>NQLW01000046.1:3256410-3300011 GCA_002312845.1 Kalanchoe fedtschenkoi | reverse complement strand
AGCCCAAGGCTAGTCTAAGAAAGATCAGAAACCTGAGTAGGAGGTCAGGTTTTAATGATTTTTTCTATGATAATGAGGTTAATAATTACATTTCTGTCATGTGGAAGGAAGATATTTCTATGTCAGTTTTTTACAGAGACGATCATATTGTGACTTTAAAAGGTTTGTAATCACTTACTGACCAGAGTTTCTTCCTGAGCATTGCTTATGCTTTTTGCTCTAAGCATGTAAGAAGCAGAATTTGGAATGCTCTTCTAAATGTTAATTTGCAAATTAAGGATTCCTGGATCGTGGGAGGGAATTTCAATGTCATCTCCAACTGGAATGAGAACAAAGGAGGAAGGCTTTTAGATGATGGTAGTATGATGGATTTCAACTCTTTTATTATTCAATAATCTGGTCCAACTGACATATCTTCTTCAAACTCAGTTTTTTCTTAGACTAACAATGAACATGGATGCAGAAGAATTTATAAAAAGCTAGATAAGTACTTGTAAATCTAACCTGAACAACAAAATCACAAACAAGGACATAAACAAAGACCTAGTTGACGGAATCCACCAGTTGCCTTGGGATTACTCAGCGTAGACACAAAATGGAGAGGCAAACAGAGCATGTGCGAAGCCGCTTCATCTTCACCGACAACGTCATCACACACTATCACTCTGATTTTCACCGGAGCTATTGCTTCTATTTCTACTTTCTTATTCTTTGATTTCTGTGTCACATGACACATCATCTGAGGGGCGATGGTGGGACACACAATTCACATTTTTATTAAGATTTGATTTTCGTTAACTCTGTTTATTTAGTTAGTATTAACGGTGTTTATAATTCCGTTAACATGGTAACGTTATGCACCTTATTTAATAACTGTGTAGATCAGATTGCAATTGGGTAAGGGATCGTTGTTCGGTCCTTTTAGGGTTTTTTCCTAATTTTAAATGTTCAAAATTTCGAACTTTAGTATGTTGTGCTTTAACAGGTTAAACTTTTGTACTTTTTTAAAATAAGCATGAGCTGGTTATGAAATGAAAGTAAATGATGAGTGGTATTATAGATAAATAAATAAAAAGTGTAATCTAAGGGTGAAAAAATGGGTGAAATGGGCTGGTTATGATACTGGTATGTGTCATAATATTACGGGCAGCGTAAATGGCTGCAAAGCTGGTATGTGTAGGAATTATAATGGGGAAGTACTGCTATTTCTGTTATGCTCTACTGGTGATGATTAGGGGAGGTTCCTGGAGGGAAAAATTCAATCAAATTTGTTTGCTGGTTCTGGGTTCTGTGAGAATTGTGCAGGTTAAGGGAAGTCAAAGTAGAGTGGCGCGCCCTGCCTGGCTTGGCTAGATGAACATGGAGTTGATGAATGAGAGATCTGCACCTGCAGAAATCAAGAATATTATTGCTCGACCATTAGGGGATCTATTCATTGTGTGATTGGTTGTAGTTGTTTTGCATGCCTATTTAAAGCTTTGATTTTGTATCTCGGTTGATCGAGTTTCGGAATTTTGCTGCTCGCGGGGCTGGGTGTCATCTCCTCCGAATGGCTTCTGTATATAGGCACCAATCAGGGATTCTTCGCAGCCTGTTAATAAAACTTTGATTTCTTGAAAAAAAACCACTAGAGACTGCAGCCACTCTCCAGGTAGTTATACAAACTCCTATTAACTAGATCCTCTCATCGGACATGATTATGAAACTCATTTACTTGCCCTTTGATATTGCTGAAAAAGATCTTCAATATTGCTGACAAGCCTTGGATACCATATGCTTGTTTATGGGTATAATTTTGCTGAAAAAGATCTTCAGTAGTATGTTACTGCCAACATACAGATGGAAGCCAGCCCTTACTGCAAGACCTAACAAATCCATGCAAGTATATAATTTGGCTGTTGACAGGCAGCAAGTAAACAAATTGTCATAGTTTGCCAGTACTGCAAAACTAACTACAGAAGAAGGTTTAGTCACCCCTAGAAACAGGTCTCCCATAGTTAACCCTTGTAGGAGCCCAAGCTTCAGTTCTACAAATTATGAATCGTAACTAGAGCAGTAAATACCAAGCAAACAAATTTGAAGGCTAGTTGACAATAAGTTACTCCATCAGAGCCCAGTTGTTCATAGTAAAATCTCTAGAACCACAGTTGCTTGTTGAAGAATTCCAGGATCAACAAAAGAAATATTTTGCTTGAAATGCGGATAGAGACAACCTAAGAAGGGGTTCACGTCCAGTAGGTAGAATACTAATTCCATTTCAAAAAGACGAATTGATATGTCCCCTACCCCAAAAGTGGTCAAGCAAGAAGTCTAAGATGACAAAAATCCCAAATATTTTCAGAAAAGACGAAATTCATTCACTGAAAATAGTTGGACAATGTACAAGTTTAAAGAAGCCCAGACAAACCAAACCCTAATCTCCCCCCCTATTCCCAATCCCATACCCGAATCACTAAAATCTATAGAGCAGACAGACCAACATGCAATTCTTGAACAGCATCATCATCTCTGAGAAATCTTGAATTTTGCGAGGTTGATTCAGAACCCCTCCAACTTGTCAGCCTTGACCAACGGATTAGCTTTGGCGATCTCGGTCTTTGCCTTAGCCTTGAAGTCAAAATCACAGTCGTGCTCTTCGGCGTATCTATGAGACCCACAGAAAGTATGGCCACACCTGCACTGAAACCCTGTGAGGCCCACCTTCCTGTTACACTTGCCGCACCTGTTCTTGACCGGCACACCCCAATCATGAGGCTTAGCCGACGACTCGGCCTTCGGGGCAGGCTTGTTGTGGGCTATCTTGAGCGGAGGAGCGAAGGACTTGTCGACGGCAGACTTGGCCTGGGACGCTTGAATGGTCAAATCCCTGTAGCACTTAGAGCATAGGCCTTTGGTCGCCGCCGTCCCGAAAAAGCCACACCCGTTGGAGCACGGGGAGGGCTCGGTCTGGTGAAGACTCGTCGCATCGTTGCTGTTGCATTCTGAACCCATGGCTACAAAAGAAAAAGAAAAACACAACTGTCTTCTTCTTCAATTCAAGTATTTCCGCCGACCGCCGTCCGAAACAGATCTACAAAGAAACGGTAGAGGCAAGCAGTTGAGAGAATCAACGAAGAGACGAACTATATGATGAGCTGAGGAAGAATAATGAGGTGAGGTAATAATGGTAATGGTAGTTCCAGTGGTAGTGCTAATGGGTTAGCTTTATATAAAACGTTCTCTTCCTAAATACTTTTTATTTCAGGAGTCCTTAATTGACAAAGATTCCTTGATTATTTTTTCAAACTGCCCTTTCTATAAATTTTTGTATTTTTTCTATCATTTTTTTTATTTTAATTATCGTTCTACTCTACTTATCAAAAATCGCAGTTTGTAGCCGCCTCTTTTCAATAGAAAACTGCAGTACATAACCGGTTCTTGACACCGTGTCCATCTCCTTTCTGATTAGGCGTTCAACCTGGCTATATCAAACAAAACCGTGACTCTAAATTGGCTCATTAAGTCAGAAACCGCAGTATGAAAGTGCGGTTTTTGTTTAAACAAACAACCGATTTGAAACTACGGTTTCCTTCTTAATGAGCCAGTTTGGAGTCGCGGTTTTGTTGGATATAGTCAGGTTGGACGCCTAATCAGCTATGAGATGGACACGGTGTCAAGAACCGGTTGTGTACTGCGGTTTTCTATTGAAAAGAGTCGGCTACGAACTACGATTTTTGATAAGTAAGGTAAAACGATAATTAAAATAAAAGAAAGGGTAGAAAGAATACAAAAACTTGTACAAAGGAAAGTTTGAAAAAAAAATCGGATTCCTACTACTCCCCTTTTTTTAAGCCACCATAATTGTTGACTCACCGCTGCAGCCGAAAGACGTAAACTATCCTACAACTTATGTTTGTCAAGTCCCGATGTCGAGGGTAAAATGGTCGTTTCACTAATAACGCGTATCCGAATAGAGGGATACGCTCCGGTTCAGACTCTTGGTGAAGCATCCAGAAAATAGTTGGACGAAAAGCAACGGTTCAACTTCTTCTTTAATTTGTGTTCTAAAAACTTCTTCTTTATTTTTCTGGAAAGCAAAACCTTTCCTGTTTCCGTCGGCTTGCTGTTCCTCAAAATCTTTACCTACAAACCAAATCTACTTTTCCCAAACACATACCTGCCACCGGCAGGGGTAGTGGCCAAATGATAAGCAATTTCGTTCGTCATATGTAAAGTATTAGATTTGAAGTTAAACGCAGATGGTTGGGTGTTTGTATATTTTTTTTATATTTATTATACGTATTGTAAAAAAATCATCGTTTTTATTAATAGAAACGTGTAATAATAATAAAAAAATAATACTTGACGGAAATTGAATTGGAATCCATTTTCAAAGCCAGCGCAACTGAAGATGAAGTCGAAGAAAGAAGACAATACAGACAGAAAATTATAACTCAACAAAAAAAAAGACTAAATGATTTATGGAGGGATGAATGCCTGATTTTTTTCTTTTTTTTTTGTTTTGTGAGGGAGATGAATGAAAAACAAAAGAGAATGAGAAATCAAGAAAGAAAGCAATTATTGGTGCTAGGGCCGGTCCTGATATGGGCGGGTTCGAGATAAGAAATGAACATAGGATCTGCAAATTAATTTAAAAGCTTTAAACCAACTCAATTAGGTTACGTCAATGCATTTAATCAAAATGAAATTTATTTATATTACATAATCATAATTTGACAACAACATACTCCCGCTCTACATCACTAATAATGTATTTGTTTAGGGAAAATAATGAGGAAAGAAAATGGCAGATAAACACTAAAGGTGTGTTTGGTTTAGGGAAAATCTGGTGGAAATAAAAATTTGATGGAAAATAAGAAGAAAAATTTGGGAGAAAATGAAAGTTTTGAGGAAAATTAGATGGAAAATATGAAGGAATTTTTTTAAAAAATAAATAATGTTTTAGCATTACCTACCATTTTTCATCATTAACCAAACAAAGAAAAATAAAGCGGATTCCATGGAAAAAAACACTTTACACCAAATTTCCCTAAACTAAACACACACACCAAAGGTTTTAGGAAATTTAAAGATTTTAGAGTGTCTATATACTTAAGATTCAATTTGTAAATTTTAGGATTAAGTGTTTTGGGATTTTAAGGTTTAAAGGAATATATGACTATGAACTAAACATTCTAAAACAAATAAAATCTAGTAAAATGATGTTATTTTTTATTTTTTTTGCACCCATTTTCATTCCTCTCCCATGATCTCTGAAAAGCCAGGACTGGGTCTGGTTGGTGCCAATGAGATGATGAATGTTTCTGTTCTTTATTTTTTAATATATGTTTAAAGACAAAGGCTGAATCAAGCAGATAAGGAATATAATATTAGTAATAATATCATTAATAATAATAAATTAATCATGTCGTTTTATATAGAAAAAGAAGGGTATAAATTTAGAACGTTAGTTCAGTTGCTGTGGGAAATGAGAGGTTGAATCAAACCGTTTGAGCATCTAGACTTTGTTGACGAGGTTGAATCGGTAAAATATTAATTCATTTTAAGTGTTTTAAATTATAGAGGTAGTGTTTTTCTAGTATAGTTTTAGAGGGAAATGAGAGGATGAGTTGTTGATGCGTTTGTTTTTTTTTTTATTTAGAAGAGATTTGAGAGAATTTGGGCGAGTAATAATTCTATTTCATTTTTATCCAATTTTGATGGATTTGAGAGGAAGAAAAGGGATTTGAGATAAAAAAACTAGTATATCCTTCTGATTTTTTTATTTTTTCAAATTTGATTTTTATTTGCAGGATTACTTTATTAATTTTACTGTTTCTGCTCTTATCATTCTAAATCAATTTTAAATTAAGAAAAATGCGTTTTTTTCTTTCTATCCCTAATGTTTTCTTTTTTTTTTCTTTTTTTCTTCAAAATACATTCTTTTTTGCTTCCTTCAAACCCGGAAATAAAGACTAATTTGAATTATTTTTAATTGATTATAAATAATTTATGATTAACATTAAATTTTATATATTAAGCATGAAGAAAAGTGGTTTCAAAACAGTAAAAGAACAGAAACAACGAAAAATTAGGTTACATTGGAAAACAAATAGATTCTAGAAGCAAATTTGTCCTATTTGAATATTTAGGGATCAAGTTGTAAATTTTTAATTAATTATAAGTAATTTATGATTACTTTTAACTTTTATATATTAAGCGTTAAGAAAAGTGATTTCAAAACAGTAAAAGAACTGAAACAACTCAAAATTAGGTTACATTGGAAAAAAAATTAGATTCTAGAAGCAAATTTGTCCTATTTGAATATTTAGGGATCAAGTTATAAAATTTTAATTAATTATAAGTAATTTATGATTAACTTTAACTTTTATATATTAAACGTGAAGAAAAATGGTTTCAAAACAGTAAAAGAACCGAAACAACACAAAATTAGGCTATATTGGAAAATATAGATTTTAGAAGCAAATTTGTCCTATTTGAATATTGAGGGATCAAGTTATAAATTTTGGAAACCTATATACTGACTATTGATGACCAGATTTGGCAAGCAGTTTGACCTGATTTGATTCTCATTTCTTAAATCTAACTAGTTTGTAATTATTGTTCTAAATTCACTATGAAATTATCAAAAATTGGAAGAAGTAAAATTCAGTTATAAATAAAAAAAGCCTAGCACGTCATTATATATCTTCGCACTCAACAAGAAATAGAAGCTATAGAAAAAATTTTCATTTAGAGTTGGATAGTGAGACTAAGTTTTACCCACAAGTGTTGATTCGATTTGTAATTAGTAAGAGATGTCAACATTCACTCATGAGATATTGAGTTCGATTCGTGTTAGAAGTACATGCAACAGATTTGCATGTACTCCTATGTGTTTTAAGTGATTTAAATTATTGAGATAGTGTTTTTTAGTGTAGTTTTAGATAGAGGTGCAAACGAGCCGAGCCAAGCCGAGCATTGCAATACTCGAACTCGGCTCTATTAATATTTTCTTAAGCTCGAGCTCGGCTCGCAAACTACTCAAACTCGAGTTATATTTTGAACTACTCGAACTAAGCGTGGAACTACTCGAGCTCGGCTCAAAAACTAATTGAACTTGAAATATAAATACACTGCTCAAGCTTGGCTCGAAAACTACTCGAATTCGGCTCGACAAGCTTCAAGCTCATAAAAATATAAAAATACAAACAAAAGTCGGGTGCAGCTGTGATCAAAACCCACCATCTCTAATTTTTTTTCTTCTCAATAGACAAAAGATATAAATATGATACACCAGCTATGATCCAAATTTGGAGGTCTCCAACAAAATATAAAATTTAACTCTTTTAATTCCCTTCATACCTTCAGGCTTCAATAAAACTTCCGTCAGTACATTCATCTATTTTTTCAATTCAAATAGGAAAAATGTGAGCATATATGTGCCTATGAATGCCATGAAAGTTCCATGTAAAAAAATTTGATGGAGACATTGTAAGTATACAAACATTTGAGAAAAGAGCCATAAAAAGAAATAAGCATCTTCCTCATCAGTCTGAATAATTTAATTAAAAGAGTATTTCTTTAACTTCTTCATCACTAGCCTGAAAAATCAAAATAAATAAATATAATAAGAGAGTATTCAAGAAATAAAATAGTAATTTTTAAAGAAGGATAATCAAATAACACTAATTACTAGTCATTTCTTTTTAATATTATAGAAGTTTCTACTCCAAGAGAAGCTCTATGGGGACTAATAACACACTTATCAGCATTAAATGTGAATTCTGAAGCCACTGAAGTTATCAGAATTGCTAGAATGTCAGAAGCTAATTTTGATAAGATTCGGAACTTCAATCTGTTCCCCTCCACCATTCCAACGCATCAAAGAAATCTCTCATATCCTCAGCCGAGATTACACCATCCTCCAAATAAGTGTCTAAGTCAGATGTCAAACATTCAACACTTAAACCATTAATAAATCCATCAAACTTTTTTCTCTCTTTACTTAATCCTTTGCCAGTCACATTTGTATTATTAAAAGCACCATTTCCATCACCTTGAGCATCAATTCCACTCAAGATTTCCATATGCATAAAGTTCCACATACTCAGCATAAACCTCATGCAGAGTGTATGTAACAACAGAAACATATTCATGATCTCTTAACTTAGAATCATAAAGGGATGAGGAATAGAATTGGATGACCTTCAACTTGTTTCGAGGATCCAAAACAGCATTTATAAAAATCAACAAATTATTATCTCCTCAATATTGTCAAATTTCAGTTTCATCTTGCTAGCCATTTCCCTTATGTAATCACCATCGGACTTTGCTTTTTCTTCCAACTCCTCCTTGATTTGAGCAAGTTCAGGAAGAAAGAGATTTGAGGTTAGATATTCAGTCCCTGAGTCAAGCAAATAATGTTAAACAAAAAAACAAAGGTAATTAGTAAATGAAACTTAATGTATTAACACAAAGTAAAATAATTAGTAATAACATAGGTAAAATTATTAGAAAGAGTTATACATAAAATATATACTTTAAAGTACCTGAAATTATCTTAGTGATATCATGAAAAACGTGTAGAAATGAGCAAATCTTTTCTACTTTGATCCAATATGCATCCGAAGGCTTGTTCTTGTAAGATGGTCTTTCTCCTCATAATCTCACATCTTTTACATCCAGCAGACATGACAACATTTGATAAGTTGAATTTTAGCGAGTAGGGCAATCAAGAATCAATTTCTTTTCCAACAAATGTCAACTCCTAACCACGTCACCAAACATTTTAATCATATGAGATGACTTGTCAATATGCTTCACAGTTTCTCATACACTGTGTATGATATCTTCTATATCATTCAATCCATCTTGCACCAAGAGGTTGATTATATGAGCACAACAACAGACATGGAAAAAAACTCCATCAACTAGTAGCTTTCTTTGATAAGATAGAACATCCTTCAATTTCCTGATGGCAACATCATTATAAGTAGCATTATCACTGTAACAGTAGCCAACTTATTGGTCAAATTCCAATCATTTGAATAGTGATTCAATGCTTCACAAACAGCAACTCCATTGTGAGGGGGAGGTATGTGATAAAAACTCAAAACTCTCTTATGAAGCTTCCATTCACACACAAAATGGCAAGTGATGACCATGTATTCAATCTTTTGGCCGGATCACCAAATATCAGAGGTGATCGATACTCTTTACATAGAATTTAATAAAGTCATAAGCATTTTCTTTTCATTGTTGTAAGAAGCGATTTAATCATTTTTTAAAGTAGTTGGAGATACCTTTTTGAATTCAGGAGAAGACTCCATCACCAACATATTGAGTACCTCATATTCAGCAAATTTGAAAGGAAGCTCATGAACCATCACCATGTGTGACATAAGTTCTCTAATTCGAGAATGATCATACTTCCAGGGCTGCAGATTATTGACAGTGCCAGATCTCACTTGTAAGCTCAATTGTGGTTGTCTAGATAAAATAAAAGATTGCCTAGGATAAGTTTGTAGATGCCTTTTATATTGGGTTGTAATTCTTGACTTGCTTGCTTTAAATACATGTTTGCAATGTTTGCAGTTTTTGCCCATCAAAATGTCACCTACCTATTACTCTTCAAAGTCATCCCAAACCTTCAACTTTTTTTTTTCCGTAGCCTTCTTCCATATCCTGAATTTTTAGCAGCATCTTCTTGATCATGAATCTGAGTATCTGTCTCATTTGCTCTGGTTTTCGTATTGTGATTTGATGGAGATTTATCACTAGATTCTCCCCATTCAAAAAGTGGAGATGAATCTCTAGGATTTGCAATGTTGTCTCCTCAAACTAAGTCATCTTTTGTATCTGAAAAATGTAGAAAAAATAGAAAATTACATATCGAACAAAGAAAATATAAATAAAATAACAAGATGGGTGAAAAAGGATCATAATGACAGCAAGCGGTTGGCTGTCATACAAATATTTGAAACCGAAACCTAACACAAGCAATTTAGTTTGCAAAACATTGGGATACAAAATACAAGCAGTTATCTCCAATGTTGTGATGTAAAAATAGACAACTGTAACAAAAACTAAACATTGAAATCAAACTGAGTTTATACAAGTAAATAGACAACTCTTGACTCAAATTGGATGATGATTGAGCTATGAAATTAAAATGAAATTATATAAGTAAATAGACAATAAAAACAAGCATTTAGATGGAAAATCTCTGACAATTGTCGCAAATAGGACATGAGTTTGTAAACCTGATTTTAAAAACAAGCATTTGCAAACTTGTGAAAATTGAATCAGTAGTAGAACCTGAGCTTATATGTTAGACGCAAATTGGATGAGCCACAAATAAGATAGCTAGAAAGGTTTAGCCAAATCTAGGTTTTGTTCGGCTAGCGCTGGATGACAACTACCACGTCGGTGGTGGTGTATGCGATGGACGACTACTGCTGTGTCGGTGGCGCTGCCGTCGGACGACTACCGCTGTGACATTAGCTCTTCAGGGTGAGAAGAAAGCCGAGCTCCGTTTAGCTGTGTCGCTATTTCGGTTGTTCAACTGTCCGTAGTGACGAGAGCGAATGGAATTGGAGAAATTAGAAAGCCCTAAATCTAATGGATAAAATGACCATGTTTCAAGCTTGTAAATTTTTATTGTTTATTTTAAAGAAAAATAAAATAAATATAAATATAAAGCACCATTGTAAAATAAGTATTAAATAAATATCTCACCTATTAAATATGTAAAATAGATATTAAACGAATACTAAATGAGTATTACTAAATGAGAATAATTCAAGTAATAAATGAGTCTATTCAAGTATTAAACGAGCATGTTCACAAACTTAAATGAGTCGAGTACTATCTTGCTCAAGCTCGGCTTGTTTATTAAACGAGCCTAACATTTGTGATCGTACTTGGTTGTTTCTTATCGAGCGAGCTTTGACCGAGCACGCTCACGAAACCTCTCACAAGTGTATCGACTCATTGGCACCCCTAGTTTTAGAGGAAAATGAGAGGATAAGTAGTTTGAGTTTTTTTAAATTAAGAAGAGATTTGGGAGGAGTAATAATTCTATTTCATTTTTATCCAATTTTGATGGATTTGAGAGGAAGAAAAGGGATTTGAGATAGAAAGACTAGTATACCCTTCTGTTCTTTTTATTTTTTTCACATTTGACTTTTACTTATAAGATTGCTTTAGTAATTTTATTGTCTGCTCTTATCATTCTTAATCAATCAAGAAATACGTATTTTTTTAATTCCATCCCTAAATGTTTTCTTTCTTTTCTTTTTTTTTCAAAATAAATTCCTTTTTACTCCATCCAAACTCATAAACAAAATCTAATTTGAATTTTTTTAATTAGTTATAAGTAATTATGATTAACTTTAACTTTTATATATTAAGCATGAAAAAAAGTGGTTTCAGAACAGTAAAAGAACCTAAACAACACAAAATTAGGTTACATTGGGAAAAAAAGATTCTAGAAGCAAATTTTTCCTATTTGAATATTTAGGGATCAAGTTATAAAATTTTAATTAATTATAAGTAATTTATAATTAACTTTAACTTCTATATATTCAGCATGGAGAAAAGTGGTTTCAAAACAGTAAAAGTTGAAACAACAAAAAGTTAAGCTACATTAGAAAATATAGATTTTAGAAGCAATTTTATCCTATTTGAATATTTAGGGATCAAATTATAAATTTTGGAAATCTATATTAATTGTAGCTGACTATTGATGATCAGATTTGGCAAGCAGTTTGACCTTATTTGATTCTCATTTCTTAAATCTAACTTGATCGTAATTATTGTTCTAAATTCACTATGAAATTATCAAAAAATTGAAGAAGTAAAATTCAGCTGTAACTAGAAAAGCCTACCACGTCAATATATGTCTTTACACTCAATAAGAAACAGAAGCTAGGGAAAAAATTTCGTTTAGAGTTGGAAAATGAATGAGACTAAGCTTTACCACAAGTGTTGGTTCGATTTGTAACTAGTAAGGGATGTTAACGTCCATTCATGAGGTATTGAGTTCGATTCATGTTAGGAGTATACGCAACAAATTTTACTAAATGAGCGTGAAAACTGGCTCGGAGATTGAGTGTCCACCAGAATACAGCATGAATGGGACGACTCTAATTTGTTGACTAAGTTCCTTTGCATGATTCATAATTAATTTTAAAATCATCATGGGTTTATTGACAGTACTTAACGATATCAAAGTAAACTAATCAATATCTAGAAACATTGATCAAGTCAGGTTGAGCATTAAACTCTCTTGATATATGAAATATTAATAACACACAAAGTTCCTACAATATTCTTTAGGCGGGTTGGTCCAATACATTTTTTTCAATTTATGTACAAATTAATTTGGTATCAAATACCAATGCCATATGAAACAGCATCATCAGTTAATTCACATGCTAGTTTTAAAATCACATCCTACAACAATAATTATATGATAAAACAGAGTTCACAATCAAGATACAGACTTGATTATATATTAACAAAACATCATTCATGTAATAATAGTTTATAATTACCAAAAACTAGTTTGAACTCAATAAATGATTTACTAATAAAGATTATGCAAACTCTAATTAAAAGTAACATCCATCATCCATGCATTTAGTCAAGAGATCCTATGTAGATTTTGAAACCCATGGATTAGATCATTTTAATTCTAAGTCATACGTAATCTTATTAAGGAGTTTAGTTAATATATCAACAAAAAATCAACTTAGTTCACACTTTCCACACTTTATGACCTCTAAAAACTATTTATCTTATCAGGTGAAAGCACTAAAGTGTATGCTTAATAATTATACTTTGTGCTCATTTTATAATTTTATATCAGCCCTGCTTCAAATCATTCCATCATTCATATATAGAATGAATTTAGATCATGATCCGAAATCACTTGTATTTATTTTGAAACTCACAAAATTGTAATCTTCACAACTAGATCTTCCTCATCCAATAAAAAAAAACATATCCTCAATACTAGTAAAGTGCGCAAGGATGTTTTTGCGAATGATCTGACAGGCTTTTATCTAATATTTCATTAATAAAAACTTTCGCAACCAAGAGTTATGTCAGACATATATATTCAATAAACGTTCGCGCTCCTAATAACCCTTTTTTAAATACATATTTCTTCTTTGTTTTGATAAAAATAAACTCTTTGATTATCTGATCAAAATAAGAAGTAGAACTTTGAGGTGTCTACTTAGTGAATAATAGATCGTTCATTTTGATCCGGGCTTCAAGAAATCATCAGATTGTAAATATGACAATATACTGATGCAGATAAAGCAACTAAGTTGTGATCTAATATAGCTTATGTCAGGTTATGTGTGGACAGGACCTGAACAAGCCTCTCCATCTTTAACACAGATTGATTTAATTGATGAATACTCTTAGTAGTGGAGATTATTTATGAGGGAAAGCTTGCTTTTTGTAGTAGATTCAAAACTCGAGGATATTTTCTGGATGAATGTTGAATAGTTAAAAGTTAAAAGACCTTTTCCCAAGATAATGTACAAATGAAGAACCAAACAAATCGCCACATGTTCTCAGCAAAACCAAAAAACTGCAACAATGGTATGAATTCTGGTGCAAGCAGAAAAATGAAAATAAAAAACATTCACATCAGAATAAAACAGTTTTGGCGTAAGGAATATGTTTGACTCTATTTAAGTTTTAACAATATCACTTAATAAAAATTTGGTGTGACAAAGTCGAAACAAGCACATAGACACCAAATAAGAGCAAGTGAGGGACAAAATCATTGAGACTATATAACAAAACTAAAAATCGTTGGAGGGCATTTTTATCAAAGAAAAATGAAGATCATGGAAGTATGAGAGAATCAATAATTATATTTTAGGTAGGTTATTAAAATATTATTTTGTTACGAGAATATATTACATCTTATTATATTTTATAAATAAGATGTCTTAGTGGCAAAAATAAGTTGAGTGAGACTTAGTGGGGGTTCTCTATGAGAATTTAATATTCAGAAGGAATTTTCTTTAATGGTGAAAGATTTTTCTATATACTTTTAGTTAGAGAAAATCTACTAGAGAGTTGGTAAACTATATTCCAGGGTGTTGAGTAGAGAGCGTCCATTCTTATAATATATCTATAAATAGTAGGTATCCATGTATGTAGGCTTTATTGAGAGCTTAATCACATACAAAAACATTGTATGTTTCGTTTGACATTTGTTTATACTGTTATGTTGATGTGCGTGCTTCATGCAACTGTATCATCTTATCTATTAGTTGTGTGTGCCGGAAGATAGGAGATGTCTCTCTTCCTAACTGTATTTATATGAACAATGTGGGACTGAATTATATCCAAATAGATGGTTTTGGATTGTTGTATGAACAATGTTGGACTGAATTAATTTAAAAATACGGTTTTCCCAACAAAGTATTCAACTAATGATTTGTGGGTGTTGTCTAACAACTTTTAAGTCATGAGTTCGAGTTTTGATAGTATCTCATAAACAAGGATATTTCGAAAGTGCGCACGAGATAGTCTGCGACGAGTCTTGGTGTGCAGCCTCTGACCATCGCAAATAATAATAATAATTATTATATACGGTTTAAAATATAAAAATGTTAGAAATGTGTAATTAAGAAATGAGAGCATCTATCTTACGCCCACCTTTACCTAAATACGGGATGTAAGGTAGCACCCAAAAATAAAAAATCTAGAATACCTTTTCCATATCTCACATTAATAATCTGGTGAGACGCAAAAAAAAGCCGTGTGAGAAACAAACGCAATATTACGTACACCCTTTTGTTTGAGCTTACAATGCTCTTTACCCAATACCGGAAGCATGAGACCGTGACCACGCGGTGGAAATGGTTAATAAGAGGGTGCCACGCGGCGCGTTGAAAAGTCAACATTATACTTGGTAATTTGTTATTGATTGGACATATTTTTTGACTTTTCAACGCGGCACGTGACACCCTCTCATTGATCGCGTGGACACGGTCCACTTAAGTATGTCTCACATACATTTTCTTTCCTTTCCTTTGCTTCCGCCTATTTATTACGAAAAATAAGTAGTGACCAGCTCACACTTGATTCACATCAAAATATGTTTTCAGCAGCACTTTCGAAAAAATCAAACAGGGAGGATCAAACTCCTTCTCCAGCAGAACATCCAACCAAGATGACAGACACTCTTTTGTGTGAGCTCAGAATGCAGGGACGAATAGCAGTTCCATTAGTTGCCATGAATTTGACGTGGTTTGCCAAGCTGTCCGTCACTACCGCCTTTCTGGGACGACTTGGGGAGCTGCAGTTGGCTGGCGGGGTGCTGGGATTAACCTTTGCAAATGTCACTGGATTTTCTGTCTTGAATGGTTTATGCGGTGCCATGGAGCCCATATGTGGGCAGGCTTTTGGAGCTAGCAACTTCAAACTCCTCCATAAGAGCCTCCTCATGACCACCATTTTGCTGCTCTTGACAACCCTGCCTATTGCTTTTCTGTGGCTGAACGTTGACAGGATTCTCATATGCTTTGGCCAGCAGCAAGATATCTCACTTGTTGCTCGAAGCTACCTGTTTTACCTTATGCCTGATTTGATCATCACCTCATTTCTCTTCCCTTTGAAATCCTACTTGAGTTCGCAGAGCCTAACTTTGCCTATTATGTTCGCCTCTGCCTTTGCGCTCGCTCTGCATATTCCTCTGAACATGTTGCTTTCAGAGGCTAAAGGTCTGCAAGGGATCTCCATGGCAGTTTGGGTAAGCGACCTTGTGCTGGTGGTCTTACTAGCTCTGTATGTGCTTGTGCGGGAGAATAGAAAGGGGAGTAGATGGAGTGAAGGGGGGTGGTGGGATCAAAAATTGAGAGACTGGATCAACTTGCTCAAGCTCGTCGGACCCTGCTGCCTCTCAAGTTGCCTCGAGTGGTGGTGTTATGAGATACTGATGTTGCTAACGGGCAGGCTACCTAATGCAAAACAAGCTGTGGGAGTGTTGGCCATTGTAATGAATTTCGATTACTTACTTTACGCTGTCATGCTGTCCCTGGCCACCTGCGCATCCACGCGCGTGTCGAACGAGCTTGGTTCAAATCGGGCAGGGTTGGCTCGCTATTCAGCTCACGTGACCCTCGGTCTGAGCGTGGCTTCAGGTATTGTTGGAGCTCTGGTAATGGTGGCCACCAGAGGAGTATGGGGGAGTTTGTTCAGCCATGATAAGGGAACGGTGAGAGGTGTGAAGAAGACGATGTTGCTGATGGCTCTAGTGGAAGTGGTCAACTTCCCGCTAAGTGTTTGCGGAGGGATTGTGCGAGGAACTGCCAGGCCGTGGCTAGCCACATATGCCAACCTGGGCGGGTTTTATCTGGTGGCTTTGCCTTTAGGTGTCATTTTTGCTTTCAAGGCACGGCTCCAGCTTGCAGGATTGTTGATGGGATTCGTGGCTGGGGTGACAGTTTGCTTGCTGTTGATGCTCATGTTTGTTGTTAGGATGAACTGGGTTCAAGAAGCTGGCAAGGCACAAGCACTTGCTTGTAGGAATGACGTCGTCACAGTTTCTGAGAATGCTCGTCTAGGAAGCAACCCCGACAATATTAGTCAAATGGCTGATGCATGAGGCAGCAATTCCAAGTGGAAAGCTTAGGCTGGAGCCTTTGCATGACAACCTCAAGATATGCTACATTACTAGGTGCCCCTCAGATCAGAAGGACACAAGACATAATAATCATGGCTGCCTGGAGATTTTGAATCTTGTAAAAAGAAAAAAAGAAAGAAAAAAGCAATTAGCCATTCAAGATGTACTAGCTTTTCTTTTATGTCAACTTACTGATTGATACACAGTTGACATGAGGAAATAGGTTGTAGAAATAATTAAGAAATAACTTACTGATCTAACTTACTGATACTAGCTCTTATCATCTATTGACAAAAAAATATTATACTTGTCTTAACATTGAGTATCAAGGGGACGGTTTTGAAGGCAGATTGCCAGAACTTTTTTTTGACCTGGTGAATATGTTTCAGACCAGATGGAAAGAAGCAGATCTGTGGCTGTTACCTGCCCACATATTTTAGGTAAAGTTTCTGAGTCATACTTTGGAAAGAGATTAGAGGATATGAGACGGAGTTAAATGTCGGTTCTTCATGAGTTTTAATAGGAAGGAAAAGGAGGAATTTGAGAGTATTGAATCCCTCCAAACACCTCATTTTCATTTGAAGGATTTATGCTCAAAAGACATTTTTACCCCCTGTATGTGTATTTATTCTTATACTATTAGGAGGGTATTTAAGTACATAAATATTAATATTTTTCTCTATTTTCCTTTCTCTCATACTCGGAAACTCACTTTTCCTCACATTTTTTTTTTCAAATACATCATTGATTCGGGAACAACTTTTTTACTTATACTCTCAACTCCTTTATTTACAAACCTTTCTTTTCCTCTCTTTCAAAATCTTTTCTCTCCTATTCTCTTCAAACTCGGGAACAAAGCCTCGCACTCTTGTATATTCAGGGTCCCGATTCTCTGTATATTTGTCAGTGGTGCAATTTGTAACACAGATAATATAGTAGACAGTGTTACTTAATATTAGAAATAGTATTTGTAATGTATTTCCAAACCATAAGGCAGACTTCTGGATGTTGCCTAATAATGGAAGCAATCATTAGCATTTTCTATGCTCAAAAAGATGAGTGGATCACAAAGAAACACTTTACATCCCTTCATAGTGCAATACATCATACAAAGCAGAAAATAAAGTGAAAAAGGAGGCAAAGCCATTAAGGAAATTGCAAGATGAGATGCTAAAATACATTTAGGGTGTGTTTGGTTTAGGAAAAATTTGGTGTAAAATGAAAAGGAAAACTTAGTGGAAAATGAGAAAAAAAGTTTGTAGAAAAATTAGATGGAAAATATGAAGGAAAATTTATTCTAAATAAAGAATGTTTTATCATTTTCCCACCATTTTTCATCCTTAACCAAACAAGAAAAAATATGATGAATTGCAAGGGGAAAACACTTTCCACCAAATTTTTCGTAAACCAAACACACCCTTAATAGAATATTTCCTTCAGGAACATAAGTCTGCTAATTATGTATAGTCGTCAAGACTTAGAAAGACTCGGCTGCTGATATTACGAGGTTTATTCAGTAAACTGTAAAATTATAATATATGAGAATCAGTAAGCTCTTCAAAATTATGTTTACTTGAGTATCCATGCATTTGAATAGAGGCAAAAAGGCAGCAAAAAGGGGAAAAAACTTTTACCAAACAGTTTTTGAGCAACCATAGCTACTCTTTTGTCCTTTAACTAGAAGTTTTATCCACCTATGTTCAACACTCCATTATCCTGACCAGTTGGGCATACTAATCAAACACACCATGTACTGAGTGGAACAAAAGCAAAGCCAAGCCTTTTCTGTATTTGAGTTGTTTATCTCAACTATCTAAAAGTGAAATAGCCATTTGTAACCCAAATTACATATATGAATAGCAATGCTGAAAGGATTATCAACAGGTAACCTAGATTGGAATGTCCTATTTTCAATTTCCAGCATAACACTTTCAAATACTGCAAAGATAGATATGCTACTGTTCATAACACATTCATTAGTTGGGTTCAAATTCAAAACTCTAATTCCGTGAGAGTTAAATATCTAACTTGTTTTATAAAATTTAATCCATGTTTCAATATTCATGGACTGAAATAAAGTTCATTTTGGTGTCTGTGTGATAGAAATTCACAAGCCTGTCAAATTTTTGGGCCCAAAATGATCTTGAAATTTACTCCGAATACTTAGTCATTTGATTTGATTTAGATCAATGGTCGAAATTCGGTTCTCAAAGCTCACAATATTTGGGTTCTCACATTAACCATCTAATTTATTTTTACTCCTAGCATAATATATTTGAATTTGTTTTTTATGTCTCACTTAGAGAAGATTGATTGAGAACTTCACGAGTTAGTGAGAAATAAAAACTCAACCAAAACTCTTTTAGTGTCTCAATACATAAGGGGTAATTTGAGATTAATTTTATAGTCAATCAGAAGCTGCCACATGCATCAGTACCCACACTGACGAGCCAATCTCTAGTTGTCATGCGTCCCACTAACTTCATACACATGTCAGATGACTTCCACTGCTTCCATTATTATTTACGTTGGTGCTGATATCTTAGGAGCAGATTTTTTAGCAGAATTCCAGAGAGACTCCATTGCTGATCTACTGAACATAAAGCCCGTCGGCGCATCCATTGTGCTTGCATACATAAGGTACTCCTTCTTACACAATTGTAAAATTTAATTTTAATATATTATATAAAATATTACTAATGTGATTACTTTATTTTGTAGTTGGTTATGTTCATGGACGCGAAATAAGCGCATGGCTGGCTTGAAGTTTGGTTTTTTTAACCCGAACTTCACCTCGGGTGGTGGAGTTGGGAATGATATAGAGCAGAGGCGCGAGATGCTTTCCATGAGGATGAGAGTGTCAGACTGCAATGAGGATATATGCTATTTCCTCCCATATGTCAACATTAAGAAGTAAGGATATTTATTCGTACATTATATGTATATTTATTTTAAGTTGAAGTCAAGTATATATTTCTCAATACATGTCTATTATTTACATGTAGGTTTCATTGGACCTTGGAAGTCATATTTCCGAGAATGAATATCGTTTACCATTTGGACAACATGTACTATGAACTTAAGGATGAAATGGCAGACATGGTTCATATGGTGAATGGGTAAGTGTCGCTTTTTAATTTTTCAAATGAAATATTTAATTTATTACTAAATTTTATACTCATTTAAGTTATTTGAGTTTGTAGTGGGTTGCGTCGATACTATGAAGCTGATGGCATTAGAGATCGTGGGTGCCCGACTGTTACAGAATGAAGATTGCTATTTGTATGTGTTTCTCGTTTTAGTTGTTCTTTTTATTTTTTTTAATGTTTTAATTTTTTATTCAAAAAAATTAAAATATATTTTCATAGTTTTTGTAGGTTCCACAACAGCAAGATGAGAATACATGCGGGTATTATGTCATGCAGTTTATGTATGACATAATATCACATATATCGGCGGCATATAATGATTTCCATTTGGAAGACCTTCAAGATGTAAGTAGAGAGTCTTAACTATATTACTTTGAAGTTTAATGATTTTATATGTAATAATTATTTTAATTTTAATTAATACGTGCAGCTTTTCTCATTCGGCCCGCAACCATACACGCCAGAACAACTGCTGGAAGTTCAAGATGTGGTAGCTCGGACTGCTTTAAAGCATCATCGAGCTATGAATGGTTTTTGATATTAGATAGATAATTTGAGAACAATATCTTGTTTGTCTAATTTTAAATATTAACGTATTTTATTATAAATTCAAATTTTGTCAAAAATATTTATTTACATGAATTTAATTTTTTACTGTTCTTGTTATTCATTATAAAAAATTATTAACAAAATTTTTATTTTTTGTTTTTAATTAATCCAAAAAATTGAATATATTTAATTAATTAAAATAATAAATAAAATACGATTACAATTTAAATTTATCTAAAAAATGGCGTTTATTGATCAAAACTGCCGTTTAAGGTCAGAACTTAATACAACATTTTTAATTAGTAAATGCCGTTTAAGTTTGAACTTAATACAACGTTTTTAATTAGTAAGCGTCATTTAAGTTCTAACCTTAAACAACGTTTATTGTCCATAAACGCTATATTAAGTTCAAACTCAGACGACGTTTACTGATAAAAAACGCAGTATTAAGTTCTGACCTTAAACGGCGTTTTTGATCAATAAACGTTGTGTTAAGCAGTACAAATGTACTGCGTTTGTTTTTTATAAATGTCGTTTTAAGTCTAAATATAGACGACGTTTTAAATCTTAGACTTTATACGGCTGTTGCTTGTACGGTGTTTATAAAACGCCATATAAGCCTTAAAAAACGTTGTTTTAGCGCCTGTTTGACGTGGTGGAAGTTTGTTTTCACAACTGGTCTTCTTTTTAATGAGTTTTCTAAAATGGCCTAGTTGAGGCCAACCGCGGTTTGAAACCGTGTCTGGCTTAAGTCCAGCCGCGATTTCAAACCGTGTCTGAAGGATGATTAGGTTAACCATCCTCGTCAGCACACACGTGTCACAACCGGGGCCTCAAACCATGTCTGGTTCAAGATAAACCGCCACTTGAAAGAGGGGTTGAATCTTAAATCAAACCGTAATTTAAAACTGCGACTAGACTTAGCCTCGGTTTCAAACCACGGCTCCACCTTGACTACATCGCAATTTAATCACCACAATCTGCATCTCTAACCACTCTCGCATAAAACAGTGCGCGGCATCAGGACGGTGCACCGCCGCTAACGAACTAGAGACCTTTGAAGCTTGCAGCTCGTGAAGGGCGGCTTGGAGAAGGACTCAAGCGAACCGGAGAACTTCATCACCTTTCTCAAACCACTCTCGCACGAAATAGTTTGCAGCTTGAGCGAACCGGAGACCTTCGAACCTTGCTCGAGGCGGACGCCGCTGGTAGCTAACCGTCTAGTAAGTCGTGGGCCTGCTCACGGAGAGCGACAATTGAGCCGAGATAAGCGGTTCGGGCGCAAAGCGCCACGTCGTATTCCATATCCTTCTCGTCTTTGGACTTCAAACCGCGGCATTGAAATGACTCACCTGTCAGAGTTTTTTCTGGCCAGACATTCCGACCAAGGAGGATCGTGGTGATTAGATTGATGCAGTCAAAGTGGAGCCACAGTTTCAAACCACGGTTAGATTTAAGATCCAGTCGCTTTTTGAAACGACGATTTATATTAAACCAGACACGGTTTGAGACCCCGGTTGTGACACGTGTGTGCTGAGGAGAATGATTAGCCTAATCATCTTCCACACACGGTTTGAAACCACGGCTAGACTTAATCCAGACACGGTTTCAAACCGCGGTTGGCCTCAACTAGGCCATTTCAGAAAACTTATTAAATAGAGGACTAGTCGGGAAAACAAACTTCACGAAAGAATTAATTTTTTTAAAAAAAATCCTTTCTTACTCATCAATCTCCAAAGAAACCCCGCAACTTTCCTGAGAAGGCAAGAACGCCATACCCACAACATCAACGCAGCAACTGAGGAGAGGTGAGGTTGAAGAAGCTAGTCATAGAGAAATTACCATCCGTTTCCAAAGGCTAAACAAGCCTGTCTTCTTCATCATCTTCGAACACCACCAAGGGCAGAGAGTCTCTGATGACGTGAGGAATGCTACCTTGAGACGTCATGCACACTTTGACCAAAAGACAAGCAACCTCCAATGATGAGTTGACAGAAAAGCAAGATACATTCGCAGGTCTCCTCTTCTGAAACGCCATGCTGACTTAGAATGACAACCAATTTGATAATTATGTTCTTCCAAATTATCGACCCATCAACCTTACTATCCAGGTGAGCCGACTGCCTACCATATTTTGGGGCCATGAAATATGGCCATGGTGGTTTTTGAGACCATAAGGACCCCTGCAAAGTTTGCATTGAGACCATAAGGACCCCTGCAAAGTTTGCCTACCATAGTTTGCATTCCCGTACGCCCTTCGCCGTTTGTTTGACAGACAGCCGACTATTTCACCCAACGGAGCCTTTTGGCTCTACCTACGTCCCATAAGAAGCTGCATAAAAGAGAGTTAATGCGACGGATTGTGGCCATTAGCACTGGTAACGCCACTAGTTTATGCACCAGACAGCTTGAACTAAGATTATTTAGATGGTGGGTTTTCCCCATGTATAAGTTAGAGAAGTGCTCCATTGCAACAGTACCAATAATCATATATTTTAAGTATAAGTGGAATCATGCTGTTTAAAATTGATGGTTGATTTTGCAATACTAACTTTTATGACATCATGAAAAAATCCAGTATTCCTTTCACTTTCATGCATCCAATTTATGCCAGGATTTTCTTTCTAAAAGCTAGAAATTCCCACCCTTCCAAATGGCAAGATTCTTCTTTGCAGCTAATTAATTAATGTCGCTGGATACGATTTCCATACAGACTATTCTATGTTCATGAGTCATCATGTTTTCCTGAATATAATCATAAACTTCTCTATTTCACACTTCAAGCATCTTTCTCACACGCGCAAGTTTAAAAAACTAAATTCATCAAAGGATTAGGATGACGTTTCTCCATCAAGGCATTGCCAATAAAACCTTGAAAACTCTCAATACCACAACACATTTTATGAAATTTATAGAAATACCAGACTTGCTGCTTAAGGAGAACTTTATTATCAAAGGACAATAATGATCTGAATTACTATGAAGATGGACCACTTCACAGTGGGGAAGAATGGTCAACTCTTGCCCATTCACTGCCACTGTATTTAATTAGCCTCTTCCAGATTTGAGCACCACCAACTTGATTGTTACCGCCCACGTAAAAGCATTTCCTTCAAATCCAAGATCTTGAAGGGTTGCTGAAGTTAAGAAAAATGACGAAATCTGTCGTACTACCATCATCTAACAATTTGATGCCAGTCCATTATAACATTAAAATCTCCTCTTACCATCATAATAATTTCGTGATGGTCACATGGTTCTCTCAGCCTAGGAACAAGTAGCATATACCATAATGGACAACTTCAAATTATCACTAGATCTTCTCTTAATAATGCCATGGATATGTTGGTCTGTTACTTGCCCAACTTCAAAGGCAATATCATCCTTCAATTAAGTAATAAAAATGTGAATGGAGATAAACATACTTGTCAACACCAATTGCTTTGCAAAGACGGCAAAGTTTGCTATCTTGAGATTTAGGTTTCAAAATACATATCATGACTGGTCTTTGAGAATTGATGATGGATTTTAGGTGAAACTTTGGTAACGTTCACTGCAGATTCATCTTGCATTCCATAGTAAACACAAGACATAATAATCTTCAGTGCCTTAAGGGTCTGATGTCATTTGAAATATTGGCACCCTTCTTCTTAAGGGTCTGATGTCCTGCATTATCTTCAGTGCCTATGTTATTAGTTGAAATTTGAGAGCATATAATCGCTTCTTCCAACATTATTGTTGCTTTTTTACTTTTTAAGTGACCTGGGATGTTTTTTTTGTAACATACTGCTGGTAAAATTCTTTATGTCGAGCATCCATATCTGTCCCTACAACCGTATCTATGCCTGATACTAACTTCTTTCTATTTACAAGATGAGCCCAGCCGTCCTTCTCCACTGCTGGAACAATATTCCTTAACCTAAAAAGTGGGTCTCTCATTATATTGTTCAAATCTGGTAGCATATCGTCTTTTGGTTAAGACTTGAACCGTTTTTGGTTTACGGATCTTGAGGTGATTAAAACCTTCACGAACAGGCTTCATTGCATTCTTCCCATTGGATTTCTGCTCTACTTGACAGTTATCATCCCCACCACTATAGTTTTGTTCCTGAGGGATTGCAACTAGGGGAGAGCATTTGTTCGGTGAAAACCGATTCACCGAACTGATATAGCTGAATCAAATTAATTTGGTTCAGTTAATTCAGTTAAAAATTGAAAAAAAAATTGTTATTTCGGTTCGGTCAATGAAAGAGAAATTTTTGAGTTCGATCAATTCGGTTAACCGAATTAACTAAAAAACTAAATTTATTAAATAAAAAATAATTTTTTTACATATAAATATAATGATTTATAAAATATATTTATCTTTCTCGGTTAATTCGGTTATTGGATGTTTAACTGATAACTGAATTAACTGAATTATCGGTTAACTATATAATTCGGTTCGATTATTGATCGAGACTTTTAGAATTCGGTTCGGTTAACCGAACAGCAATTCGGTTCGATTAACCGACCGGTACTCTACCCTAATTACAACATTTTGAGCTTCATGATCTTCATCTAAAACTATATAAGGATTTTAAGTTGTACCTCGGGCTTCTCCACCAGCGGAAGAGTTTATCTTAGTTTCTGGCTCAACAAGTTAGTTCTTCTTTGACTTCACTTGTTTCCATACCTGCTCTCAAATTCCCCATATCCTTTGAGGACTTCTATAATTTATTCCTCTTCTAGGGAAATTCTTCCTTTTTTGCTTGACGTTTCACCTTTCTACATCTAGCATAGGTATGACCCTGTTGGAATTTGGCTCACTATATTAAACCAAATTGGTTTGATTTAGTTTCAATAATTGAGTACTGAATTGAACATGTTCAGTAATAATTTATCTATGATGGATACGAGCCAAATTGTTGTTAAAATCCTTACATAAAGTTGTTCAAAATAATAAGTGAGCCTGATCAATTGTCTTTTATTTTATTTTGTTCCGTTCGTGTGCTTGGACTCGTAGGAGTAGCTTATCCTATGAGCAAACCAAGCTAACTCGGTTTGATTCTCTCTTTTATATTTTTTTGATCCAATGTTGTAATTATCTTCTTTATTGATTAAATCAGCAGGATAAAAAGAAGATAAAAGGCACATTATTTATCGTGATAGGAAACCGCCTCACGGTTATCTTCCATGATATGATAGTTTTGTTTTTCTTCTTATCTATTAGAAGACGAATCTTACTGCTTATCAATTTTTTTTTAAAAAAAAATACAGACTACCGAGATACATGAGAAAGAGATTCAAACTCTACGTTCTCTAGCTTAGAATGTGCTTCTTGTAGCTACCTGAAGAAGTTTTAGAGGAGGTCTCTACTCAATGTGCGTAATAAAAAAACTGTAACCATCTTATCATAAAGAATATCGTTCGTGTGTACCAAAGCGCCATATAGAGGGACGAAATTTTTTCTAAGGCAAACTGAAGTTATTTACTGATACGGTTGTTAAAAGCTAAGTATTTTTTTTCACATACTTGCTTTTTGAGTAGATACAAAGAACTATAACCAACAGACCCTACAATTTGATTTTGAGCCAAGAGCTAAACACTCCTCATATGTGATCTCCTGTCAGTAGAAATGTTACCCAACCCAAGTCAAAAAACATATATGATTGTAAAAAAGGTTGCAATAAATCGATTTTGACACAAAATCTCACATAAGCAGCGTTGCGGCGCAATTTTATGTTACAATTGACATTCAAAAACTTTCAAATTAAGATCTAATGCACTCCAGGTGAATTTTTTTCATGCCTAAATACATCAACCAACGGAATGATTGGAATGGAGATGACGTGAAAATTGTGTGTCAAGACTTTCACTACATCCCTCGATAATGATGAATGCACCATAAGATCATGCGCATCGATGTGAGAAAGTGAAAGGGGACCATTCAATTTTCTTGTGTTTAAATTAACCGAATTTTAACCGAAAATTTCAGTTAATCGGTTAATTTTAACCAAATTAACTGAGTTTTTGGTTAATCAGTTAATCGGTTAACCGAATATCCGGTTAACCGAAAATTCAGTTCGGTTAACGGTTAATATTTTTCTGGTCGGTTAATCAGTTCGGTTAACCGAATTTCTTATTCGGTTGGTTAATAACCGAATTTACACCCCTAGACTTGGTGATTGAATATCCGGTTAACCGAAAATTCAGTTCGGTTAACGGTTAATATTTTTCTGGTCGGTTAATCAGTTCGGTTAACCGAATTTCTTATTCGGTTGGTTAATAACCGAATTTACACCCCTAGACTTGGTGATTGGTAAAATGGTGTATGATGGTATATTTGTAGATTATTATGGATTTTTAAATGGTACACGTATGAATTTTTGTGTTATTTGTTAATGGTGCATGTTTTTTTGAATTTAGGTGGGTTCATATAACTAAGTTTATGTGTTGAATAGTGCATGTCATGGATTTTTTAATGGTGCATGTTTTCTGGATTTTAGATATGTGCTCATAGCTCAGTTGATGTTATAAATTTAATGCAGGTTTAAGTAGTATGATCGAGACTTTAAGGAGGTTGTTTATATAGCATTTCACATTCTAAAAATTACAGTGCACATTTTTTATGAATGTAGTCTATGTGTGCACCATTAGTTCAGTGCAAAAAATAATTTTATAATTCTTTTAGAAATATGATTTTCTGATGGCGGTGCACATACTGAATTTGCACGGTAAATCTGATTTTAGACCAAAATGTAATGCAACATTAAAAGAGAGATAAATTACAGTACAACAAATTGTTTAGATGAAGAAATAAAATATGTAAAAAAATGGATAATTAAATGCTTGATTTCATTATTTATAGGATATAATTACTTACGATAATCTTGTGACAAATTTAACTACCATAAAATAGGGAATTAATGTCGTTTCAAAAAAAATGACAAATTTAAAAAAGTCATGTATGTTGGATGATATGTGATGAATGATATGATTTATCCATAATTTCATGTTCTAGTTTTTACAGGATCCGCTGCTATTGATTAATTAGGTTATGTGGAGAAACTAGAAAAAAGCCAAGGGAATTCTTTTGAGAAAGGCTTTATTTACAACGTGAAATAACAAGGAGAAAAACCCAAAAGGGGCCCTGAACTACCACCGCTTACCCAATTGCGGTTAGAACTACTATGATTTCCAAAAAGGGTGCGATGAAAAAAAAAATGGACTGATTTTCTAAATTAAAATTTACCATTATATTCCAAACATAATATTAGTATAAGACTTAAAATTGTGTGAGAAAATTATGTCATTTGGTTATCAAAATACGTCGTTTTCTTTATTTGCGCAAAACGATATAATTTATTTTGATAACCAAACGACGTAATTTTTGCATACAAATCTAAGTTTTATAATTATATTAGGTAAGAAATGTAATGGTAAATTTTATTTTAAAAAATCAGTCAATTTTTTTTTTCATCGCACCCTTTTTGAAAATCATGGTAGTTCTGACCGCAATTGGGTAAGGGGTGATAGTTCAAGACCCCTTTTGGGTTTTATCCTAAATAACAACGGTCTAATATGAGGTGGTAAGTGGTAACCCTGCATTTCATTAGGTGACACCATAATAAATTTAATAATAGTTAAATTATGGATTAGGCCTTGGGTCCCCAAAGTGACATGGGAACTGAGCCGGCTAAAAGTGGTGCAAGCAATCGATCATATGGGACTCCCAAATTTCGGAAGGCTTCATCATAAGGACATCACGACTACCACTACAAGGACTCCCTACAAGATAATCTTGGGAGGCGCATCTATCTTCATCAAGCTGTTTCACTGGCACAACATATGCCTTTTTTTCATTTCTGCCATGATTGCTTCCCTCGCTCAAGCGCGCTCCACATCTCCGTCATAGAAGAAGTGCGTCATAATGGATGAAGGAGAAAAAGTGTAGTAGGATTTATATTTTTTATTCCTAACAAGTGGCAGGGGCTGACAGCCCACTTCCTATTGGTTGCAATTTATATAAGTCCGCTTTAGAATAATAGAAATGTTTCTATTGGCAATCACACAAAAAAGTTAATAGAAACTTAAAATTAACTCTTTTAAAGGTCAAATTGTTAATAACTATCTTTGTAAATATATTAAATCTTATATGTATACAAATAAATACTATTAAACATTAACGAAACTTAAAATTAATTAAAAAAATTATCAAAATATAGTATTTTAATAAACTAAAATGTTTTAAAAGAGTTTTCAAAAATATATGTCAACGTTTTGTATTTGTTTTTCATTGGTCTAGATTGAGGATCAAACAACTTTGGCACCTCATTTCTACACTTGTCTTGATATATAACCTCATCATTGAAAACTATGTACAATTTTTTTTGTTCATTTTGTTTTAATACTTTCTTATATTATGAATACACTAATATTTTTTTATTCATATACTAGGGAAAGTACCCGTTGACCCGACGGATTCGGTTCGGTTCGTGAAAAATTAAAAATCGAACCAAATTATTAGTTATCGATTTTTTAAAATTTGAAACCGTAACCAAACCATTAACATTTCAAATCGGACCGAACCGATCCGTTTCAAACCGAATAATTTTTTAAAATTTTGAACCGAACCGACCGATTTCGAACCGAACTGACCGATTTCAAATCGAACCAAACCGGTTCGGTTTGGGAGGGCGACAGACACCGTAATATTATTATAATAGATACCACGAAACAAATTTTTTATTTCATATTACCTAATAAAAGAAATATCACTTACCTTATTTTACTTCCTTGATCATACGAGACGGCCCGTATGGGAATAAATTAAAGGGTAAAGTACAAAAAAGGGGTATGTATTATACCCAATTTAAAAATTACGGTCAAAACTATCAAACTTTAAAATTTCAGGTTTTTTTATTTTTTCGGGATTGTATTGTAACTTTCAATTCTAAGTCCCGCCTATCATAAATTATTGAAACTTGTTGGTGAAATTTGTTAGTTTGTGAAATTTGTCAGTGAGTTCCAGCATTATATATCAACAATTGAAATGGATAAATGATATATGATATATTGAATTATCTATATACGTTATATATTTGTCGAATTAGAACATTAAAAAGACATGTAGCAGACGGCTGCCACAAACTGTCGATTGAGTGTTGTTGTCATTTTTTTTCCTCAAAATCAAACTGTTGTAACTTCAAATGTCAAGGGTTTCTATAAATTATGATAGGCAGAACTTAGTATTGAAAGTTAAAATACAACCCCGAAAAAATAAAAAAACCTGAAATTTTAAATTTTGAAAGTTTCGACCGTGATTTTTAAATTTGGTATAGTACATACCCCTTTTTTGTACTTTACCCTAAATTAAATGTTATTATTGTTCATCCTGCTGTTCTCTCGCTCGCTCTGTTTGTGGCTTGCTTAGGCATCTTTATAGCATTATGCCTTGTGGTGATATGCCGGATAATGGCAGGGTATTTCTTAATCGTTAGTTTGGGTCGGCATCATATGAATTTGCAAGTAGAATATGACTGACAGTCGAAATAAAACAACACAAAATCCATCCATCATAAACCCACACAGCTAGTAGCATTCGCATATGCTGGGCACTAACGACAAGCTCCGAATTCGCGTCAATGTGATCATTTTTTATGTCGCCAAAGAAAACTAATGACAAAGCTTTGTCATCAACATATTGTTTTGTATTGTCTTTTCTGCAAATTGTTGTCGGTTCGGTTGAATCAAAGCCCCTTTTATGTTCAGTTGCTAATAGCTTGATGCTCAAGGAAAATATCCCTTATGCTGTGTTCACATAGGGACAAAACCAAATTCATGTTTCACTTTTAGCTTATATTTACTCACCCCCTCTTGGTGGTCAGGGCCGCACACCCTCTCCTCCAGTGTATTTAAGCGTAAATGCGGTACCAACAGGGCTTGAACCCATGATCTTGGAGTTGTTAGACAATACCCAATACCACTAGACCAACACGGCAGCTTGAAGCTAGTAGAGGTTTGAGACTTGAGAGAAAGTTCGTGCACTTCAAACCACAATCAGGTCAGCCAGTCATATTTGTGTGCTGGCATAGATCATTCGTCACTAACTAATTGTTAACAAAATTACATGAAAAGGTGGAGTTCTAATATTATTTCTCAAATTTCATGATTTTTTACAAGAAAATTTGCATAAAATATCATCACGATTTAGTTGGCTTATGCGAATTGCTCGCACTAGTGACGGACACTTTTTGGGTGGATCATGTCTTCCATGTAGATCATGGACAATAGTAATGTGAATTCGTCATGTACTACGTTAAAAATTTAAAATATCATGCGATGAATATTGACTTATGAAAATGTTTTATTAATTTTTCAACGCGACACGTAACGAATTTCAGTTAATACCTGTCTATGATCCCAATGGTGAATCATGTTTGAGTGGGATCAGATGAACCTATTCAAAAAACATATTTACTTATATTTGTATGTTATTTTAGATTAAAAAGTTTAAAACTGATTATAATAAATTCTCTAAAAATCAAAATAACTCCTCTAAAATTAAAAATATATAATAAATATACCCCCTATTATATAATTAACCCCTCCTAACCTCTTTTCTGATCCGCTCCTGCATGATCCCTTTGACAAACTCCAGCAATACATCCACAAGCATAGTAATTTAAATTTAACCGGACAATTTGTCTTGGCCGGGTAGCCGACCCGCAATTAATGCTTCTAGAATGGCGTATGGAACCAGTCCAAATGAAACTCCGCTTATTAATTTTTTTCTAATAGTTTGAACGGAACCAATTCAGAAGATGACAAGTGACAGCTCAGTTTGCTTTTGAAATTTATTTATTATTATTATTTATACAATAGCAACATTAAATACAAGAAAATTTTATTTTATTTTTATTTTATCTGCCATGAAGATTGATTGCGGTCAAAAGGGCGCTGTATGAGATGGTTAAGTATTTGATTTTATAATCAAAGTGTTTTGGGTTCGAATCTCTAATGTCATATATCGAACTATTCATATAATAATAATAATTTTTTAAAATAAATAAAATAAAATAAAAAGAAAAAAATGAAGATAGATTACCGGTTCTTCATTAAGATCGGATTCGTTGCGATTAATCTCAGTGATCTTCCAACATATATACTTGTAGAGTTGCTTGTGTAGTGTAGATAGATGTATTTGTAATCATCACTGATGTATATAAATTCATCTTATACTTAGGGTGTGTTTGGTTTAGGGAAAGTGTAATGGAAAGGAAAATTGGATGGAAAATAGAATAAAAACTAAATTTTTCATGGATTTCATTTTCTACTTGTTTGTTTAACATGGAGAGTTTAAAGGAAAATGTCATTTCCTATTGTTATTAATCAAAAATTTCCATGAAATTTTTCATCAAACTTTTTTTCCATGAAATTTTCCATCTAAACCAAACAAAGAATTTCTCTAATTTTCCACGTAATTTTCATTTTCATGAAACTTTCCTTAAACCAAACAAAGCCTTAGAGCTTCTGCAGCGGCAGTGCGATGATATGTCAATTTTGAGACCCAATTGATACCAGCCCCGGTCATGAGGTTTCAAGGGTCCTGAGGAAAGGACGTAAAATGGATCTCATCACAATAAATACATATAAAAAAATAAGAAAATTGGTATACTCAGTATATATAATGTGAACTGTTAAAAATTATTGTTTTATATGAAATTTAAGTTTTTAAACTTTCAAGGTTTTAAACTCTTTATTCTGTGTTTGGTTTGGGAAAAATTTAAGGAGAAAGAAAATTTGAAAGAAAATAAGAAGAATACTTTTTTTGGTTAGAGAAGTTCAGAGGAAGGAAAATTAAATAAAAAATTAACAAAAAAAAATGTTCTTTTTTATGGATTTTCACCTCTAACAAAATAAAAAATATAAGATGAATTCACTTTTTTTCCTTTGCTTTTTTTTAAAAAAAAACTCACGCACCCAACCACCAATGAGATTTGAACCGAAAACCACAAAAATGATAGTCTACCACCTGGTCACTCAGCCACCACCACTAGTGATTTTTTTAAAAAAAAAAACACACCCTACCAATGAGATTTGAACTGTTGAACACAAAGATGACGAACTATCATCTGACCACTCGGCCACCACCACTGGTGGCCTTTCCTCTTTATTTTCCTAAAGCAAATATATTATTAGTTTTTAGAATTCGGATTTTAGTATTTTCAAAACTTTAAGATTTTAAACTTTTAGAGTTTTTAAGTTTCATGATGTTGGAATTTTTTTAATTATATCAAAATATAAAAATCTGTATCTCTGAATCCAAAATCTTAAAAAATTAAAAAAATTAAAAATCTTAAAACCTTAAACCTCTAAAAATCATATAAAATAATATAATTGTAATGCGTAGCTACCTAATTTGGATACCTATCAAGTATATCCGCAAATCCCATAAAATTTTATATAATATATATTGTATAATTAATTTCATATGAAGAATATCCACGAGCATATGCTTTATATTTAGTACTAAAGGATAATTGAATCCATTCATTCTTAATAATATTATCATTTGTTGACATGAAAATATAGTAAAAACTCAATTATGTTACACTACGAAGCTTACAACTATCTTAGCCGAGTTTGATGGGAACATGTGTGCCTATATGGGCCAACAACGCGATGTTGGAAAGAAAATTAATTAGTGATTAATGAGGAAAAATAGAATGCATACGAAAATCTAAAATTAAGGATCCAAATTGCATGCATTAATACACTTATTTATTACAAGTATTATTTTATTTTATTTTTGCAGAAAAGGGTGCTTGAAATTATTTATTACAAGTACTAATGTAATAATAAGTGTATAGTAAAATTAATAATTATTTTTAAAAATAAAAAACTAAATTGATTAGTTTCAAATATAATTTAATAAAAATTAATTTATTTTTTGACAAATAATTAAGTTAATACTGTACTATAAATAATAAAGTTGAATAGAATAATAAACTTAATAATATTTTTAAAGATTTTTGGAAATTAAAAGACGGGTACCCCTGGTTGAAAATAGCATGATCAAATAAAACTTTTGTTAACGAAAAAGTTAACCCTATCAAGGAAATAAAAAATCATACTTCATACTTAAAGTTTGGGCTCAATATCCTATTTGTTAAAAATTATTTGGGTGAAAAGGTTTTTCACAAATTAAAGTGGCTACAGAATTAAAAATCCATTAAAGTCAATTTTTTTAAAATTTTGATTTTTTTGTTTTTTTTGATGTTTTACAAAGCCTTATCGTAATGTTATGATGCATGATGTTGTATATTTTTCTGCATTTGTTTCATCACATGAATTCATCCCTAGTATCACGTATCAACATAATCACTAGCTAACAACATGAACTGTATGTATGTCCACTGATTTCTTTTCTTCTCTTCTTAACAGTCTTGTTTTTTGGCAGGTTCTCAATCAATAAAAACGCCCCAGAAATCTATTATTATATTTTCTTTTTGTGAGTTATTAACGTAACTACCCTATCTTTGTGATTTTTATCTTGACTTACTATTTGTTAGTGAGGTTAAATATTTTATCTGCAAGAAACCATCAACGACACTATCATCAAGTTGGCATCGTTGCTGGGGAGCCTGCATTTTTAGTAACTTTTATATTTTTATTTTTAGAAACTTTCTACTTATCTTTAGTTTAAAAAAAAAGCTAGGTTTGTTTTTTAAATTCTGCTGCCTAATTTAAACTGTGTGAACTTTCTGAAGATCTATTTAGTAAATAAATATGAGAACGAGCATTTTTCTTTCTATAAGGATCCTAAGCAATTGATAAATTACACACAGAAGAGCGGACAACAAGACATGAAGCAGACATGGCGGCGCAAGCTCCATCCCAACCTAGAAGGAGGACATCGAGATAGCTCAAAGCTCCAACATTCCAAGATCAGCCCCTACATATCCAGCCCAACAATGACAATGATGCTAACATTGAAATTAGGGCTGGTGTATATACTAACTTTTAAAATTTTGAAAAACTCTTAAAGAAGATGCATAGAGACATCTATGAGAGTTCAACGTGGTTTGCACAATGTTAAGACCAGCGTGAGCAGACATCGATCGATTCAAGCTAATGGTATTCCCTTTCTCTTTCATTGAGTATGCTAAAGAGTGGTTAATGTATATGCCTACATGTACTATTATAACATGGAATCAAATGTAAGACGAGTTTCTGATGCAGTACTTTCTAGCTGTAGAAGTCACTCAAATCACGAAAGAGATATGCGGAGTTACATAAAATCATGATAAGGCGGCATACAGATATTATATGAAAAAGCTTTACCAAGATCTTTGACAGCTGCTTAATTCTGCATATCCATAAAATTTGCAATAAGACCAAGATCCTGGTGAAGTTTTCTCAGATAATACTTGTATGTCGTCTCATTATGTTGCTGATCATGCATATTTGCATATTTGCACACTCAGGGGTTCTAAAACGGTGCACATAAATTATAATGAATAATTTTTATGAATGACATCAGTGGATAGCCTTCTTGACTTCTTCACCAGCTTGGCTGAAAGTTAGATTCAACGGAGTAATAAATCAAAAAAGGAAAGAAAGAATATTGTGTGAATAATAATGGAGAGAGAGGAGATAAATTATAGTTTTTTTTAAAGATAATGATGTAGCGTTAGTTAAGGAAACAAATAAAACTAAATATAAAATCAATAAAATTATTAAAAGTGAGTAAATCATGGTCCGTTGGATGATAATCAATGGATATAATGAGTTCTCAGGTTACATATCCAAATCGGTTTTCATTTGATCCACTCCTTATATATATATATAGGGGAGAGATCCGTTGTGAACACTTAAGTTATGAATAAATTATGAATAATTCTGAACCAATCATTTTATTTTCATTTCAAGTTTATTTATTATGTTTATTATATATTTTAAGTTCATTAAATGTGACAGATATGGAAATTAAAAAGAGTATTTTAAGTTTTTATTTTTGAATCATATTTTATGTTTTGGTCAGTAAAAAATAAAGAAATTTTTCCCCCAGATCTTTTGTGAATATATATTCACTGTTCACTATAAAAAATATGAAATATTTTATATTTTCATATTTTTTTCGAAACATATTCAGTGTTCACAACGCAATAATGTACATTTTGAACATACGTAATAAAAAATTTATTGCAAAAAATATATTTACTGTGTAATAAATATTTTTAACCAAAATTTAAAAAATCTAAACAGTATTCACTATTCAGTTGTTCGCTGACGTCTCTCAGATGTATGTTCACTGTTTATCGTCACATGTTCACTACCGTCACATAGCATGTTCACTGTTCACTGTCAAATAAAAAAGAAAAACCAAACTAGCTTAATAATGTACATTAAAATGATGAAAATAAGATGTTTCATAAAATACAAACCATCTGAATAATATAACATAAAAATAAGATTGATTTCAACACTATCCCACAACATCAGAAAATTAGTGTCTAGTCACCTATGGACGAGAGGAATACGTTGCGCCTTATTTCATTCATCAAATGCAAAAATGCACCAAAGCTAGGATAGCATAGAAAAAGAACAGAAGGAAATCTTCCTGAGAAGCCTGGTAGTACATAGATTTTGGGACATAACAATTGATGTGCATGAAAAACGGCCAAACAGAGAAGATACCTATGTTGATGGTAATTTCCAGCAGTCCTGACATGGACAAGGGTGAAGGTAGGATTGGACTCCGATGCGAGCAGATTCTCATCCTTTTCAACCTCACAAATCCACCTCCTCTGCACCATCACAACTCCAAAAACCAAATCAATCCAAATCTCAAAACCACACCGTATCAAATCAATTTCATATTATATCGAAAATAAAATTCAACAGCGCTCGGACCTAATCTTGGATTGAGTTCCGATCGAATCAAACGGTGAAGGTGAAGACTAAGGCGCTCCGATCTAACACGTTAGCAGAGAAGGCGTTCAACAGCGCTCAGATCGGAACGGAAGCATGACTCTGTGGCTCAAATTGAAGGCGGAGATGGTGGAATCGAATGAAGCGAGAGTGGAATGAGATTCATGAAAATGGTGACGGAGAGGGTTTTCACCCAGTGTTTCATATTTAAAATATTATTTAAGGTGAATTTAAGCTATTTGTGGAATAATATATGTTATCAAAAGAATCATTAACTAAAGAGATATAATAATATTTTTAAAAGGAAAATAAATATTCAAGACACGGTCGTTTCATGTATAAAATAATTGGTTTACATTTGTTCACAATTTGTTCAGAGTTTAAGTGTCCGCAACTGATCCAACCTCTCTCTATATATATATATATAATTAAACCTACCGTACTTGGGCTAACCATTTGAGTTGTCTATATGTGTATATACAGAGAGTGTTTAAAGATTCAATTAAAAACAATTCTCAAGTGAAAAATATAAAAATAACATATGAGTGTAAATAAAATACAAATGCTGATAAATAAAGTTATATACTTATGAGAACATCACACGGAAATCATATAATTTTAACATATTTTTTTAATAAAACATGTGCAAGTCACTGAACATTTATTAAAAGGGGAAAAACCTAAAAGAGGCCCTGAACTACCACCGCTTACCCAATTGCGGTCAGAACTACCATGATTTTCAAAAAAGGTGCAATGAAAAAAAAATTGAACTGATTTTTTTAATTAAAATTTACCATTACAATACAAACCTAATATTATTATAAGACTTAAATTTGTGTGCGAAAATTACGTCATTTGGTTATCAAAAGACGTCGTTTTCTTTATGTGCGCAAAATGGTATAATTTATTTTGATAACCAAACGATGTAATTTTTGCACACAAATCTAAGTCTTGTATTAATATTAAGTTAGGAATGTAATGGTAAATTTTATTTTAGAAAATCAGTTTAATTTTTTTTTCATCGCACCCTTTTTGGAAATCGTGGTAGTTCTGATCGCAATTGTGTAAACGATGATAGTTCAGATCCCCTTTTGGGTTTTATCCCTTATTAAAATGATAATGCCCGTACCTTGTCAGCAATACTTAACATATAAACAATTATTATTTAACCTAAATAAAAAACATCATTAGCCATACTTGTCAATAAAAGAAAAGTTAACTATTCAACGTGTAGAGAGAAATTTGTGAAATTGAAAAAGACATGGAACCAACACAATAAAACTAGAACAATGTGGTGGAAAAGTCAGCCCTCGTGCGTTGCCATCTTCCTTTATCATTAGCAACAGTCGAATGAAACCACCATTGCCAACCAAGATATACCATTGTTTTCATTATTGTAACCGTAAAAGCATTACTCGTAACTATTGTCACCAGCCTAAACTTCTTCTTCTTCATCATCAACGGCTATCTACCTATTCAACCCCACCTCCTTTTTTATAATAACTGTAAACAAGTGTCTGTTTATCCTTGAACCTTCATGACGGAGCCTCAAATCCAAGTCTCCATCCAAAATTCAAACCAATCAAATCTGCCTTTCTTTGTCTCCAACCAAACTCTTCTCCTACCACATGACCAAATCAAGCTACCCCATAGACACACACCCTTCAGTCTTCGACCACACTTTTTTTCAACTATGTGCAACCAACCAACCCTTCAAGAGCAGGACCTTATCCACCCCCGACTGTATAGATTCCTCTTCACTATGCTACCAATGGAGAATAATGACATGGCCCCTCCCAACCCAACTGCTTGGACGTCCCTTTCAGAGTTGTCCTGAGGCATTGCCGGCAATTCTTTTACTCTAAGGTTACTCAACCCAATTCTCTGTCGTACATCTTCGATGATTTTTGGGTTTGCAGGGTTCCCAACTCCGTCTGTTACGTAGAATGTGTTGTAGGCAGTTTCTCCTTGGGTGGATATTTCAGCCCTTGTAACATTAAGCCCATTTTCCCGGAAGGTTCTTGTTACGTCTGCTAGTAGACCTTGTCTGTCGGTGGTGCATAACTCTAGCCTAACACCCTGTGATCACAGTCCAAGCAATGTTCAGATTTCAGAGCTAAATGTAATATAATAATACACTTGAATGAGGATACTACTTTAATATGACATGATTGTCAAGCAGAGGAAAGAAATAGGGTGTTACCTCTGATGTCCTTCTCTCAATGGCAGCCTGTATGCAGAGAATCACGCGATGTTTCTCAGGTTCAGAGCTTATTGGTGTACCATCTGTGTGCCTTATGTAAAACTCCTGTAGTAAACAAAATTCAAGAATTTAGAGTTACAAATATTTCAATAAAATCCCCATGATGATTTTTCAAACAGTAATCATGATTGTTCGGACATATACCAGGAAGGCCTCATCATTGTCTGTGCTAATAGTTGCATGAAAGACAACATATTCCATGTCTGTCAGTGTGCAAACTATATCGAAGAGAAGCTTCATTCTGTCCTTGCACTGGACATTAACAACAGAGTAACTCCTGGCAGCCAAATTTTGGACAGTCACAACAGGGGATTCATAGCTGAGTCTTTTTAGAATAGGTTCGCGCTCATAATCACGATCAGCGAACATCATCTGATGCAGTCTTCGCTCTGTATGAGTAAGTGCAAGTGAAACCGATGTTTTGGCACTTCTAATGTCATTATCTCCCTTGAGCACATTTCTTAACCGTGCTTCAATTATGTTGATCTTTTGGGGGTCCTCAATAGGCGAACCAGAATTAAAGTCCCTCAAATACATAAGGGAAGCAATCCTCCCATTGTGAGTCCAAACTTTTGAGTCCACAACACTGCATTGCAGGTCAGCTAGGACGGCAAACACCTCAGACAACAGCCCAACTCGATCTGTACCCGTGAGCTCTAGGGCAGTCAGGCCTTCAAAGCTTTTGGACCTCCCATGGTGAATGGTGCCCATAGACTACAAAATTAAAAGCAAATACAAAGTCATTTCTTATCAAATCCAACAAAATTGCCTCTCATCAACTTGAAAATCAAAACATCACCTGCTCCAGATATGTTATAACTTTTTCATCAGCCAGCTTGTTCCCAGCGTGATCGCTGACATGGAAAACTGCATGGAATCAAGAAGTAGCCATGTTCAATTCAGAACATCAATGGTGGAATAACAATTTAAGCTCATAAACAGCAAGAGTGTGGGTGTTGTCACCATCCATGAAGTAGCGGCCATCAGAGCATATGTAAGCCTTGTTAATTGAAAGGTTCAAATCAGTAAGAACCTGCACAGCTTCCAGGAGTATTCCATGTTTTCTAGCACTGTCAACCTGTAGATCCAGTCCAGTATAAAGTCAAAAAATGTCCCAACCAATAGCTGGTAACTTATGAATTCGAACAAGTTTTTGAAATTCCTAGTTACCTTGACAATTGTGGAAGTGGGGCAGACTGCGTTATCAATCACAACCCTGGGGACATGTCAAAGAAGGCACTAATTGAATTTTAAAATTGAAAAACACGAATCAAAGAATAGTCTTGAAGCAGGGGGGATGGGAAAATGAAAAGACAACGCTTCCATTGACTTGAAAATAAAGGGAAAAAAATTGGAATTAATTTCCAGAGTTTCATCGCATCACGGAATTATAGCCAATCCGTTCAGACGATGAAGCGGCACTCAAAATCACAGTTTGATGCCGACTCTGAAATTAGAGATGTATGAATCAGTAAAAAGGGGGTGGGAGTAAGGGACCTTGGGGTATTCATTCTGCTGACGAGCTTCTCGTACTCATCCATAACCGGCGACGACAGGTCCATCATCCCAACAAACGTGCCTGGGATACACACCGGAAAAATTAACTAGGGGCGGCGGGCGATGGAAGTTTGAAAGGAAAGGGTCCTGCTGCCTCTACCGAACAACAAATTCTCTCTCACTCTTCTCTCCTCTCTCTTCGTCTCGTGTTGTGTGGGTTCTGAAAATACGTTCTTATCTTCCAACATTTATATAAATGCGTCAAGGAAAATCCCATCTTCGACTTTTCTTTTTTTTCATGTAATAGTAAAATACTGCTCCTCTAGTATTTAATTTGAATCTGAAGCCGAGCCGAGCCAATGACTGATAGGGTTGCCCCAGCAATGGCTGCCCGCTGACCTAAATTAGTACCCGAGATGGTGGGAGGGGCGGATACGTAAAATATGAAAGTTAATAATAAATGAGCTAACCTAGTACACTAGAAAGCTCATGTTTGGCAATCCGGATTAATAGTCGGATGAGATAATTAATAATAATTTAATGTGTTTGGCTATAAATAAGATAAGTATTAATAATCATAATAGATAGATTTTAGTTTTAAATATCAGGATTATTTATCCCTCCAAATTAGATGGAATTATTTATCCCATTACTATTAATAACAGGACTGCTACCAAACGTACCCTAAGTATACTCTACTTATACCTTATGTTTCTGTTGGGTTTAGTCGTTTAGAAAAGAAAAATATGAGCAAGTACGGAAAATGGGAAGAAAGATGAATTTTATTCATTTCATTTTTTTTAAAAAAGAATGAAATGTTATGGGAAATATCAAAATATATTTAATTTAATAAATTTTTCATCCAATTTTAAATTTTTCAAAACCAAATATGAAATTCATTTATTTTTCCTTTTTTTTCCTTCTCCTACCATTTTCTTCGTCCAACAGAGTCCTAGTTTTAAAGAAATATATGTATCAAATTGATGTAAGTGTAGTAAATAGGATGATATATTTACATATTTCTTCTAATAAGGAAAGAATAATTTGGTATCCATATGGTAAAGGAAGCGTATAATTTATAGTTGGAGTAATTAATTAGTGGATGGAGGTTCAGTTGAGAACCGCAAATCATGTGAGAACTGAGAACTCAAGCCAAATAAGGGGTCAACACACAAGACACAAAACGCGTCCACAAAACACAGGACACAAAACGCCATTTTTGTCTTGAGTTCTCAGCTTTCACATAATTTGCGGTTCTCAGTGGAACCCCCTCTTAATTAGTGATAGTACAAAATAATGTGTATCACATAATTATGAGAAGAAGAAGATTGTGAGCGGATAGAGGAGTCAAGTTGAGTTTTTGGTATCTTATCTCTTCCTTTTATATACTCCGTGCATGGGGGCGGATCAGGTGAAAACCAATTTGGATATGTAAACTGTGAACTGATCAGAGTCTTAGATCATTTTCAAATCAATGCACTAGATTCTTTTGAAATTATTAATTAAACAAAATTAATTTAAGCATTTTAAATGCAAAAAGGATAGGAACACGTTGAAACTCTAATGTTTATCTTCTTCCTTATTTAATGCCACCATTCAACCACCAAATCCCTCGATTCATCCATCTTTCCATCAAAGAAACATCATACACCCACTCGCGTCCATTCAACAGTTTTTCTTCAAAACTCACCTCTCCTCTACTGAAAACCCACCAGTTCGTCGCCATTTCAGTAGTTTCAAATCCTACCTCTACCGTCCCTTCACCATTCTTTTGCTTCTCTTTTCATTGTGCACCAACTCATCCTTCTTTCGCACGTTGGTCATCATCTAGATTTAGTTCCATTCAGATCTAGCATCTGACATTGACAGCAGACAACAGACGACCTGATTTATTTTCCTCATTTTTTAAAAAAAAATAATGCACCAATCTAAAAATCCAGAAAACATATTTGGGTTTTTTTATGGTTGTGCACTTCTTCTTTATTGGAATAATTCTGATAATAATTTTTTTGGGTAACGATTATTTTGTATGTCGCTGAGTATGCAGGTTCAAAGATGAAATCAAAAGATGCAAGGCAGAATGTCATTGAAGAAGGTAAGCCTGGAATGCTGGAAGCCATCCAGAAATCCAGACTTGTGCACCATTTAGATCGATGTGCACCAAAAACTCATGCATCTGGATCAGAGTGCACCAAGAACTCATTGCATCAAGAACTCATTGAATGGAACATTATTTTGTCAGTATATATTGTGGTCTGTTAAATTTTGATGATGTGATACACATTGGCAATGTGTGGTCCATATGAATCTAATTACATTTTGTGCACCATATGAACCTCATGTAAATTTACTGTCAATGTGTACACATTACGAACCTAACTACATAGTGCACCACATGAACTTTATGTGCCTCTAATGTCATTGTGTGCACCATTCGAAGGTGCACCGTATTTGCTTCATTTCAATAATATGTGCACCATATGCGCGTCATGGTCTTAGAATGTGCACCGTAATACGGTTCATCAGAATGACAATCATACAGCTCTTTATTACTGCATACTGGGTTATCATTGATGAACGTATCACTATTCACATCACTGTCATTGCTTCTGTTACACTCGTTCTATGCACCTGCTATTTTTACATATAAACATGTGCAAATCAAATCACAACTAACACATTTAAAAATACTAGTGCATTATGAATTATAACGAGTGAAAAGAACCAGCATGACTATAATATATATGAGTATTAGAATTTTAAAATTCTTGTATGAAACTCGGAAAAAAATCTGATCAGGGTGCAAAAAAATAGATCGAAAAAAATTTATGAACCACACATGACGAATGAAACCATTAAAAGAACACATGAAAAGCGATTATTGTAAGCGGAAAAAAAATTGCGCATGAAAAGGATAAGAAAAAAACTTGAATGAATTTCATCTGAGAAGGAATGACTAGCAGCTGTAGATTGTCGTAGAATGAAGAATGAGGAGAAGCCGCGCGTGAAATTGTATGTAGGTGGGATAGAAACACACAAATAGGAAAGTAATGAAAATAAAATAATAAAAGAGAGAGAAGAGAGATAATAATGGGAGCAAATAACGCTAATTAAGTTGCGAGAATATTTATTCAAATATTGTCAACAAAAAGATAATGACAAAAAATTTAAATCAAGATTAAAATGAGACGTTGGATAAAAAAAGATCAAGGGATAATATTGGTTCACAGTTTACAAATTCAAAGTGGTTTTCATTATCTCTTCCTTTTATATACTCCATGCATAGTGTAAATCAAGGATATGTGATTCTAATCGGATCGTTCCTTTCGGTTCTACACTATCATGGTTTCATTTTCAACACAATCACAATCCTACTTTCTTCCTTCATTTTATATTTCACGTTTAAGCATGTATCATAAAACTTTATTAAATTAGTTGCATGATTACTAAGATTTTATTGGGTATACACTACTACAGATTTGATTTTTTATGTAACGCATGTTTTTAATCACGTTTAATTATTAATCACGTGTCAAACTTAAAAACGTGATTGAAAATAGGAAAACGACAGTGTTTCAGTGACATA
>NQLW01000046.1:3220533-3238179 GCA_002312845.1 Kalanchoe fedtschenkoi | reverse complement strand
CTTGTGGCGCCAGTTCCTTTCGTATCCCCATCTCTACCAAATCTAGCCTGGTAGCAAGTCCATCTTTGCTCTTACCTTTTACATCAACCAATGTTCCGATCAAACTCTCAGCGATGTTCTTCTCCAAATGCATCACGTCTATGCAATGTCTTACCTGTAGACTTGACCAGTACTATAAGCTAAAGAAAATTGACTTCTTCTTCCACGGACCATTGGTTGTCGATTTCGTCGTCTTTCCGAAAGAAACATCGATGTCTTGAACTTTCGATAGAATGTCATCACCTGTCAGAGGAACCGGCGCATGTCTGTGTTCTGTCGATCCATTAAATTGAGCCTTCTTTGCTCGATATGGGTGTGAACGTGGAAGAAATCTTCTGTGACCGGTGTAAACAATTTTACGGCAGTGTGACATTCTCAAAGAATCTGTGTCGTCCTCACATATCGGGCATGCTTTGTATCCTTTGACACTGTAACCAGATAGATTTCCGTAAGCAGGAAAGTCATTGATCGTGCAGAATAGCATGGCTCGCATCATAAATGTTTCATTCTTGTGTGCATCATATGTCTGAACTCCTCTTTCCCACAACATCTTCAAATCATCTATTAAAGGAGCGAGATACACATCAATGTCATTACCGGGTTGTTTCGGGCCAGATATCATGAGAGTCAGCATCATATATTTCCTTTTCATGCACAATGATGGAGATAGATTATAAACCACGATAAGGACAGGCCAAGTGCTGTGTCTGCTGCTCATATTTCCAAACGGATTCATACCGTCGGTACTTAACGCTAACCTTAGATTTCTTGGATCGTTACCGAATTCTGGATATCGAACGTCAAACTGCTTCCATTGATCGGAATCTGCCGGGTGACGCATGTTTCCATCGTCAACTCTCTTCTCTGAGTGCCAAACCAGCAATTCTGATTCTTCTGAATTTGCAAACATCCGTTTGAATCTAGGAATCACTGGGAGATACCATAAGACCTTCACGGGTCCGCATTTCACCTTTTCTCCGTTCACAGTTTTCTGCTTATGCCGTAATGCACCGCACTTCGGACACTCTGTCATATTCTCGTACACACCTCTATAAAGCACGCAATCGTTGGGGCACGCATGTATCTTCTTGTACTCAATACCCATTGGACAAAGTATTTTTTTTGCATCATAAGTTCGTTTTGGCAGCTCATTTGGTTCCGGAAGCATCTCGCTGAGGAGTGACAAGAGACCCGTGAAAGATTTGTCACTCCAACCGTATTTGGCTTTCAGATTGTACAACTTCAGCACTCCGGATAATTTACTGAAACGTGTGCATCCCTGATACAGCGGGGTATCTGCATCGTTCTTGACTGCTTCGAATAATAATTCAGTATTTTCTTCATTATCGGCAGCTAAGTGATCATTCAGCATTGTACTGAAATCATCATCCTGATATATGTCATCAGCGTTTTCCTCAATATTATCAACTTCTACAGGTTGAGATCCGCCGAATGATTCACCGTGTAAGTACCAAACAGTGTATGATGCGTCAATACCGTAAAGGCGAAGATGACGTTCGAGTTCTGCAATAACAACCATACTTTCGTTTCCACATTTAATACAAGGGCAACGAACCTCGTTCGTGCGTTGCTTCTCACAATATGCTTTTGCAAACTCACAGAACTCTTTTAATCCAGCGTTGTATTCCCGGCTGAGACGACTTGATTTCATCCAATTTCGATTTGCCATTCTTTATATACCTGAAAAAAAACATAATAAAAAAATCATATATATACATATAAATACAAATAATAAAATTAATACGGTGAATTTATAAAATCATACATACCTATTTAATATGACCAGTAATAGGAATACGAAATTATGAAACAGACTATCACTGAATTATGAAACCAAGAATCGTTAAACACTAATATATATACAATTTCAGGTAAGCGAAAGTCGAAACAGATTAGGAAATAGGATTAATACTAGGATACGGCGTTTTGTCATTACAAACGCCGTATATACTATACCAATAGGACGACGTTTCTTGGTAGAAAACGCCGTAATAATTACACAGAATTTATACGGCGTTTCTTAGTGAAAAACGCCGTTTAAACCCATACACTTAAACGGCGTTTGATATACTCAAACGCCGTTTAAGTTCAATGGAACTTATACGGCGTTTATTACCAAGAAACGCCGTATACACCCATACACTTAAACGGCGCATGAGTATATCAAACGCCGTTTAAGTTCAATGGACTTTATACGGCGTTTTTCACTAAGAAACGCCGTATAAGGGTAGGGGTTTATACGGCGTTTTTGAGTAAAAAACGCCGTATAAATTCTGTGTAATTATTACGGCGTTTTCTACCAAGAAACGTCGTCCTATTGGTATAGTATATACGGCGTTTGTAATGACAAAACGCCGTCTTTACTTTATACGACGTTTTGTATCATTAAACGCCGAATATAGTCTAAACAAAAACGTCGTACTTCTGTTCTTTAAACTATATACGGCAGTTTATACCCTTAAACGCCGTATATAGTTTAAACGCCGTATAAGAGCTGCTTTCAAAACGTCGTATTTAAACAATAATGTAGTAGTGTAGTAAACTGGTCGGTTATCGGCTAAGCTTGGTTTAGTTGTTAAATTAGTTAGGTTATTTTGGTTTAAATTAATTTTAAGGATTTTGCTTAGGTCTAAATTATTTTTATGGATTTTATATTTTTTTAATTGTATATTATATAATATTATATTATATTGGAGTCTATTCTTAATGATTTATGTAATCGGCTATGGTGTAATGGTTATGACAATTAATGATTTAATCGGTAATGGTTATGGCAATTAGGATTACGATTTTAGGATTTAGAATTTAGTTTAATTTTAAGGATTTACAGATTGAAGAGGATTTTAGGGTTTAATTTTAGGATTGTAGTTTAATTTTAAGAATTCGGTTTAACTAAAATTAAACCAAACCGGTTTAAATTTAAGAACCGGCCAGCCAACCGGCATTCCAGCCGGAAGACCGGCTGGTTCAACCTAGCCGGTAGCCTAGCCGGCCGGCCGGGTGGGTTACCGGTTGGGTTGAACCAACCGGTTTTCCGGCTGGTCTACCGGTTGGAATGTCGGTTGGCCACGCAGTTCTTAAAATCAGATATGTTTCGCCCGCTATTTTCACCGTTAGATTAACCGGTAATTATTTTAACCGATAAATAAACCGTAAATTTAACTGGTACCTATTTTAACCGATAATTTAACCGTTAAATTAACCGATATAGTTTTACCGTTTAACAATTAACCGGTAAATATTAACCGGTAAATCATTGAATTTTGGTAGTGAAATTCCACATGGTATATGACAAAGTGAGGAGTTCTTTCAATCCATATCTCAATTTTAATCTTGGAAAGCACAAGAGCAGCAGTAAGAAGATCAGCTCTGAGTTGATAATATTCGATTGGAGAGGCCCCCATGAGCGACATGAGAAGTAACGTCAAGCCAACGACTTAAAGTAAGTGCGCTTTCTGAGAGGAAATTTGATTTTACTTACTGTACTTCATTTATCTTCAAGTTAAATATTAGCTTAGTTATTTTATGAGTTTTATTTTTCTTAGTTTGTCTAATAGAGTTCAACCCTGTGAAGTTCAAGTGTGAGGTTGCGCTAGAGTTTTATTAGTGCAGGACAGTTTCCCGAGCGCAATAAAAAAGGAGCCGCGCGCCCCTTGACTTGTTAGCGCATGGTTGTTTAACATGGATGATTTGTGAGAGAGGTGATAATCCAAATACATGATAATTTGGAGATTTCACTCTACTTTTTTTTATCATGTTATGTCTCCTTGATACATGATACTTGACATAGTTATGATCTAAATTTGATTTCATGCTATTTATCTTGTTTACCTAATGACAATTTTTTCTGAGTTGCTAACGACTATGATAAGTAGTAGTGTGAAGTTGTAGAAAAGCGCTAAAAATTAAAGATTCACAAAACTAACCATGCGTAAGTAGAAAGTTGCTTTGCACACGGCCGATTTTAACATTTCACATAAACTTACTTTGGAGAATCTCACGCAAGAAAAATGTGTGACGCATGCAACTTAGTCAATCAGCACGTAGCTCATGAGAATCTAAGTTTAACCAGAATGCATTTTTTGAGTTATATCGTTTCTTACATCTTTTCCTTATAATTATTATTATGTTTATAAACTTTGGGGACGTAATTGGCTAGTTAGGTTTGTAAGGGTTTTTCATATTCATGTATTAGTATTTTTCCATGGTCAAGCATGGCTAAGTTCTTTTGTGTAGTTCAAGTACTGTAACTAATCCATTTTTTTGAGATTATTTTTGTTATGAAAGTTAATGTTTTTATGCTATATTTATTGAGATTCTACTTAATGATTATGTTATTGCATGACAAATTTATTGTATGAATGCATTGTTGCATGATATCTTACTGCTAATCTAAATTTAGAAGCTTTTGGTCTAAATCAAATAGTCGCATTTCAAACAAACATATGTCGTGCATGTTATGTGGAGCATAAGCGACATTGCCTAGACTAAACTCCGTACCATTTTTAAAAATGCATGTCTGTCATGTATCCTTCTATTTTGCATTATTAACTTACGTAATTCATGTCATTGGTAGAAGGGTATGATGGCACTAAGGTAGGTGATAAATGCGTCCACGTTGACTATGTTTATACATATAAATTTATAATCTCTTCACCCACTAGCTAGCCGCAAGTTTAGGATCGATCCATAAGGACTAAGTTCCGGACACGTTAGTATTTTGACAATTGATAAAGAAAAGACTCAAAAGTTGGGGGTTTTAGATTTGTAGTGTAATGTAAGATACTCAACCTGTATACGTAGTAGAGAGATAAGTAGGATAACATATTGATCAGTGATGCTAATGATGAAATTCTATTTGTGAATTGAATTAGCGAATGTATATGCACTTATCAGCCATAGACAATAATTCCTACTCTACATCCATCATACTCTTTGGCCAATGATATGAGTCCTATATGTATAACTTGTTTTGATTAGGTTGTCAGCCTTGCAAAAGATGTACGCAGTTAAACTACTGTGGTAGAGAATTCAATCTAGGTTCTTTACCTCACACAAACCTAGTGTGTGTTTACTTTAACTGCTACTCGTTTAGTTGGTATACGTCCAAAACCTCACAACTAAATCAGTGGTAGGAACTCATGCAAAAATATAACTCATTGATTAAAATGATCATGCAACAGTGCAATCATTAAGATTAAACAGAGTAAACATAACATCATAACAAGAATTTATCAAACTTAAATATCTAACAACAATGATTCATAAGTCACATCACCTGAACTACACAAGGGAATTAGCCACTAAGGGCCATAGAAATAGACATAATCAAATAAGTAGGAACAACCCTTACGATTTAACTCTGCACTATTCTGGAAAAAACTCTCTTATTGTCTTCCACTGCTTCTCTGAAGATTATTGTGTGGTTGAACACACCGTACACCGCTTAGCACCGGGAAGCACGCACTTGCACACTTTAAGCTCTTATTAAACACTCTTTATATAAGCGTAAAGTTGATTCGAGTTCAAGAAACAAATTTGTACAAATCTTCTATGATTATTGTTAGGAGATTATGATTGAATTCAGTCTTATCGGCATATGAAAATCAAAATCAAAATTGGAAGTTGATATGGAATGTAAATCTGTTCAGTGGGTATGTCAGTTCTTATTATAGAAATTCCTTAGATTTAAGCTCGAACTCCTTATATAAAGTTGTAGATAATTTTATAAGCTTTTTGTAGCCGCTTGAATGGTGCAAATCAGACATCTGACATGAAAATTACGTCCCCTAAAAAATTAGATGAATTTTGTTACTCGAATTTACGAACAAAGATCTGTCGCACACCCGTGTCATTAAAGTACTGCGCGCGTAGCTATCACATGCTGTGATTGCTCATGTTAGCCTCTCACTTCCATTATCTATGTGACACGTGTAAATCCTTCACAACATCACCATGCCCGAGGCTCTTGCGTTCGGCTAACTACTATCATTTATCTGATTTTCTGTTAAATAAGGTATTGCGTGTGGGGCTGTCATGTGTAGTGATTAATCAAGTTAGCCTCTCTCTTCCTTTATCCATGTGATATGTGTTAGTCTTTTGCCACGTAACTGCATGCATGATAGTTATCCTCTGCGTGCAGCTCTTGCACAAGGCTTATTGTTGTCTTCTGTATGACGTTCTCTCCTTTTCTGATTTTTGATCTAATAGTATCCTTTTTAGCACGTTTTTGCATTAAGATCTAAAATCAGCCCGAAATATAAAAAACTAACTAAATCATTATAAGAACATTTAAGAATTAGGAGAGTTAAATATAAATATATCGAATACTTTGGTCTTATCTGGAGGAATAATTATTTATGCCTTGTCATGATAGTATAGTGCGTGAGATCGTACATTTTGCTGAGTTTTATTCATTAAATGACTTTATCTCTAGTATCAATGATCCTCACAAACACAAGTTCGTCACTTGAGCTACGCGTTTGTCCTACTGATTCTTTTCTCTTGTAATATCTAACAAATTGTACATCCCGTTTAGCTGTGTCTATTTGTTTTGTCACTAACCTTACAAGTTTCTGTCCTTATGGATTCGATACTGACTTACTACTTACTAGTGAGACCATGTAAATTTTATTTGTATAAGACATCTCAATGACAATCATATCAATGGGCAACAAAGAAATTGAGATATGAACCATACCAACACAAGGAGAACTTCCTGATCTCTCAATGCTTGTACCCCCAATAATAAAGCCATGAAGAGACCACCACACAAAAGCATTATGCACCATCTTCCCCATGAACTTATCATCGATCTCATGAACATCTTCACCTATACTTCTACACTCAATTCCATCAACCCGCAACTCATTTACACCGTACCCCTTCACTTCAGTGACACAGTCTTCGCATACAGACAAAATTCCAACTAAATATTAAAGATTCTGATTTAAGATTTCTAAGTAAAACCTGCAGTAGTAAAAGTATGAATGGTGGTGGTGGTGACAATGCTAGGGTATTGAGACGTAAAAGGGTGGTTGTTATAGTAAAAATGAGTTGATTAGATTTAGGGCTTGAAATGAAGCTGTGAATTTATATTTTTGAAGAGAAATTTTAGGAGTTGGCCCAGAAAATTTTTGGGAGATGCAGAGTTAGCGGGGTGGAGGGGTGTGATTTTGTCAAAAAGTTTATTTTCCTCATATTTTACTCGAAGCCACTCATATTAAAGTATTAAATAAATAAAATTAAATATTTTTTAGTTTAAAAACTAATATACGCATAATTATAATATATAATTCATTTAAAAATATAATATAAAAATAAATTTAATATTTTAATAAAAAAATTAAATTTAAATATTCATTTCTAATTTTTTTATTAAAGACCTGTTTAAGTTTGTAAGAATTTGAGATTTTGCATTTTATGAGGTTTAATAGTTAATAAAGTTGAGTTTAAATTTTGTTACCAATTAAAGGGTTTAAAAGGTGAGATTGATCGGGTTACGAGTGAGGATTTGATTGGGTATAAGATTTTTAAAGATTGGCTTTAATTGCTTTCATGGGTAGAGTTTAAAAGTTCCCATCAAGGCATACGAGAGTATTAAGGTTTTACGAGTCAGATGATTTATTGAGTTAGGGGTGTTAGTCTTGTATGATTTTTAAAGATTAAGATATATTAAGGTTTACAAAGATTAAATTATTTAGTTTTTTGAGGCTAAGAGTTTAAAGTTAAAAATTCGAGAGAATTTTAAGAGTTTCAGTATAGTTTAGGAAGGTTTAAAAAAGATCAGAAAAAAGGGTTTTAGTGATCAAATATTGCTTAAAAGAGTGAAAGATGATATTAGAGTGCATCAATTTCAAGATTTATGGTTTGGGGTTAGGGGTGAAAAAAATTCAAAATTAAAGGATTTAAGTAGTTAAACTGAGTCAGAAGTGGGTTAAGAAGGTATTAGAGTGTATAAGGTACATGGTTTATTGGGTTTAAGATTAAGGATTTAAGGTTTGAGGCTGGGGTTGAGATTAAAAAAATGATTTAAAATTAAAAAAAGGTTTCTTAAAGTAGGTTTATAAAGTATTAGAGTGTAGGAGGTTTAAGGTGTGTAGGGTTTAGGACTTAGAGTGTAGAATTTGGGGTTAGAGTTTAAAAAGCTAAGTGTCGAGGTAATGTTAAAATTCATATTTCATTAGATTGCTATATGCCATTAGAGATGGGTTTTTAAGGCTTTGATTTTATGCTTTAAACGATGACTAAGGTCAGGGATTAGGGTTTTAGAGAGTTTAGTGTTCAAGTATCCTAATGGTTTAGTGTTTTAAAGGGTTAAGGAGGACAGCTTAGAGTCTTAGGGGTTGGAAATTATTTGAGATGAAAAAAGTTAGGTCCCAAGGTAACGCTACCTTAGTGTTACCTTAGGTATCAACGCTACACATTATGTAACACAAACACTAATGTAATATTTCTTTAGGTATCGAATGTACTCAATATGCAAAATACCGCGATTCAGTGTTGCGAATATGGAGATCAAAGGTAGCACATGCCATGCATTATAACTAAAGACAATGCATTTTTTATTACATCAGTATGATGCTTTAAAGCACCTAAGAGAATTTAAATTTCACAAATTTGCATTACATATTGGTCATTTTCTTGTATTGTGTTTTTCTCGTATCTCAATAATCCTATTTCTACAGTTTCATCTTTAGCTAAAACATTTTATCCTAACCCTTGTTTGTAGGCCTTTGGGCTGTCATTTTGTCTTAATAAATTTCATTTTTAAAAAAATATATCATGAAAGATCAGTGAATATTCCTTTCATAGTTAGAAAATCTAATCTATAAATACCCTATAATATATCAAAAGTAAATATGTTGTGACATAAGTATGAGTGAAGAAGGAAGAGCATGGATGTAATTATGTTTTATATAAGTCTATGAAGGGTTACAAATTTAACTAGAAGTACTTTGACAATAATTGTTCAAGACATTTAAGAGGCAAAGATAGCACAAAGTGGTGATTATTATTATTAGACTTTAGAAAATTCTCTCTTAAATTTTTCTCTCATGCTAGTCAATAATTCAATGAGAACTGGGTGGAAAAAACTAGCCATTATCAGCTAAGTTTGTAGTTGTTTCATGGTTGAGTGGCCTGATCTGCTGAGTGAGCTTCTATCAAAACCTCTCACAGTTATCATGCCTCAGTGCAAATGGTATATACAAGCAGAGGGAGCACATTGGCCAAAATTATGGTCGCTAGCCGTCGACTTAATGTCAAAATTGTTGGAAAATTATGGTTTACAATGACTTACCGTAACCCCTAAGTTGAAGTTTTGATAAGACGTAAACTTTGGAAAAAGATAAAAATGTTTTCAGGACTCAAGAAACTTATTCAAGGAGTGGATTCAATTCAAGAAATGTTCAAAAGATCAAATGGTTCAAGTTACAATTGATTTTGAGCATTTGGAAATAAAGTTCAATCGACTTGTGAAATTTACCACTCGGTTAGAAAATTCAAAAGAGGCATGTAGACATGTCTGATCATTCACAATTTTGAAGAGATTTTACACATATATGTTTTCTTCAATCTGAACGGTGGAGATTGGATTTAAACGGCTGGTTTGGGAGAAAACAAAGTCAGAACAGAAGCTGCCGAGATTAATTTTCTGCACTGACGGGTTTGATCATACTCAACGATCGGAATGTCCTCTCGTGGAAGTCCACTCCCTCATTCTGGCTATACCCCGTAGCCACCAAAGGTGCCTTGTATCGTACATCTTCAACGCCTGGAATTCATTCTTTTTTCTTGAAGATCCACTTACAACCAACTGTCTGTTTACTTTAAGGTAAAGATACCAACTCCCAGGTTTGGTTCTTATAAAGAGATTCAATCTCTTCAGCTATAGCAACTGACCATTAAGCAGACTCAACACATTTAGTAGCTTCTGAATAGGTACACGATTCTCCTATCTCCTCACCAGCTGTCGAATCATTAGCAACAAAGATAGAGTATTCATATTTCTACGAAGCTCTAATTTCTCTTCTTTCTCGGTCAAGAGCAACATTACGAGCTCATCTCGTCTCCAAACTTTTGATAGTATTCACAGCTTCATCAGTCACTAATCACTATCTATCTCTGAATCCTTTGTTACTGTCTCCATTTCAAGTTCCACCTTAAAATGAGCCTCGTCTACTTACTGCTAACTTCCACCTGCTTCTCAGCATGTTTAACCAAACCATATTCATCAAAAGTAACATCCCTATTGGCCGATTCCGCCCACAATTCTTTGCCCAAACCTGCATTGGAGAGCATGCATCTAGCTCTCTCAATTAGCGTTACATTCATCCGTTCTACAACTTCATTTTTTTTGTAGAGTGTGCCTCATAATATGGTGTCTAACAATACCTGCATCAGCACAAAAATTATTGAATTCACCTCCAACGAATTCAAAACCATTATCTGTTCTGAGACATCTAATCTTTTTCCCTATCGGATTCTCTATCAGTGTCTTTCATCTCTTGATATTCATAAAACATCGCTCTTCTTGACTAAGAATAACAGCCAAACTTTCCTCAAAAGTCATCAATGAATGTCAAGAGATACCTTGCACCACCAAGAGAAGTAACTGTAGAGGGACCCCACAAGTCTAGAATGAATATAATCAACAAAACCCTTTGTATTATGAATACCGGTACTGAGCTTGACTCTGTGTTACTTTCCGAGGATGCAATGCTCACAAAAATCAAGTGATCCTGTCTTCTCACCAAATAGAAAACCGCATTCACTCAATAAATTCATTCTTCTCTCGCTCATATTACAAAGCTGCATATGTCACAATTTGGTATGATCTGTCTCAGAATCTGTAGCTACGTCAATTAAACCTACAACTGTGCTTCCTTGAAGCACATATAAGCCTCTGCTAATTTCAGCATTACCATGGAGCCCTTCTTGACCTTCAAAGCGTCATCTACACCATATAAGCATAGCCGCTATAATCTAGTGTACTTAAGAAATCAAAATTTTCTTCAAATTAGGAACATATCGGACGTCTGTAAGAGTTTCGACTATACCATCATGACATTTAATCTGAACATTATCAATCTCATTACCACCAGAAGATACGGTTAAAGTCGAACTTGAAAATAATCCATAATTATCTATTTCTGTATCATCGTCACTGTCTCAATCAATGTTACAGTCTAAGCTAGTATTATTCTTAGCCATTTGAGACAAGTGAACGCAGTCACTCTTCTACCTCAGCCCTCGAAATTGGCGAATTTGGGACCTGTGTGACTCAGCCACCCTCTAAAGAGACACAATTCGTCTAGAAGCTTTCTTTGAATCTGCTAATGAACTGAGCTACACATGTACTGGAATAAATTTATCACAGAAATGCAAAGCTCGAGCGCAAACCCTAGATCAATCGGGGAGAGATAAAAAGGTGATGATGTGGAGGTTAGAGTTCATTCCATCGCCTAAATAATCATCAGATGAAGCAACTTCAGATCTACAGCATCAAAGCGACAGTAGCCGCAGCCACCAACGTATTAGCAAATCCAGCGGATACAATCATAGCCTGAGGCTCGACACCCGATTGCCGACCTGATTCAGAGATTGAAAATTGGCAAAAAATCAATAAAAGAGATGAAAAGGGTCTTACAGAGAAGACGAGCCAAAATGGTTAACCTAATTCAAAAAAATTTACTAAAATCTCAAACCGATTGTCGATCGATTGAAGTGCCGCGGATGAATCACCCACCGCCCGAACTCAACGCTGCTCCTAGAGTCTCAACCAGATCTACTTCATCTGCGTCGAAATCAGAAACTATATCCGGAAGTGCCACCCGATCCCCTTGTTCTGGGCTATGGTTGTTTGTAGAAATTGGAATTCAGACGAGCTTCGCCCAGATGAGAGAGGGACGCGAGGCACCCGACTACCCGCTAGGGTCTGTGCCACGTCCAACACCGTCTCTTCCATCGCCCGCAGCATTTCCAGATCGGCTTCTCTGGTTCAACTAATTGAGCAAACAACGACGGGAGAGAAAGAGGTAACATTGTCTAATTTATTAATGAAAGGGATTAAAATCAAACATTAAATAAAACAACCATTAATTACAGCCATTAGATTTACTAAAATTGAGGGCTAGGATTAATGCACTGTTTATAATCAAATTACTGTTTACATTTGATCCCTTTTCTCTTTCTCTCTATAGATATAGATATACTCCCTCCGTCCTCTATTACATGTCGTTTAAGGTTAATTTGAATAGATTAAGGTGAAGTTAATGCTAGCGGTTGAACAAATTTAATGAATGGGTGATTGATGTTTTTATAAAAAAATTCGTGCAAAAAGTAAAATTGGTAGATGATTACTGGTGGAGAATGTATTTTTTATTGAATATGATAATGAAGTGATTAATGTTTGACATTTTAAGGTAGTTGTTTACATTAAATACGTATTAAAAATTGTTAAGTGACAAGTAAAAGTGGACAAAAAAATTCGGTTAAGTGACATGTAAAAGAGGACAGAGGGAGTATATGAAAGATTGGATGTAAATACTTTTTCATTGTAAATGGTGTAAACATTTTTTTCCTGTTTAAATTTCATTTTTGAGATTCCATTATATGTGTGATAATTAAATATTAGATAACACATTATCTGCACTTTCCAAAATAAAAAGGTAATGAAGATTTTTACAAATGCACTTTCTAATTTTGTGAATGAATCGGCAATGGGTGATAAAGAGCCGGCCCTATGCAGGTGCAACCGGAGCAACTGCACAGAGCCTCCGATTTTCAGAGGCCTCCAAATTGAGACCCCTCGCTAGGAGTGCCACCAAGTCTGGCCTGCACAGGGCCTCCAAATTTCACAGATATTAGCAGAGAACGTTGGAGAGAAGAGGAAGAGATTGCAGAAGAAAATGAAAGAGTATCAGCAGGATTCTCTTTGGTCGGGATCTTCTGAAGTAGTATTGAACCACCTTCTAAGATCTCTCTGATAAAATGATATCTGACGTCAGTATGCTTCGTCCTTGCATGATAAACTTGGTTCTTTGCCAAATGGATAGCACTCTGACTATCACAATGCACTTTGATCGACATCTGGTTGATGCTCAATTCATCAAGCAATCCTTGAAGCCAAATTGCTTCCTTAACAGCTTCTGTGGCTGACATATACTCTGCCTCTGTTGTAGACAAAGCAACTGTCGGCTGTAAGGTAGACCTCCAACTCACTGGCGCCTTTGCAAGTGTAAACACATACCCAGTAGTTGATCGTCGTGTATCATTATCTCCAGCATAGTCGGAGTCACAATATTCAACTACATTCAGACCATCCTTCTTATCCTGCTGAAATACTAATCCAACATCTACGGTACCCATAATATACCGTAGAATCCATTTCACAGCTTGCCAATGATCCTTGCTCGGATTATGCATGTACCTACTTACTACTCCAACAGCATGTGAAATGTCGGGTCTCGTACACACCATTGCATACATTAAGCTGCCAACTGCACTAGCATACGGTACTTTCGCCATGTACTCTCGCTCTGCATCATCAACTGAAGATGAAACTGCACTGAGTTTGAAATGAGGAGCAAGTGGTGTACTAACAGGTTTGGTTTGTTCATTCATGCCAAACCTCTGTAGTACCTTACTCAGATAATCCTTCTGAGTCAAACAAAGGCTCCTCGATTTCCTGTCTCTGCTTATCTCCATTCCAAGAATCTTCTTGGCTTCTCCCAGGTCCTTCATCTCGAACTCCTTACTTAACTGAAACTTCAATGTTCCAATCTCGTTCTGGCTCTTCGAAGCAATCATCATATCATTGACGTATAGAAGAAGATATATATAGGACCCGTCTTGCAGCTTGCGAAAATACACACAATCATCATATTTGCTTCTTGTGTACTTTTGACCCATCATGAACTTGTCGAATCGCTTGTACCACTGCCTTGGTGACTGCTTTAGACCATATAGCGATTTCTCAAGTCTGCAAACCAAATTTTCTCTACCAGCAACTTTGAATCCTTCCGGCTGAGTCATGTAGATCTCCTCTTTCAAGTCCCCATGTAAAAATGCTGTTTTCACATCCATTTGAACTAGCTCCATATCCAACTGTGCTACCAAAGCCAGCAATATTCTGATGGAGGAGTGCTTTACGACTGGAATCAACAATCTCCACCTTGGCGAAATCCCACATCCAAAACTTCAAACTTTCTCTCCGATTCAATCTTTTGATGGTGTCTTCAAGTGTTAGCTTACAAGGTGTGCACAACTCTTATCAAGTTTAAACAATGTTCAAACTTGACAGCTGGCACAATCTTTGTCATCATATCAGCAGGATTGTCTTTGGTCGGGATCTTCTGAAGTAGTATTGAACCACCTTCTAATATCTCTCTGATAAAATGATATCTGACGTCAATATGCTTCGTCCTTGCATGATAAACTTGGTTCTTTGCCAAATGGATAGCACTCTGACTATCACAATGCACTTTGATCGACCTCTGGTTGATCCCCATTTTAAAGCAATCCTTGAAGCCAAATTGCTTCCTTAACAGCTTCTGTGGCTGACATGTACTCTGCCTCTGTTGTAGACAAAGCAACTGTCGGCTGTAAGGTAGACCTCCAACTCACTGGCGCCTTTGCAAGTGTAAACACATACCCAGTAGTTGATCGTCGTGTATCATTATCTCCAGCATAGTCGGAATCACAATATCCAACTACATTCAGACCATCCTTCTTATCCTGCTGAAATACTAATCCAACATCTACGGTACCCATAATATACCGTAGAATCCATTTCACAGCTTGCCAATGATCCTTGCTCGGATTATGAATGTACCTGCTTACTACTCCAACAGCATGTGAAATGTCGGGTCTCGTACATACCATTGCATACATTAAGCTGCCAACTACACTAGCATACTGTACTTTCGCCATGTACTCCCGCTCTGCATCATCAACTGGAGATGAAATTGCACTGAGTTTGAAATGAGGAGCAAGTGGTGTACTAACAGGTTTGGTTTGTTCATTCATGCCAAACCTCTGTAGTACCTTACTCAGATAATCCTTCTGAGTCAAACAAAACCTCCTCGATTTCCTGTCTCTGCCTATCTCCATTCCAAGAATCTTCTTGGCTTCTCCCAGGTCCTTCATCTCGAACTCCTTACTTAACTGAAACTTCAATGTTCCAATCTCGTTCTGAAATACACACAATCATCATATTTGCTTCTTGTGTACTTTTGACCCATCATGAACTTGTCAAATCGCTTGTACCACTGCCTTGGTGACTGTTTTAGACCATACAACGATTTCTCAAGTCTGCAAACCAAATTTTCTTTACCAGCAACTTTGAATCCTTCCGGCTGAGTCATGTAGATCTCCTCTTTCAAGTCCCCATGTAAAAACGTTGTTTTCACATCCATTTGAACTAGCTCCATATCCAACTGTGCTACCAAAGCCAACAATATTCTGATGGATGAGTGCTTGACGACTGGGGAAAACACTTCATTATAGTCAACTCCCTCCTTCTGAGCGTAGCCTTTAGCTACCAACCTTGCTTTGTAGCGGACATCGGACTTGTTAGGAAATCCTTCCTTCATCGCATAGACCCATTTGCAACCAATCGCCTTCTTTCCCTTTGGTAAACTAGACAATTTCCATGTCTTGTTCTTGTTAAGGGACTTCATTTCTTCTTCCATGGCAATCCTCCATTTTTCACCTTCTGAATTCTTGACAGCTTCTTGATAGGTGGTAGGAACTTCATGGATCTCTAATGCAGATGCTTCAGCAACTGTATTAGCATAACGAGCAGGTACTCTCGTTGTGCGTCTTGGCCTCCGAGTTGCAATTGACTCAAGTTGCTGTTGAGGTTCTTCAGTTTCAACCTCTTCTCCAATAGACTCCTCATCTACCACGGGGGTCTTTTCACTTGCTGGTATGACAATGTTTGGTTCAAACTCCACCTGCTTTGGAGTATTCTCCTCTCTTTGCACGTGAACCTTTGTCAACATGGTAGATTTATCAAAGGTTACGTCTCGGCTAAAGATTATCTTCTTCGTTTCAAGGCACCAAAGGCGATATCCTTTGACTCCTGAGGTCATTCCCATAAAAAATGCCTTCTTTGCCCTCGGATCAAGCTTTGATTCCCTTACATGGTAGTAGACAGTGGAACCAAATATATGTAAGGAATCATAATCAGTAGCCGGTTTTCCAAACCCTTCTAAGATCTCTCTGATAAAATGATATCTGACGTCAATATGCTTCGTCCTTGCATGATAAACTTGGTTCTTTGCCAAATGGATAACACTCTGACTATCACAATGCACTTTGATCGACCTCTGGTTGATCCCCAATTCATCAAGTAATCCTTGAAGCCAAATTGCTTCCTTAACAGCTTCTGTGGCTGACATATACTCTGCCTCTGTTGTAGACAAAGCAACTGTCGGCTGTAAGGTAGACCTCCAACTCACTGGCGCCTTTGCAAGTGTAAACACATACCCAGTAGTTGATCGTCGTGTATCATTATCTCCAGCATAGTCGGAATCACAATATCCAACTACATTCAGACCATCCTTCTTATCCTGCTGAAATACTAATCCAACATCTACGGTACCCATAATATACCGTAGAATCCATTTCACAGCTCGCCAATGATCCTTGCTCGGATTATGCATGTACCTGCTTACTACTCCAACAGCATGTGAAATGTCGGGTCTCGTACACACCATTGCATACATTAAGCTGCCAACTGCACTAGCATACGGTACTTTCGCCATGTACTCCCGCTCTGCATCATCAACTAGAGATGAAACTGCACTGAGTTTGAAATGAGGAGCAAGTGGTGTACTAACAGGTTTGGTTTGTTCATTCATGCCAAACCTCTGTAGTACCTTACTCAGATAATCCTTCTGATTCAAACAAAGCCTCCTCGATTTCCTGTCTCTGCTTATCTCCATTCCAAGAATCTTCTTGGCTTCTCCCAGGTCCTTCATCTCGAACTCCTTACTTAACTGAAACTTCAATGTTTCAATCTCGTTCTGGCTCTTCGAAGCAATCAACATATCATCAACGTATAAAAGAAGATATATATAGGACCCGTCTTGCAGCTTGCGAAAATACACACAATCATCATATTTGCTTCTTGTGTACTTTTGACCCATCATGAACTTGTCGAATCGCTTGTACCACTGCCTTGGTGACTGCTTTAGACCATATAGCGATTTCTCAAGTCTGCAAACCAAATTTTCTTTACCAGCAACTTTGAATCCTTCCGGCTGAGTCATGTAGATCTCCTCTTTCAAGTCCCCATGTAAAAACGCGGTTTTCACATCCATTTGAACTAGCTCCATATCCAACTGTGCTACCAAAGCCAACAATATTCTGATTGAGGAGTGTTTTACGACTGGGGAAAACACTTCATTATAGTCAACTCCCTCCTTCTGAGCGTAGCCTTTAGCCACCAACCTTGCTTTGTAGCGGATATCAGACTTATTAGGAAATCCTTCCTTCTTTGCATAGACCCATTTGCAGCCAATCGCCTTCTTTCCCTTTGGTAAACTAGACAGTTTCCATGTCTTGTTCTTGTCAAGG
>NQLW01000046.1:3204931-3217205 GCA_002312845.1 Kalanchoe fedtschenkoi | reverse complement strand
CGGTTGGAGAGCCATTGATAAGAACTGACAAAGAGGCGGTTGATATGCATTCTTTTATCCAGCCGCACCATTTCTCTTTAAAACCCATATTCACCATGCACTAGTACAAATTTGAGTTTAAATAACGCCTATTTATAATCACGTTTGATTTTTAATCACGTTTCAAATTCAAAAACGTGATATAAAAAGGAAAAACGACTGTGTTTAATGACTAAGTATCATTAATCACGTTTATTAGTTGAAAAGGTGATTAAAGATATGATATTTAATCACATTTATAAGAGCAAAACATAATTAAAGATAGAAGATATCTTTAATCACGTTTACATCTAATAAACGTGATTAAAGATCACGTCTTTAATCACATTTCATATGTAACAATCGTGATTAAAGATATTTTCTATCTTTAATCACGTTTGACCAACGAAATGTGATTAAAGACATGATCTTTAATCACGTTTACATCTAATAAACGTGATTAAAGATCATGTCTTTAATCACTTTGCATATGTAATAAGCGTGATTAAAGATATCTTCTATCTTTAATCACGTTTCATATGTAACAAGCGTGATTAAATATCATATCTTTAATCACGTTTGTTGCATATGAAACGTGATTAAAAATTATATCTTTAATTACGCTTCCATCTAATAAATGTGACGAAAGATCTTATCTTTTAATCACATTAATTAATTAAATATATTAAAGATATTAAGTATCTTTCATCACGATTTCAACTAATAAATGTGATTAAAGATCCTATCTTTAATCACGTTTCTTAAAATTAAATGTGAGCAATTGATTGGCGCGCGTGACCCAAAATTTAAAATGTAATTAAAATTTTTAAAAACCCCTCCAAAATTTTCAACATTCCACTACTTAAATTCCTCCCCAAATCTTTAATTCTTCCTCTTATATCTCTAACCCTACCGATGTCTTCCAACTTCTACGTCAACTCATACTATCTGAATTCCTCCTATCTTTATTGTTTTCAAATTCGGATGAGGGCAAAGGTAAGACTCATCATTTTCAACCGGTTCCTACATCGCAGCAGTAACTCATAACCTCCGCCATAGTGTATACCATCTTATCCTGCATTCTTCGTTCGCAACTTCACTTTCTTCCACCATAGAGCGGAGGAGATTTGATAGGAGGCACAAAAGGTGTTAGGTGGGAGTGGGATCTATCAAATGTTATGGAGTAGGAGATGAGTTTAATTAAGTTATTTTATTGTATGCAGCGTATCAGCGGGACAATAGTAGGTGATCATGTACTTGATCAATTGATCAACAAACAATCAATAAAATTTTGATATTTCTATTTTTTTGTGCATTATAGAATGTAAAAGCTTTTTATAATAATTCACTATTTATTCTTTATTTGAGTAAAAAAATTAAATAGATAAATAATAAATATCAATAAAGTTGAAAAGGTAAATTAATATTCATCAAATTTATGACTTTCTTTTATGAATACTAGAGAAAAATAAACGAAATTAACCATTAATTATGACTATTTTCTTGTAGTGAAATAAGACTATCTTTAATCACGTTTATTACATATGAAGCGTGATTAAAGATACTATTTTTAATCATATTTATTGTATCTGAAATGTGATTAAAGATGGTATCTTTAATCACGTTTCATGCATATCAAACGTGATTAAAGATTGAACATCTTTAATCACGCCTCTTAAGTACGAAGCGTGATTAAAGATGTCCAATCTTTAATCACGCATCCTAAGTTAGAAACGTGATTAAAGATGTGACATCTTTGATCACGCCTATTAAATATTAAACGTGATTAAAGATGTCATATCTTTAATCACGCTTGGTACTTGATATTTAATCACGGCGGCATTAATCACGTTTCTAAAACGTGATTAAAAAGGGAACCAAACGTGATTAAAGAATTGTCTTTGTACTAGTGATGACAGATAATAGGTAGGACCAATTTATACTGTCAAAAGCTTTCTCAAAGTCCAATTTTAGGAGTAAGCCGGCTTTTTTGTCCTTCTTCAAACAGTCTAGCACTTCATTTGCAATTAAGATACCATCGACAATTTGACGATTTGATATAAAGGCTGTTTGGCAAGGGCTGATAACTGTAGGCAGCACTTTCTTCAGACGATTTGCAAGCACCTTTGACAAAATTTTGTATAAGCTGTTGACAAGACTTATTGGCCGATAATCAGACACCTGATTTGGATTTGAAACTTTTGGGATCAGTGCAATAAATTTAAAGGATGCGTTCAAGTTCTGGGGCAGCTTTGATTCTGAGTGAAATTCGTTTAGAATATTCATGACATCCCCTTTTAGCATTTGCCATTTGCGTTTGAAGAAGAAGAAATTGAAACCATCCGGTCCCGGGGATTTGAGATCACCACAAGAGCTCACAGCATTCCAAACTTCTTATTCTGTCTCTTTCGTCAGATATCTACACCACATCATTCGGAATTCAAGTAAGGGTATGTTTGATGATTTAAATTACAGCGAGAGATGTTATACTTCAAAAGACTTGCTCATATCTGAGAGGCTGAAGTAGGGGGAGGGGATCATTACTTTGCTGGATAACTTATCAACTTCTGACTCATAATAGTCAATGGCATCTACTGTGTTCCCCCAGAGTCCAAGAAAACCTGTCTGACAGTTGGACAGGCAAAGTTGAGGTTTTAGTGGTGACTAAAATTAAGCACCGATAATCAAGGGAATATGTAAAACTGTGTTTTGCTTGATATATAGTACCTTCATCAGTGGCCTTTTTGATTGATTTCTATAATATTTGCGCTGATAGAAGTCAAGCCAGTTTCGCAAGTTCTTCTTCTCACTTACTAGATCAGAAAGAATGTTTGCATTATACACAACCTGTGAGTTGGTCAAGTTTACATCATGTGATATTACCATGAGAAATCTTATGAAACAATTCAACATGAAGTTTATGTGAGTCTGGAATTTTTGCATGATCAAACCTGATGAGTGAGGAAATGGTCAGGATGATTGACTAGAAAAAAGTGCTCCACCAGTTGATTAACTGATTCATCTGGATCAGGTGGGATATTCCTAACAAGTACCTGGATGAATTTAATAGATACAGAATAAACAATGAATCAGTTGAGTTCTTATGCATATGATTGATACCCAAGATAACAAGCATATGTGTGCCAACGGTCCTAGCTAAATATACTAACACTCGTGAAATGAATTATGAACATATGAGTTGTCATCATGTACTTCTATAAGGGAATCATTGAAAAAATTTTACTAGCATGGGGGAATTAATGGAGAGCTTATTGTGTATGCATTGGAATTGGCTAAATTACTGGAGAACTTTTGTTGATCAATGCAGAACATATAATATATATACAAGAGGTCAAAATGCAGAGTGAAAATAGGATTGATAATTATGCTTCCCACGTTCCATAAGACATATAAAGGAAACTTACAGTGAACTGATCTGGGCGTCGCTGCTCTGATGCAAGAAAATGCAACCTCATTAATGCAATGAGTTCATACTCCGATTTGAGGACATAGCATGTCCAGAAAGTGAAAGCATATGCCATCACAAGATGGGTCCAAAACCTGGGGGAGACAACAAAGACTTTTTGAGACACTAGATGAGTAGAGCAGCATGCCCTCTCAATGCCTGTATAATGCTAACTACACGCTTATTGGCAAGTTTAACATGATTTGAATTTCAAAATGTATATTTGAGAAGCAGGCAATTTTAGCGAACCTGTTTGATCCATTTGGAATATTTGAAATAGAGAGTTTGTCGATGTCTTCATAAGCTAACTTGGAATTCTCTAAGGTGTTGTTGGTCCAATTAACTGGAACCATAACTGCAAACGCAAGGCAAGTAATAGGTGCAAATATTTTGAGCCTACAAAAAATAAAAAAGGTTAGAAATGTGTTGAAGCAAACATTTTATGTGTGTCAGGCTCAACTGTAGGAGGAGACAATAAATTGAGATGCTGATCGCCAGAGAGAATTCAGCGGAGATGGAAGCATACCCTATCCTGTATATCCTGAGGTATACAGCGGAGTCCAATCCTGCATGTTCAATTAACTCAGGTTCTGGCATTTGCAATGCAGCGGGCATCCAGTTGAGAAACCTCAAATATGACCGGAAGTCCAAATTGAGAAATTTGGAAAATGCACCGGATCTCATAGGGCTGCTTCTGAGACCTCTGAGATACCATTTTGGGAAGTAGACTCGGTCGTTGAAAGGTTGAAGGCGGAGAATTGCAAAGGCTATAAAGAAGACAAATGCGCTAAGTATATTGATGGCTGCAGCAAGTCCAATGTCTTTCAATGATGCCATTCTCTCACACTAAGCAGACTCTTGTAATAATCCTGCAAAACAATGAGTAGCTTATTTGTCTAATAATCATTCAGCAGAAACTTAAGCACTTGATGGTTAACCTGTGATGGCAAAACCCGAACCGCGGCACAAACCAGCAGCAGAGTTGAACTTAAGGATTTATTTACTTGGAATCATAGTTAAGCTATGTACATGTTATTATTCATCAACGTTCAACAATTTCAAACAAACCTATGAAACGCTCCGAAAATAAGCAGTGTATGTAGATAAAAAGAAAAAAGCATCATCAGCCATGTGATGATCAGTCGGCGCACTCTATTTCACCAACCACTGAAAAAAAATCAAAAAAGGGTACAGAATGTTCCAGGCGAAGTGATGGTTGAACCTCAAAAACAGAAATACCTTGAGATGGAAGAATGGAGTAGGCGGCGGATCAGCAATCAGGAGTGACGGGTGAGTCAATCTGCTTAAATCAGAAGTCAGAGAGATTTTCTAGTAAAACGCAAAAATCTCTGTGCGTGTTTTTGCAGAAGACGAAGATGAAGAAGCAGTTTCCAAAACGGGGGAAGAAGGAAGGAGATAAGGAAGCAGCTTTGATTTACATTTACATTAATGAGAGCTTCGATTCAGTTCTGGGGTCATTTATTTATTTATTTTTTGATTCTCTTCCTAATTTGTTTCAACAGTTTATGTTATAATTAACTCAATCTGGACATCACGTTTCTGTAACGGCTATATTTTTTATACCGGGCGCTTATTGTGCGTCGGTTACTGATTGGCTAGGCTGGACGACAAAGTGGTTCTCGTTTGTTTTTAGGGAAATTTAGTATCATTTAAAGCAGGTTTATCATTTTTATTAATGCATTGATATTTTCCTTTTTGTGAAACTATTCACTCACATTAAGAATGACATATGTGAGGATTTCCAATGGGGGTTGTTGCTCTGATTTTAATTCTCATGCTTGTTAAAACATGAACAAATCATCGATAATTGCTCATTATAATAATGGATGTGAAATCTGATTAGTAATGTCATTTTAATTAATAGACTACAAATAAATAATAATAATAATAAATCTTCGACGTCCAAAATTAGAGTTATTGAAACTATATTTAAGATCATCAATGTCACAAGAGAGGCTAAATGACTTAGGTATTTTATTAATTGAAAAAGACATGTTAGAGAATATTGACTATGATACTTTAGTTAATGATTTTGCTTCAAAAAATGCTCAAAGAAATAATTTTCAGTGATTTATTCGTGTTTTTGGAGTTTGCAGGTAAAGATAATGAGACATCATTTCTTGAAGTGAAGAGAAGACCAAAATGATGTTAATAAATCACACTTTTTATCATGTGTAGAAATTGTATATATTTGTTTTAATATGTATATAGAAGTTATGTTAAATTTTATGTTATATGAGGGCCCAAAAAAATTTTCGCCCAAGACCCTGAAATTGTCAGAAACGATCCTGTTATTGGTGACTCACATCCTAGTGATGCAGGATTTAGAAAAGGCCGAAAGCTACTCACATCCAAAACATTAATGAGAGTTTGATTTTTCAGTCTTGGAGGCTCGCACATGGAAAACTATTTGGTTGCAATTTTCAGTTTTTGTAGGCCGAAAGCTACTCCTATCTTACTTTAGAAAATCACTCCATTTTGTTCTAATTTTCAAATATTCCACTTAACAATCGTGGTGGTTTCACTCAATTCCGGTCTGGATATTTAAAGGATCTTGGACGAATAAAAACAAGGACCCTTCAAATGTAAATAAATAAATAAATTATAAACATATTTTTCTCACATTTTATCTCCATAAAGAGACTTGAGTAAGTCTAATTTTCTTAGCATAAAAGAATCTATTCTTTTTACATTCTCATATCATACTCATTCCCATACTATTTTTTTATGAGTACCATAAATAATTTAAGTGGATTATCTAATTCATATTTTGGTTATTTACCAACAAATTTAAAATGTGTGTATTTATCGGGATTGAGTTATCTTTTAGAACACCAAAAGTACAATACAAAATTTATGTTCCAAGACGTACGTGATGCGTGCCATCCCAATTTTTTTAAAAAAATAATAATATATTTTTTCTTGTAAACTAGTAACATTGAAACAAAATTTTCTTATTATTTTGTTTTTCTAAGAGGTTCAAACAAATAATATAACTAACCATGTTTTCACTACAAAGAGATCCACAAACGCTTCCTATTTCAAGTTAAAAGCTCGCCTAAATGACTGGGATTAATCATTTTAAAGCTTCTTGACTCTTGAGCCAGTTGGAAAAAACAAGGATCCTTCAACATCATATATAAAATTTTATATTTATATGAGTAAAGGCATCCGTCGTCCCGACGGTTCGGTTCGAAAAAAATTAAAAATCGAAACAAATTATTAGTCATCCCTTTTTAAGATATGAAACTGTAAACCGAACGATTAAAGACACTCGTTGTCCCGACGGTTTGGTTCGAGAAAAAATAAAAATCGAACCAAATTATTAGTCATCCCTTTTTAAAATATGAAACTGTAAACCGAACGATTTTTTAAAATTTAAAACCGAACTGAATCAAACCAAACTGAACCGGACCAGATTGAACCGAACTGAACCGCAGGGACTGTCGTGCGGACATCCTATTCCATTATATATATACTAGGGAGAGTACCCGTCGAATCGACGGGTTCAGTTCGGTTCGGTTCGATTCGGTTCGTAAAAATTAAATTCTGAATCAAATTATTAGTCATCGGTTTTTTAAATTTTGAAACCGCAATCAAACTATTAACATTTCAAACCGGACCGAACCTACCCGTTTCAAACCGAACAATTTTTTAAAATTTCAAATCAAACCGAACTGACTGATTTCAAACCGAACCAACTGATTTTGAACCGAACCGGTTCGATTCGGGAGGGGGAGCGCGACATCCTATAATGTTATTATAGTAGATATATATATAGTTACATTTTTTATAATTTATTTCATTAGACTAATATAAATGAACATAAAATTATTATCTTGGAGCAAATATTGACAGACAAGAACTTGTTTGTCATATTTCTTTTGTGAAACTAAAATATTTTTATTTTAATATTTATGAAGCACGAAAATAAATCAAAAAGGATTCTTTCACTATATGTTGTTTATTTGATTTTTTATTAATATATCAAGTGATCACTAAATGCCAATAAAGTAAGATAATAATTTGACATGGTAGGGTTCAAGCCCCTTATCATTTGGAGCCACGAGCGGTTTGTCTCGCCCAAAGACGGAGCTGAGCCTAGTTGCACATAAATATTTATAGTTAGTAACAACAGTTGGGGACAAAGTGAAGATCCAAATAGCTTCAATTGTGGCACAATGTTAAAACTGTGGTCAACAACTAACCGCTTTTTAATAATCAATCACACTCACTATTTACAGTCTACACGAAAAAAATAAAGTAACTCAATATATATTTATTCAAAATCATGATTCAAATCAAGGTTTTCTTCGTGAATACCCTAATTAGTAACTGAAACTTTCAATTATAAATAAATTTTCACTAAAAAATTTATGTTGGTAACAATGGTATGAAAAAGAAAATCTCAATTATGAATCTTCGTCTTCAACAAAGTTACTCCAAAGTTTCTGTATTTTGAAACCCTATTTTGAAGTATGGTTTCAATATTAAAATTGGGGTTGACAACTGCAGTGCTGGACAATTTGAACCATATAAACGCAGTACTTGAATTTTTTTGTAAATTATGATTTTTATGTGAAAATTAAAATTGTTAAAAATGGTTTTTGAAAAGCAGAGAACTATTTTTAAAAGCTATGACATATTAGAAACATTTTAATGAAAAGAGGGTAGTACATTATTTTTTCATATATTTTGATTTTTAGTGTGCAAATAATTAAATATTTTTAAGAGAATAGTTGATGACAATTATTTAATGATAAATAATAATAGATAATTTTTGTTAAATTATTTTAAACGTAAACTTATTTGATTTTCAAAATGAGTTAATATATTAATGTACAGTGCATAAGATAATATAAATATACAATAAATAATTTTTTTAAATATTTTTATGAAAGGAAGCAAAGAAACTACAACTTATGCATCACCATCTAATGTTGCTTTTAAATCATGGTTTTTTCTTATTTTTTTATAAAATTTCTCATATACATGTGTGTATATATAGGGGGCGAATCAGGTGAAAATCACTTTGGATTTGTAAACTGTGAACCATAATTAATCATTGATCCATATTTCATCCGACGATTATGATTTTTTTTAGATTTGTTATCTATTTTTTGAAAGATAATTAAACCCTTATTTTATGGGTGGTTAGATTTCTTCCATAATTGACTCCTTAAAATAAGAAATTAAGCGTCTGATTTTTCTCTCTTTCCTCTGTTACATTTGTTGCAAGATTTTTCTCTTTCTTCTATTTTTATGACTTAATTTCGTCAGTCATAACTTTTTTCTTTTTATTTTAATACACATCGTTAAATATTTTACATGTTGGTGCACAACTCAATCTATGTGCACTGGTGCACAATTTAAAATCAGTGCATGGTTTGATCTTTGGTGCACAATTCAAATCCTCAGTGCACAATTTGATTTATGTTTCTTTTATGGTTATTTTCTATTCCCACTATTTGGTCCAAACCTAGGAGGCTGTGCACGTATTAATTTTAGATGGTCCACTTTTTGATTTTCAAATGATGTATTATAATTTATTGTTTAACTAATCATAATTTATTGTTACATGGTGCACTGTTACAAATTTAAAAATGGTGCACAAACTAATTTTACATGGTGCACAAACACCTATTTCAGCGGCTCTCCCCAGCCCCGCCCAAATCGGTCGATGCCGCATCCCCTAAGCCAGGTCAGAAATATGGTGAACCTCTCGGCAACCTACCTGTTACGTTGTTCAGAAAGCTTCAATCTTTGACCGTTTTGGACATACCAAACAACACATTTCATGATGGATCTCTTGTGCACCTCATTCACACGATATTTGATGTGCACCAATGAGTTTAGTAAACATGTGCATCACTAGTCATGCACCATCACAGACCTTCTCTAACAGTTGAATACAAGATGGCTGCACAAGCAGCATTTATATGTGACAACTGTGATGAACTTGAGACATATTCAATTAGCTTCCTGTTGTGTGAGGCTCTCTTAGTGCAGATCTAATGTGCTATAAAAGGATTAGTAAAAAAGAAGACGAAACACTAACTAACATGAACAATCAACACACGAAACAAACTAAAAATAAAAACAAAGAATTTAAAAAAAAATCTTAAAATTACAATCATAGTTACGTTCACTATCGTGCGTTACTATTTAATTACGTCAACTCAATTTGAAATAAATATACCGTCAAAGAGAAATGGGTTCTCTCTCCCTTGAATATGATGATCATCCAGTCCTCGCGTTCGACCCAAAAGTGAAGTTATGAATGTGGACATGAAACAAGAGAGTCATTCAAAAGCCATCAGTGTCTTGTTATTTTACTCAACAACGACATTCCAGCTAAAATTCAAAATCTGTCCCCCACAAGATTAGTGGTGTATTAGTGTAACAATAACACATGGGAGCTGGTTACGGGGTGATGAGCCGCATTAATCCAGATGCTTTCCCGGCCACATTAATCCGAAATCAGCTTCGTGTGTTGGAGACTTTAATGAAATAAGTAAATTCTAATTATTTAAATTTTTCCCAAGGCATATATTAAATTATTAATAATCTAAGCATGTAAGATTTTAATACTGAAATTAGTAAAAATAAATAATATCAACTATCTAACATGTCTATAAATTTTGGATGTTGGATAACATAAATTTGAGTTTCGGTGAAACCCTCGTCGTCAAAGTGGATGCGTTGCCCCTCTACCCTCCATAAATAAGTAAACAGACTAGTATTTTTTTTCAAGTCAGAAAGAGTATAAAACTTTGTATGAACTGAGATCTCCCCCAATTCTAGTGGAAGCTAGCGCCATTTTTGTTTGTGAAAATTACAAAATGAAATATGTACTATCGCCTATTTAAAAATCACGGTCATAATTAATTGATTTTAAAATTTATGATCCTTATGTATTGAGGGGTTTAATTATAATTTTAAAAATTTCAATCACGCACAAAAATTATTTATTTTACTTAAACAAACCCCCTCTCCAATCAATTTAGAAATGGAAAAAAATAAAATGAAGATATGCACTGTCATTCATTTAAAATTATGGTCACAATTATTTAATTTTAAATTTATAATTTTTTTGTTACAAGTTACCCAAAATAAAATAGAAAATTATAAAATAAATTTGAAAATTAAATAATTATCACCATGATTTTTAAATGGATGATAGTACATATCTTCATTTTGTATTTTATCATTTCTAAATTGATTGGGATGAGATTTTTTTAAATTGAATAAATAATTTTTGGGTGCGATTGTGATTTTTAAAATTTCAATTAAACCTCGCAACACATAAGGACCTGAATTTTAAAAACAAATAGTTATGAGTGTTTTTAACTTGTCGATAGTACATATCCTCATTTTGTACTTTTCTTTTTTATTTTTGTCTTTTTATGAAAGAAGTGTTATAGTTCCATTTTTAGGGTGCGTAAAATGGTTTTATCAATGTGTTAAGGCCACGTTTGGTAGGTGGTATGGGATTAGGGAGAATTATTTGTAATGAGATTAATTATCCCACCTAGTTTGTAGGGATTATTAATCCTGATTTCAAAGAGTAAAATGCATATTATGGATTAATAATACTTATCCTAATAGTGAACCAAACGTGCTACATTGGTATTAATTATCCTATCCCTTTGTTAATACATGCTACCAAACGAGGGCTAACTGAGTAAGGCTAGACGAGGATGGAAGAATTAATTGACGGTTATATTAAGTTATATATTATTATTATTATTATTATTATTATTAATTTATTATAAATTTTACATTTAAAAATGAATATTTCTTTTAAAAATAAAGTCTTTAAACAATTAATTTGACAAACGGTGCTACCGACTAGAAAATATCTTCAAATATATGAAATTCTCATTTCTTAATGATGATTAACACACAAATAAAATTCACTCAAATTGATAAATAGAATTCACTCAAAGTGAGTTGAGTGCGTGAAATTTTTTTAAAAGAAAAAATAAAACAATTATTTTAGTTATGTAAGAAAGTAATTATGTATAATTTTATGAAAAAATAATATAATTTCTGCACACGAATTTAATTTTTATTAAATTATTAATTTAGAAGTTTAACCATAAATTTTTTTTTTAAAAATTATTCCAAATACCTTTTTTCTTGCATTTTGTACATTAAATGGAAGAACATGGCGCAAGTCAATTTCACAAGGGCACTTTCGGTATTGAATTTGAAATATCGACGTTTCTTGCGCACTATAAATAACGGACCACTCACGCGTCATTTACTCACCACCAAAACTACAACGCCTGCTCGTTACTGTGCAGCTGCTTCGAGAATCTCGTTCGATGGCGGAGAAGAGCAAAATCCTCTTCATCGGCGGCACCGGCTACATCGGCAAGTTCCTCGTCGAGGCCAGCGCCCTCGCCGGCCACCCTACCTTCGCTCTCGTTCGACAATCCACCCTCTCCGGCCCCGACAAGTCACACCTCATCGACAAATTCAAAACCCTAGGCGTCAACTTCATCATCGTAAGCCTCCTTCTCTCGCCTCTCAGTCCTCATTGAGTAGCCAATTGTTGAGATTTAGGTTTTGGGCTTGGTTAAGGCTTTGCCTTTGGTTTCGGTAAGGTTGATGATGTGGATTTTAATAATTGCAGGGAGATTTGTACGACGCTGAGAGCTTGCTGAGCGCGGTGAAGCAGGTGGATGTGGTGATCTCCACCGTTGGATTTCCTCAGCTGGCTGATCAGGTTAAGATCATTGCTGCAATCAAGGAAGCTGGACA
>NQLW01000046.1:3179590-3204889 GCA_002312845.1 Kalanchoe fedtschenkoi | reverse complement strand
GGACCCTAGAACAGTGAACAAGATCCTCTACATCAAGCCCCCGGCCAACATCATCTCATTCAACGACCTCGTGTCGTTGTGGGAGAAGAAGATCGGCAAGACCCTCGAAAGGGTCTATGTTCCGGAGGAAGATGTGCTGAAACAAATCCAAGGTAGAGTGATGATGATCATCACAAGATACAAACATCCACCATTCGAATTCGACTGAAGATAAAAGAGTGTACTGAACAACAATGTTGATGGATCTTGATTTTCATTTCTCCTGATTGTGTGTTTGCAGAGTCTCCGGTGCCGCTCAACGTGGGCCTATCGATAGGCCACTCTGTGTTTGTGAAAGGCGACCACACCAACTTCGAGATCGAGCCATCGTTCGGGGTTGAGGCGTCTGAGCTCTACCCTGATGTCAAGTACACCACCGTGGATGAGTACCTTGACCAGTTTGTCTGAACTTTGTGGTTGCATTTCCATTTTCCAGTGCATAGAATAATGAGCGGGGCCTCTGTATGCCCGTGCTTGTCTGGTGTGAGTGACCATATGATGATAGTTAATGTTGTGCGTGGCTGGTTTTCAAGTGACTATTTCCAGTTTCTTGCGGCAATTTGAAGCTACATCTCGGCTCGCTGACACGTAAGTAGTGCCACTGAAGTTGAATGGTATTTGACATCTCACCTGTCGCACCATTCATACTTTTATTGAACACATGTTAGAATAAGTAGAGTTTTAAAAATCAAAACTACAACTTATTAATTGACTGTATTCAAATTTGGCATTACCTGATTTATTCCTATTAAATAAGCGACCAAAACTACTTGATTTGAATTTGAAGTGCAACTAGTTCTACACCAACTCGAGCTGGTGAAGGCGCAAAATTACAGACGAAACTTCGGTACTAAGCAAGAGATGGCAGTGCAGGCCACGTATTGTCTTGGTAAAGACAGTAGCTGCTTAAGAAACGTAAATTTTTTTCATGTAATTTTTGGGCAATTTAAATAATTCATAACATCACGAAACAGTGGGGGTGATAGTGATACTTCAATTAATTCGACATGGTATGATATAAATCTGCTTTTAAATTTGTTTTTGTTGGAAATATATGAGTTTTTTTTTCGTTTGGCCTCCCTTCAACAAATTTTATCGAAAATAGCCCTGCATGAGAAAAGTTTTCGGAAATGGCCTTCTTTTAGGGAGCCGCTGTTTGAAACGGCGGTTGGGTTAAGGCGAACCGCTGTTTCAAACAGCGGTTCGACTGATCTGCTGACTGAGCTGCCCAGTCAGCATACAGGTGGACGAACCGCTGTTTGAAACAGCGGTTGGATTTGGCTCGCTCTCTGAACATTTTGGGCATTTCCAGCCGCTGTTGAAACAGCGGCTGGCATGGAAAATCTCGTATAACGTCCAACCGTCTAAGGACTCTTCAACTAGACCCAGGGGCGGATCCAAAAAAGATATTCAGATGGGTCAATTATCAACTAATGATACTCTATAGGTACATATAAGGTATATTTTATATTTTACAGGGGTCATTTTGATTTTAAGAGGGTTAACTATAACATTTTTTGAACTTCATGACCTAAAATACAACGTATAATGATAAAGAATTTTTTTTTGAGCGGGGTCATCTGACCCCACTCACCAAACCATGCATCCGCCACTGACTAGACCACCAAAATCAGGGCCACGTCCAGCTGATCCGGTTTTGGATGATGGAGGTTGTACTCTCGCCATCATGGAGTCGGAATCTAATGCTGCCCCAGGCCATACATTCTCTGATATTGATCCAATACCTATTCCGGGTCCACCTGGATCATTCTTGCCTAGTCCTGGCCATGCAGAAACTGAAGACTACCAAGGAAACTCATCTCTGACGGCGAGTTTGATTTCTTCTCACGAGCAAGAGGATATAATTTCGTTGGACTCGCCCAATTCTGCTGCTTCATCAGTATCCAACTTGGCTGCAGAGATGTCTGAGAAGGTTGCAGAAAAGTCGGCTTCCACAGGAAATCATGCTATTGCAACTTCATCACTGTTGAGCTTTCCCATTCCTACCTCAGAAGTTTCTATGGAAAAGGTACTTGTAATTCCCCGGGCTATGAAAGTTGGAGCACCTTGTAGCGAATTCGGTGTGCAGAAGAGCTTTGTAAAACCACAAGAGAGTATTCCACCTTGTTGTTGTTCGCGCAGAGAAAAAGTTTCACGGGGTAGCGTAGTTGATGATTATCAAGAGTCTCAACTACTACGAAGGAGGACCATGTCTGCAGTAATTCTTCCTCCCAAGGAGAATATCAGTTGTAGCCTAAATACTGCTCCCAGCTATTCGTGCGCAGCAAGTGAGATTAGCGCGTTGAAAAATGGTGCAACATTCTCCCATGGCTTGAAGGGCACGGGAGTATCAATGGCTGCTGAGCATGCTCAGTCAAGACTCGCCTATCCCGGTCTCCCAACTGTTCTCTCCTCCGCGCTTGTATACATGCAGCAAGGGCCCAGGAACACTTGTTTTCCTCTACCCTTCTCCGATCGCAGCTCTGTCAATCCTCCGCAAGTGAATATTTCGCAAAATGGCCCATATGTGCTGCAGGGAGGTCCTTACATGACAGCCGCTGTTTGAAACAGCGGCTGGAAATGCCCAAAATGTTCAGAGAGCGAGCCCAATCCAATCGCTGTTTCAAACAGCGGTTGGCCTTAGACCAGTCGTTGTTTGAAACAGCGGCTGAACTCGATGGTAAGCCGCTGTTTGAAACGGCGGTTTGAAACGGCGGTTGGGTTAAGGCGAACCGCTGTTTCAAACAGCGGTTCGACTGATCTGCTGACTGGGCAGCCCAGTCAGCATACAGGTGGACGAACCGCTGTTTGAAACAGCGGTTCGCCTTAACCCAACCGCTGTTTCAAACAGCGGCTCCCTAAAAGAAGGCCATTTCCGAAAACTTTTCTCATGCAGGGCTATTTTCGATAAAATTTGTTGAAAGGAGGCCAAACGAAAAAAAAACTCGAAATATATGTGCTTGCAGACTTTGAGGAAATCAGCCCCGTCAAGTGACAACTCGGGATGCTAACGGGATCCTCCCATAATAAGATGGTATCCACCCCCTCAAATTCCTCCTTTTTATTTAATATGTTTACCATTATTTTGTACATGTTTTAAGAGTGAACATTGTTTTGTACATGTTTGAACAGTGAACATGATTTTTAATTTTAAAAATTATTAAAGTTTTGATATTTTTCTATGGATTTGGATATGAAGTTTCTACAGTGAACATGTTCATAGTAAATATTCACTATTAAAAAATGAAAAAATAATCATCATATATTCATTATTCTAAAAAATATTTTGAAGTAAATCTGAATAAATTAAAACTCAGAAAAAATATAAAAAATGTTCACTATATTTAGATGCGACAGTGAAGATTGATTAAACAAAACTAATTTTTTTCCACAGAAAAATTTTATAAAAAAAAAATTTCAATGAAAAATAAAAAATCTTAAAGCATTATTGATACTTAACTAAATATATCAAATAATTACACTTTCCATATATGTCACATTTAAAAGCCTCAGATAATAAATAAATTATCATAAATAAACTTAAAAAAAGGAAACAAAATGATTGATGCAGAATTATCCATAAGGTTCTCAACTTAAGAAGGTTGTCAACAGATCACTCCTCTATATATATATAGGGGAAGGTTCCACTGCAAACCCAAAATTAGGAGAGAACTGAGAACTCCATCCTGACTGTTGGTTGAGAGGATCTAATGGCTGGGAATGGTGGACACGTGTCGTGTGTTGGATGTTGGAGAGGATGACATGTCACGTGTTGGGGGCAAAATGGGGAGAGTAAAAACACAATCTCTCTTCTCTCATACACATCCAAACTCGTCCAAAGACAACCCTCTTTCTCCAGCAAATCTATTTCTCTCTCCGCAAACTCATTTCTCTTTCAACCAAACTCATTTCTTCCTCTCCAAACCCATTTTTTTATCTTCAAATATGTGTTTGTGTTGTGTTTTGTAGTTTTTAGTGTTGTTTCTCTATTTTATATGTTGTGTTTTATGGATTTTGGTTTTGGGGGTTTTCTATGTCGTGTTTTCTGAGTTTTTTGGGTCGTGTTTCTGGGTTTTTTGGGTATAGATCTGTGTTTATGGGTATAGATCTGGGTTTTAAAGGTATAGATCTGGTTTTTTCAGTATAAATTTGAATTTTTTGGATATGGATCTGGGTTTTCTAGATTTCTGGGTATAAATATGGATTTTCTGGATATAGATCTGGATTTTCTGGGTATGGATTTGAGTATAGATCTGTGTCATGTTTTTTGGATTTTGTGTCATGTTTTCTGAGTATAGATTTGGGTATAGATCTCTGTCGTATTTTCTGGGTGAAGATCTGTGTCGTGTTTTCTAGGTTCTGTGTCGTGTTTTTTGGGTATAGATATGTGTCGTATTTTCTGGGTTTTGTGTCATGTTTTCTGGATATAGATCTGGGTATAGATCCGTGTTGTATTTTTTGGGTTCTGTTTCGTGTTTTCTGGATATAGATCTAGGTTCTGTGTCATAATTTCTGGGTATAGATCTGAGTTTTGTGTCGTGTTTTCTAGGTATAGATCTTGGTTAGATGTGTTTTGTCATTGATCTTGTACTTTCTTGTGACCTGGTATGTTGTGCTTTATGTTTTGCTATGCTTTAAAAATTCAAAAAAACCTCATCCAAAGCATAACATCACACTGACAAAATTCACAAAAAGCCAAAACAAAATAAAAAATGCACCAGATTTGAACCTATGAAAGCATAATATCACACGTTAGAATTCAAAAATGCAATAAAACACATCACACAGCAAAAACACAAGAAACACAAGACACAAACACACAAAGGACACACAAACACCCAATTTTTGTCGTGTTTTGTGTTTTGTGTGTTTGCGTTTTGTATCTTGTGTCTTATGTCTCTTGTGTTTTGTGTTTTGTGTGTTTGTGTTTTGAGTCCGTGTTGTGTGTTCCTTGTGTTTGTGTTTTGTGTGTTGAGAGAAATGTGTCAAATCATATAAGGTCATGACAAGTCACGTAAAACACAAAACACAAAACATAACGTACTAAAAATGAACTAAAAAACCCAAAACAATGATTGAACATATGTTTAGTATTTAACCCCAATATTGAACAAAGCACAAAACACAACACGCAAGTAAAACACAACCCTAAACCTTAAACACAAAAAATACATCAGACAAAAACACAAGATCATTATACATAAAGGATGGATCTGGAAAACCCCCTTTTAAATATGTAAACTATGAACTTATCCTGGCGTCTCATCTTATATTATCCGATGTAACTGATTTTTTATTTTTTTGTCATATTTATGAAAAAAATCAACCGTTTAATTTTTCTCATACAATCATGATTGTTTGTATTTTTATTAATTTAATCTCTTCATGATAAATTCATCGGATCATAAATTATATTTTCTTTTTATGGATATTTATTTTTTATTGAGCTCACTGATGTAAAACCAGTAAGCTCATTGACATGAGAAACTTTTTGATACCAACTTTCACGGAAATTCATTCTTATTTGTGTTGCATGTTCATTGAATTAGTATATGCACTATAGTATGAACCTTGCTTTCATTATAAAACAATTTCAGTTAGTTAATGAGACTGTTAATAACAATTGTACATATCAATTTGAACATCACAAATCATAGTGCACTATAATATTAAAAGTACGTCAATGAATAGCGATGAAAAAAGCAACATAAAAATCAAAGTGCACAAATTATATTAATCATGCATCATTGATGATTTCACACAGAAGCACACTATGCGTCCTCAAAAAATATCTTGAGATAAAAAGATAATCAAATGAAATTTTAAATATATTCAAAGATAATACCTGAGTTTTGCATCAAATGGTTATTGATAGAGCTCATAAAATCGGTATGGATTTCTTGAAACCCGTTTGAGAATATTGTGGAGAGTTGAGTGCATTGATCTTGAATGACGAGCAATGAAAAACGGGCATGAATTTTGCACTCTTTGAAGAGGGAAAGATGAGACAAGAGATATATGGGTATTGTGTCAACATGAATAAATAAATAAATAAAACTGAATCAAAATCAATCTCTTAAGGCTAGAGACATGCAATTTAATTATCACACAAGTAGAGCGATAAATAAATCATCCCCAAGAATGTAATAAACAAGTACCTAAATGCACATTCGGTAGATAGTATTAGGATTTGAATAAAATTATTAATGTCATTGTAGCATGATTGGTTCAATAATAATGATGAGTATTAATAATACAGACGATAATTTTTTTTTTCAAGCCCATATTAATATTCTCTCCTTGGTATGTGGTATTATTTATCCCTTTATTAATAATATCATTGATAAATTATTTTATTTATTGTAAATATTTAACTCGCTTGATTCTTGACCATTTGCTAGTCTAAAGAAATGATTTAATGAGTTTTTAGTTTCAGAAATAATTTAGATTTTAATGCAAAAATGTACTATAAGAGAGTTTTAATGAAGAAAAGATGGATAAAATTAGATCGAATGACAAAAGATAATATCTACACAAGTAGAAGACTGCACGCTAGTGAATGCAACCACGCACGTGGTGAAGTGGTAAGGATAGAACACATTAAAAAAGAAATAAGAAGCTGACTCAATAAGAGGCCGCGTGCATGGCCGATGTCGTAGTGGTTCTGAGTTTTGCATGCGACGTCCATATTATTTTTAAATTCGAAACAACATAACCTAGCAACTTTCGAAGGGTATAACATCCACATGTGATTTTTGATTTTAATGATTTAAATCATTTCAAAAAGATGAAATATATACACTTTTTAAGAGGTGTCAAAGTTAGATTCTTGATGGATCATTGCCAACGGAGCCACCAAAGTCGGTATGTAGTCCACTTTCCAAATTCAATTCAACTTTGTGTTAAAAAAATGATTTAAATCATTTCAAAAAGATGAAATATAAACACTTTTTAAGAGGTGTCAAAGTTAGATTCTTGATGGATCATTGCCAACGGAGCCACCAAAGTCGGTATGTAGTCCACTTTCCAAATTCAATTCAACTTTGTGTTTTCAATTTCTATTCTATACAAGTCTGAATTTTTTAAAGATTATTGTAAAATTCATGAGAGAAACATGGAAAAAAGGGACTTTCTAAAGTGAAATCCTAATTGTACTTAGATTAGGACTAGAATTCACACTAAAAGAGGTTCACACCCCCTCATTCATATCAAAAAAAATCAAGCCCCATTAGAGTTTCTCTATCTCTCTCTAAAATCCGCAAAATAGTGAAGAGATTCATCCTAAAGTAATCAGTGGAAGTCAACAAGGGAAGATATTAGAGGAAGGGGATAGTTTGGTTTGTAAGGGTTGTTTCTACTTATCATATTTTACGTTCTTTCATGGACTTTCAAAGATAAATTCTCTTATACAATTTGAGTTAGTTAACTTGTGACATTATTATTTTTTGCTTATGTTATTCCAATGAAATTTATATTTTGCATGTGTCTTTATTGAGCTCAAGCTTTATGTATGTTGTTTCATAGCATAACTTAACAATCTATATTTCCTTATAAGTATTCTACTGCTAATCTAATTATGAAGGCTAGGGCCATTACCAATTAGTCATGTAGAAAATAAACATATGTCGTAGTTGTTTATGTGGTAAATAAACATTTGATTTGTTGGGATCAGATTGTCTAGACCGAAATCACTACCATTTATCATTAATGCATATGTTTTTCCTTTTTGCCTCTATCCTGCATGTTGGCTTGTTAAATTTCAACCACTGGTATTAGGGTAAGAGTAATAGTTTATATCATGCCACAGTTTTCTAATATATGATGTCGTTTGTTTTTCTGAGTTTGATTCATCACATGATTCTATCTCTAGAATCAAAGATCGACACAGTCAAAAGTTAATAACCTGAACTGCGTGTCTGTCCACTGATTCTTGTTTCTTCTTTTACAATAGTCCACTGATTCTTGTTTCTTCTTTCACCATAGTCTTTCTTTTAACAGGTCTCCTAACTTTTTGTATCTATTTATAGTTGTAGAACTTTTATGAATATTTCCTTTTTTTAGTTTTGGTACTGATTCTTATTGTGTGAACATTTAACTGTTTATTTAGTTATTTAGTATGTGCCATAAATTTAGAAATAGGGGACATTTTTTTCTTTACTATGGAAAATACACAGAGAATGTGATGAACAACAAAGATGAGTAATCATTACTATTAGACTTACAAACATTATTATGAGTACCCAAGATACAAGATGCATGGGGACCTGGCATGAAAAGAAGAGAAGATTTACACGTAGTCAAGTCCTAAAACCAAAATGTGTGAGTTATGCTTGGAATACTGTCATAAAACTAAATTTTATCAATGGTTGCAAGATTTTGATTGAGGAAAAAAATCATGTGAAAATATAATTTACAGTCACTGTTGAAACCAACACCAACAGCAGACTCGTCCTCAAAGATTTAAAAATTAAACGTCACGACGCTCGAGATGATAAAGCACATGGATGCCATAGGCAGTCAGCGATGCGATATATGCATGTCAACAAACACACTGTTGACGCGTGTTCTTCATGACAGGATGTAGCGGGTGGCACAAAAGAAGTGATAGCGATAGGAGGGTACTATGCAGACCACCCGCAAGGCAATATAGTGCCCAACATCTGCCATCAAGATCTTTGAAGCCACCCCCAACATGAGATGGACCAATAAAAATTACTTGTAGTCGGCCAAAAATAGCCAGTATGAATCTCAGTGTCAAGCTGAAAGTTTCTCTAACTCATACGGATTTTGTTCGGATAGAAACTAAGATAAAAGCAACCCTCATTGAGAACTAAACCAAGACAGATCTATGGATAGGGACACTTAAAAAAATCGAGAAAGGTCTTGGAAATAAAAAGTGGAACTAAATTGGTTTTCATTTGAAAATCGGGTAGATTTATCTACTGATATTAATACTTATAACATGAGAAGTGAAGTGTCGGTAATAGAGATCGAGAGCGAAAAAGATGAAGAATCAGGTTATTTGATACAACAGTCATGCGTATAGCCGCACATAGAGAGGAAGTTCTAGTGCAGGCAGCCAACCTAGAAACTGAAAAATTCGTTGAGCCATGCGCAACTCCGTGTGTAGAGGAGAACTTCAGCATGCATGCAACTTATCCTACAAAGTTAATAATCACTCAACCGCGTGCACTAGAGGAGGATGTAGAGCACTCAGCGATATGCTGCTTTACACTAAGCCAGTTCATTGACTCAGAGAAAGTTTTAAGTTCAGATGAATTCTTTCAGCCCATCTTCCCAAACATGACAAATATTTAGTACATAATTTGGTTTCTGACAAGTTAAACCATGACTTCATTCTTTTAAAGCCAAAAGATCCCCTGATGTCTACATTGGAAAAATCTCAGGTATCTAAACCATTAAAGAAGCTAGGCAATTTTATAAATCCATATTTTATTGGTAAGCAGCGCATTGATCATTTCATGATAGATTTTTATGCAAAAGTTAATGTTATGCACTACTATAAATTGAGGTTTGGCTACTTAAGCCAAGCTATAACAATTTTCATTTGGCAAACCTCTCACATGCGCAACTTATGAAAATTGTGAAGAACGTTTTAGTGCATGTGGATTGTTTATCTAGTTTTGTAGATTTCTATTTAGTAAATAGAAATAAAAAAGGTGATCAAGTTCAACCACATACTATCTTGGGAGAGTTCTTGTTTTTAGCTATGCGAGCTAAATATGACGTTGCAAAAGTTTATGAGAGCGAAGACAGCGTGATATTGAAGTAGTTACCACCACTGAAACCACATGAATGGATTGAGCCATGGTGACCATGGGAAAATCTTTCGCAACCTTTACCGCGATTGAGGAATTGTCGAGCCTATCACGTAAAACAAGGGCGCTTATCAAAAGGTAAATCGAGTTTACTTCAGTTATTTTGTTTTTTTATTGTTGTCATTTATGTTATTTAATTTTATGAGTTTTGTTTTTAGTGTGATTAATGGAGTGTAATCATGTCAAGTTCAAGTATGGGATCGCACATGAATTTTATCAATTCAGGACAGTTGCCCAAGTGCTGGACATAGGGACCCGCACGCTTTGGCCAATTAGAGCTTGACTATCGCGCAGAGGACTCGAGAGCTAATATGGAGATATATTCATTAGGGAGGAGGTGATCTTGACGCATCACCAAATATGCCACCAACATCATCACAGGCTTAGGAGCAATATCTTACATTCATATCCTCTATATCATGTGTTTGTATAACTTGATACTTGACATTGATGTTATGACTTTGTATTTCAATGATATTTATCTTTTCTCCCTAATAAGACTGTTTCTCTAAGTTCTCAATGACTATGACTAGGGGTGTTCACTATACGGTTAAAATTGTTAACCGAATGAAATAAACCGCAAAAATTAACCGCGATTAATCGAATTCGGTTAACCGATATATTTTATTCGGTTAATGGGTAAACTTATTTATATTTTTGGTTAACCAATTAACCAATTAACCGATTAACCGAATGAATGTCGTCATTTCCTTTCTTTGATTCTTTGAGATTGTCGTTTCGATCATCTCTCTCACCTTCATTCGTTTTCTTCTTCATTCTTCAATTTGATCTAGCTCAAGGCGTCAAGCAGTCGCCAACATGAGCAAGCCGTCTCGGTCTCACCCCTAGTCCCCTGTCGCCTCAGTGGCTCAGCCCCTTTGCCACATTGGACGAGTAAGTCGTCTCGGTCTCACCCCTAGCCCCCGTCGCCTCAATGGCTCAGCCCCATCACCGTAGCAGACAAGCTAGCCGTCTCGGTCTCGCCCCTAGCCCCCGATGCATCAGCGGCCCAGCCCCTTCGCCATAGCGGACGAGCCTCGTCTCCCCATCGCTGTCAAGCCTTGTCACCATTCTCTTTTGCGGTATTTTTCTCTAGTTATGCTGACTATACACCCAGATTAACTGTATCACTCCATGACTAATGAAACATATGTGTTACATGATTTTGGCCACTTTGATTGCATTAGTCTTGTTTGATTCATCGCATAAGGTTTGGTTAGATTTGTATGCTTGTTTTTTTTTGTCTTGGTTGTGTACTAGAACTCAAATGTTTTCTATGATAAAGCAGCTGCGTCAAATGTTTTCTAAACCATCTCCCGAAGTTGATGGTGCAAGTTCATCTTTTAGACAATGCAATGAATTTTAGTATAAACTTTGGCTGGCCTGTTATCTTTTTCAGTAGATATCACTACATTTGGCATCAACTGCTATGTTTCTGACTTGTCACATACTTAGTTATAAGATGCTAAGTCGTGCGATGTTTAGGACTTTTACCCTTACTCCTAACTAAAAGTCCTTTTCACACTTGTATTTTCCCTATAAAATTTTAAATATCGTTGAATTTTGATTCCTTTCAAGTCAATTGAGCAGATACTCTTGATAATAGTTTGCCAAATGAATTTTCTTCCTTGTTAGATATATCATCGTCTGCACGTGGGTACTTTTTTCATCTTATTTGGACTCTACTTCTTTGTCAATTTTATTTGCGTATGATTATCTATACTTTATTTGTTTGGAACGCTCTTTAGTTTGGAGTGCTTGTCTAATGAAATATATGTGTTTGGTATTGTATGCTACTTAGCATCTTGTTGACTTATTGTGTTGCTCACATGTTATTTTTTGGAATTCTACGTTATGAAGTCATATTTGCGGAGTATGCCCTATTGATTCCTCAAGATGATTCCATGAACAGTGAAAGACAGACATCCATCATTTTAAGCATCAATACTAGTTATCTAATTTTATTTTGATACATAAATCATCATGGTTGTAAACTTATTTTGGATGTAAAAATTATCAACAGTAGCAGAGTAAAAATTTTTTTGGAATTGAAAATTCAGTTAAAAGCTTGGTTAATTTGGTTAAAATAACCATTTAACCAAAATTTGGTTAAAACCACAGTTAATTTAACCAAATTAACCGGTTAATCAGTTTAAATAACTGAAATGAACCATATTTTCGGTCGGTTAACGGTTACAAATTTTTTTGGTTGGTTAATCGGTTTGGTTAACCGAATAAGAAATCCGATCGGTTAATAATCGAATTTACACCCCCTAACTATGACAAGTTGTGGCGTGAGATTTTTGCAATAAAACGCCAAAATTTCATGTTTTATGAAACTAGTTGCGCGCATATGGGACGTTGCCGCACACACGGATGAGTTCGTCAACTTGTGAAGACTTACCAAGGAGAGCCGCAAACGACAAAGACAAGCAGCGCGGCGATCAGGTTGGTCAAAGCACGGTTCGGGAGTCAATTTGACCCAATTTTTTCAACTTCTTGTTTTCTCTGCAATCTATTTTCCTTTCATTATTCCTATATTTTTGAACTTTTAAGATAAGATTTATTTTTAGGGTGGGTGAGAAATTATAATCTTAATGGAGTCTCTAAATCTTTTATTTATTTTTATAGATTTTTATTTTTAATTCGATCACATCTCACAACATACATAATAAATTTGAATTTTTCTTTGAAAAGCACATACAATCACTTTAAGACAAGGAAGAACAAATCGACCCAGATTAAGCCATATTTTTTCCATTTCCAGCTAAGGGTGCAAACCAGCCGAGTTGAACCGACTAGTAATTTGTTCATGTTCGTCATTAAAAATTTCATGAGTTCGAGCTCGAGTCGAGTATTAACGATCTTTTCAAATACATGTTCAAGCTCGGCTCGTTTAATTTTAACGAGTTTGAGCCGAGCTCGAGCTTTACTCGAGCATTTATATTGATAAAATATAAAATATAACATATATGATAAATGATTATTTAAATAAATTTGAACGAGTTTTAAATGAACTACTCGTTAAAAAATCTTATTTTATTGACTTGTAACTTTATAAACTAATAAAAGGTTCGTAGTCGAGTCTAAACGAGCTGTAAACGACTTTAAATTAATCTTTTAAACGAGTCCATAAACGAGTCGAATACCTCCTCATTGTTCATGTTTGGCTCAAATGATATACATAAGTTACATCTATTTCATTGACGTTAGACATAATTTATGTTAATGAATTCTTAACTCTTGTAACGACGGATTGACTTGTTTGAATTTGAAGTACATTCTAACTTAAGTCGGTAAGTTCTCAATTTTTTTAATAAAGTTATCAAGCTCCTTAACGAGCTTGTTCGCGAACATAAACGAGCTGAGCACCCCATTGCTCATGTTCGGCTCATTTATTAAACGAGCTTATAATTGTTGTTCGTGATCGACTCATCTATTAATAAACGAGCTTTGACTGAGTACCAACAGATCTCATTTGCGAACAGCTCGTGAGTACATCATCTTGCTTGTAGCTCTTTTCGCCGGATGTCGGCTACCATGATCACAGATGATCTTCAATTAATTTAGCCATCAAAGACATAATGATGCACAGCATGTCCCACAAACTTATAATTAGTCACTTAACACCCCAAAACAATTTCTATATGCATTCCAGTTTGAGACTGCAGAAAACCAACAAACCTTGAGGTCAATAGAATGACTGCCTATTTTTGTGATCACCAGTTCTTCTCCATACATATACACTTGAGTCCATATGAGTAATTCCTTTAGGATTTCAACGATTCCCTGCCGGACGTAACTCTTTTTTTAACCATTTGTGAATAATTTCTTTCAGGTATCAGTTATTCGGATGAACTGCAACTTGGTGAATGTCCATATCTTTCAACATTACTGACCGCCCGCAAGTGGAACAGGGAGCAGTCCTTGACCCGCAACCGCTCTCATGCTCAGATAGTCCTCTCATCCTGTCCCTCACATCTATGGCTGAATTACCTGCTCGCACCATATCTCCACAAAATCGACAAGTGATCAGGCGCAGAGGGCAGTCGGCAGCCTGGTGTTGCACCTGCATATGGAAAACATCAATAGATAAGCAATATTTCCAAAGCAGGTACCAAGATGCATCTTTTTTTATTTATTTGAAATGTTTGCCGGGAGAATTAAACGAGATCGCTTACCATGTCTTCCTTCTCGAGGAGAACCCCACATGGGCACTGAAGTGGTTCATGAAAAACTTTCATATGCTTTTCCATTTCTGCTTGCTGGAAAGCTTTCCCACATTTGTCACAATGGACATGGTTCTTGGCCTCCCCAACTCTAAGAACAACTCCACAACCAGGGCGTTTGCATGTTACGTTGTTCCTACTACAATAGGCCTCGTGCAATGTGATGGACCTGCTGGGTATCGAGTGCTTGCAGTTCCTACATTCCACTGTGTCCACTTCCACTGCCTGGGACTTAGATGTTGCTTTTGGACCGACTTTCTGGCTGGCAGCAGCTTCAATTGTTACAGTAAGCTTGTACTTACTAGTCCCCTTAAATCCATAAACTCCGACTGTGTAAGAACCGGCTCCCAAATTCTCATCCTTTGCAGTCATGGTAAGAGTTTTTGAGCCAACATCATGTGACGACCACTGATGCTGGTGGGTTGTTGGGAACAAGAGCGGATGCCGAGATACATACAGATCAGTGTCCCCATCATTTTCTCCCGTCTCCATCTTCACGCAGACATTGGCATCCCCGGACTCAATGATGCTCCACACATCACCATTGACGGAGAACTTATAATACACATAATTTCCTTCATCAAGCGCTCCTGATTCAGACTTCCCTAGCTGAAGTGGCTGTAAATATGGCTGGTCTGCGGTAATGGACTTCTTATCGGGGCTGACAACATCAACTTCGATATCCGTCTCAAGAACAGACACGCTAGATGAAGGCTTTAACTGTAGCACTCGTAATGTATAGGTCAAAATTCCATGGTTGACGGTTAGCAAGTCATTCTCAGAGAGAGTTGCATGGTGTCTAAGGATTGTTTCAAGAACGGCCTTGTGATTGGGTATGTCAGAAAAACCAATCCTATCTGGTTGAAGCTTTGCATAAACTCCTTTAGGTAACCAAACATAGCGCACTTCAACTAAGGGAGCGGCTATAAGGTCTGTAGGAAACAGATTGTTCCACACATGACGAGGAAGCGCAACACAATCTTCATCTGCTGTGAATTCGAGAACGCCGGAGTGCGTTGATCTTTGACTGTCCTCTCCAATAGGATTCGGATCTGATGGGGAATTCTGCCGAACAACGGACAATCTGAAGTAAAGAGGTCCCTTATCAAAAGCACCTTCATCAGATAGCTCCTTGAAGCAAGACAGTGGTAGCTTAATCTTATCTCCACTACCCTCGTATAGAACCGGTGTGAGGAAACGACGAAATACAATTCCTTTTCCAGCAATCAAGCTTTCTTGCATCTGCTCATCGGCCTAATTAAGTTAAAGGAGATTCTTGTTAGTATAACAGACATACCGAATAAAACAACAACTAGGCACAAATTGGGAATCCAAAAAAACAAAAATGCTATAAAATTCACAGTTATCTCAGCTACACAGATCACCCCATATTAAGAAAACAAAATAATAATAACGGAAACTTAAAAGACATAAGATACATAAAACTAATTCGCCAAAAAGTTTTCTTAGTACAACCAGCGATCCACTAGCTATCCTGCGACCTGCCAGTCACTTTTAAAAGGAAAGTGTCTGCCATTCAACAGCCACATGTGTGCGAGAGCCATTAAACAGTTGGTTCTAGAAGCTCTATGCAGACATAATCCGAAAGGAGAATCAACGCACATAACAGTTACGCTTCCGTACATTGAAGTTCCCAAAATTATACTAGATAGCTCTAATTCGAGAGGATAAACAAAGCTCGTCTAATTAAACTGCAGGAGAGTCCATCTTTATAGCAGAATGTGGTTCTTCCCACCTCCTATAGTTGTGAAAAGAACAGCGGAAACGCCTATATCCATTTCTACAAATGTATACTAGGAAACAAAAAACAGACCAACTTTCGAAACCAACCCTAAATTGAAATTGTATTCAGATGAGCAGAGTGTATCATGAACACACATTCCCAATGGGCTCTTATCATTGTTAATCCACATATAAATCTCCAGATTATGAAATGACCAGGTCAATCTTCATTCAAAATATTATTTAAATGAAAGCAGAAAAAATCATGAAGCAAAACAAGTCAAAAGAATTCAAAACAAAAATGATAAGAAAGAGAAAAGAGGGAACCTTGAGCTGGGCTTCGGCAGCGTCGATCCTTCTAGTCCTCCGAGCAGCCTCGATGGCTTCTTGCTGTCTGAAAGCCTCCAATTTAGCTTTTCTCTCTCTCTCCAACTTCAACCGCGCCTTCTCTTTTCTCTCCTTCTGCTCCTTCTCAAGCTTCTCTCTCGCTCTCCGCAACTCAAAATCCATTCTTCTTTCTCGCCGTTACGTTCTGCTTCTCCCCGATCCGATCGTCTCTTTTATATTCTCAATCAAACGATCGTTGGAAGAAGAAATTGTAATCGCAGGGGGAATGAAAGAAAGATGATGGCTTGAAGAACAGTTTATAATGAGGCCAGCGAGGGGCATTTAGGTCAATAAATAAACGCCACGTTTTCAATGACGCAAGGCTATTTACTTTTGGAACTATCTGAGCCGAGCTAGGCCTAAAACAGAAATCGTATTTGGGTCTTTTCATGCTATTCTCCCTCTTTAAAATTAAAATTTTGATATTGAATGTTGTATAGACAACAGCGAGGGGCATTAAGGAGAAGCAGACGCGGAGGGCGCCGGTGGCACAGACATCAAGTCCGTCATTGCTTGGGTGCACCGCGGGGTGTATCATGTATGACGGCCAGGACGTTGCAGGTTAGGATTTTGTGGTTTTGGCTTTTGGGTTCTGGTAAATTGATGCTCTTGGAGTTAGAGACTAAGTCTTGTTGTTGGTTGGTTTTACAAACTTTTGTTGTTTACAATGTATATGATGAAATGTTTCACTGAGATGGCATATCCTTAAGTTTTAGTTTGAGTTTGTGGTCGATTTTTTTGTGCAAAATTGTGAGTGTTCATGTTAGTTTTGGGTATGGAAAAGTTCATGAAGTATGAAAATCTAAGTGACCTTTGGTAGCCAATGAATTCGTAAGTTACAAGCTCTTTAGCCTAAGTTTAATCCAAAATTCCAAATGAGTTCTGAGATTTGATTCCCATATGTGGTTGAGGTTTGATTTAAATATATATTTAAATTTGAGGAGACTGAGTCATGGGATGGAATTGAACTGGTAGTTAAACAGATGCTATTAGTCAGTTACTTAAGACTCTATCATGTGTGCTTGCTTGTTTTTTTGTATTGGAGAAATTTGTTGGTTTTTCACGTTGAGTCTTTTATGAAGAAGAAACTTAGGTATTGTTCCTGAGTTGATTTCAGGAGAGAAAGGGAAGAAGAGGGAAGAGAAGGGAAAGAAAAAGGGTGTTCCTGAGTTTTTTTAAGGAGTTTGGAAGGGAAGGGAAGGATAGGAATCCCACTTCCTTTCCTCCCAAATTGGAGGGGGAGTGAGGGGAAGGGAAATAAAATTGGAAAAATGACGATTTTACCCTTATTTATCTCTTAATTTAGTTAAACATAAGGGATATGTTAAACACAAGCAATTTAGTAATTATGTTATATTTTTCTTCCATCCCCTCCAAATCCTCCCTAAACTTAGGAACGTCATTTTTTTTCCCACCTTCCCTTTCCTCTCCCTTCTTTTCTTCTCCTCTCCTCTCCGTTCTCTTCTTTACTCTCAAAACTCAGGAACAAAGCCTTATAGAAAAATAAAAATGGGATCATCTAAAAGGAGTCTTGCTTGATAAGGATGGTCATTAGGAATCCAACTCGTAGTTCCAAATTTAGGAAGATCCCTCACAGCTTCTGGCAGATCTGCTCCCCACTAAGAAAGAAAAATGTTCTATCATGGACATGTAAAATGAACTTTTTTCACTCATTTCATTTCAATTTTACTTTACTTCATTGGTTTTCAAAAGTATGATGGAATAGAAAATTAATCAAGTTGTAGTGTAGAATTGGAATGTAACGAGCGAGCGGTTTGGAAAAAATTTTATAAAATGTGGGCATATGTGTTTTGTTTTGTTTATTTGAGTCTCTAGAATCCTAATTTTAATTATGTACAGGGCCCACAAAATGTGTGAGCCAACTCGGCATACATGTCCCAAATTGAACCAACAGTTCTGGTAAGATGGTGAAATTCCATCCAGTTTAATGTTGATTATATCTTGATATAATTGAATTGAGCTAACCCGTATTCAACAAATATGTCATCGTTTTGGTGTGGGCATATGTCAATGTTATTAAAATGTATTGTCACATGTGATTTGAATATATGTTTTACATATGTTTTGGGTTGAATGTGAAGGTATATCACATGACGTAAGAATTGTTTTTACGTGTTTTGTAATTCATAATTATTTGAGAATGCAAAAGATAGGTGATTAGTCATTTAGATTTCAAACAGTGATTTATCAAATGAAAATAAAGTATTCAATAAATAATAATTATATATATTTAAACAATTAAAATTTTCATAAAACATTCAATATCAAAATTTTAATTTGAAAGAGGAACAATAGCATGAAAAGGCATCAGTTGTATATGCCTGTTTCCCAAACCCAAATACGATTTCTGTTTTGGGCCTGGCTCGGCTCAGATAGTTCCAGAAGCAAATAGCCTTGTGTCATTGAAAATGTGGCGTATATTTATTGACCAAAATGCCCCTCGCTGGCCTCATTTCTAAATTGTTCTTCAAGCCATCATCTTTATTACAATTTCTTCTTCCAACGATCGTTTGATTGACAATATAAAAGAGACGATCGGATCGGGCAGAAGCAGAACGTAGCGGCGAGAAAGAAGAATGGATTTTGAGTTGCGGAGAGCGAGAGAGAAGCTTGAGAAGGAGCAGAAGGAGAGAAAAGAGAAGGCGCGGTTGAAGTTGGAGAGAGAGAGAAAAGCTAAATTGGAGGCTTTCAGACAGCAAGAAGCCATCGAAGCTGCTCGGAGGACTAGAAGGATCGACGCTGCCGAAGCCCAGCTCAAGGTTCCCTCTTTTCTCTTTCTTATCATTTTTATTTTGAATTCTTTTGACTTGTTTTGCTTCATGATTTTTTCTGCTTTCATTTAAATTATATTTTGAATGAAGATTGACCTGGTCATATCATAATTTGGAGATTTCTATGTGGATTAACAATGATAAGAGCCCATTGGGGAATTGTGTTCATGATACACTCTGCTCATCTGAATAACAATTTCAATTTAGGGTTGGTGTCGAAAGTTGGTCTTTTTTTTGTTTCCTAGGATACATTTATAGAAATGGATATAGGCGTTGCCGTTATTCTTTTCATACTGGGAAGGGGGAAGAACCACATTCTGCTATAAAGATGGACTATCTAGTATAATTTTGGGAACTTCAATGTACGAAAGCATAACTGTTCTGTGCGTTGATTCTCCTTTCGGATTATGTCTGCATAGAGCTTCTAGAACCAACTGTTTAATGGCTCTTGCACACATGTGGCGGTTGAATGGCAGATACTTTCCTTTTAAAAAAGACTGGCAGATCGCAGGATAGCTAGTGGATCGTTGGTTGTAATAACAAAACTTTTTGGCGAATTAGTTTTATGTATCTTATGTCTTTTAAGTTTCCGTTATTATTATTTTGTTTTCTTAATATGGGGTGATCTGTGTAGCTGAGATAACTGTGAATTTTATAGCATTTTTGTTTTTTTGGATTCCCAATTTGTGCCTAGTTGTTGTTTTATTCGGTATATCTGTTATACTAACAAGAATCTCCTTTAACTTACTAGGCCGATGAGCAGATGCAAGAAAGCTTGATTGCTGGAAAAGGAATTGTATTTCATCGTTTCCTGACACCGGTTCTATACGAGGGCAGTGGAGATAAGATTAAGCTACCACTGTCTTGCTTCAAGGAACTATCTGATCAAGGTGCCTTTGATAAGGGACCTCTTTACTTCAGATTGTCCGTTGTTCAGCAGAATTCCCCATCAGATCCGAATCCTAATGGAGAGGACACTCAAAGATCAACACACTCCGGCGTTCTCGAATTCACAGTGGATGAAGATTGTGTTGCGCTTCCTCGTCATGTGTGGAACAATCTGTTTCCTACAGCCGCTATAGCCGCTCCTTTAGTTGAAGTGCGCTATGTTTGGTTACCTAAAGGAGTTTACGCAAAGCTTCAACCAGATAGGATTGGTTTTTCTGACATACCTAATCACAAGGCCGTTCTTGAAACAATCCTTAGACACCATGCAACTCTCTCTGAGAATGACTTGCTAACCGTCAACCATGGAATTTTGACCTATACATTACGAGTGCTAGAGTTAAGGCCTTCATCTAGCGTGTCTGTTCTTGAGACGGATATTGAAGTTGATGTTGTCAGCCCCGATAAGACGTCCATTACCGCAGACCAGCCATATTTACAGCCACTTGAGCTAGGGAAGTCCGAATCAGGAGCGCTTGATGAAGGAAATTATGTGTATTATAAGTTCTCCATCAATGGTGATGTCTGGAGCATCATTGAGTCCGGCGATGCCAATGTCTGCGTGAAGATGGAGACGGGAGAAAATGATGGGGACACGGATCTGTATGTGTCTCGGCATCCTCTCTTGTTCCCAACAACCCACCAGCATCAGTGGTCGTCACATGATGTTGGCTCAAAAACTCTTACCATGACTGCAATGGATGAGAATTTGGGTGCCGGTTCTTACACAGTCGGAGTTTATGGATTTAAGGGGACTAGTAAGTACAAGCTCACTGTAACAGTTGAAGCTGCTGCCAGCCAGAAAGTTGGTCTAAAAGCAACATCTACGTCCCAGGCAGCGGAAGTGGACACAGTGGAATGTAGAAACTGCAAACACTTGATACCCAGCAGGTCCATCACATTGCACGAGGCCTATTGCAGTAGGAACAACGTAACATGCAAACGCCCTGGTTGTGGAGTTGTTCTTAGAGTTGGGGAGGCCAAGAACCATGTCCATTGTGAAAAATGTGGGAAAGCTTTCCAGCAAGCAGAAATGGAAAAGCATATGAAAGTTTTTCATGAACCACTTCAGTGCCCATGTGGGGTTCTCCTCGAGAAGGAAGACATGGTAAGCAATCTCGTTTAATTCTCCCGGCAAACATTTCAAATAAATAAAAAAAGATGCATCTTGGTACCTGCTTTGGAAATATTCCTTATCAATTGATGTTTTCAATGGGCAGGTGCAACACCAGGCTGCCGACTGCCCGCTGCGCCTGATCACTTGCCGATTTTGTGGAGATATGGTGCAAGCAGGTAATTCAGCCATAGATGTGAGGGACAGGATGAGAGGACTATCTGAGCATGAGAGCGGTTGCGGGTCAAGGACTGCTCCCTGTTCCACTTGCGGGCGGTCAGTAATGTTGAAAGATATGGACATTCACCAAGTTGCAGTTCATCCGAATAACTGATACCTGAAAGAATTTATTCACAAATGGTTAAAAAAAGAGGTACGCCTTGCAGGGAATCGTTGAAATCCTAAAGGAATTACTCATGCGGACTCAAGTGTATATGTATGGAGAAGAACTGGTGATCACAAGTCATTCCATTGACCTCAAGGATTGTTGGTTTTCTGCAGTCCCAAACTGGAATGCATATAGAAATTGTTTTGGGGTGTTAAGTGATTAATTATTAGTTTGTGGGACATGCTGTGCATCATTATGTCTTTGATGGCTAAATTAATTGAAGATCATCTGTGATCATGGTAGCCGACATCCGGTGGAAAACGAGATCGTTAGTACTCGGTTAAAGCGCGTTTGTTGATAGACGAGTCGATCACGAACAACAACTATAAGCTTGTTTAATAAACGAGCCGAACATGAGCAAGAGGGTGTTCGGTTCGTTTATGTTCGTAAACAAGCTTGATAATAAGATGGCTACACTAAATAACATAAATTTTGTCTAACGTAAATGAAACAGATGTAACTTATGTTTATCATTTGAGCCAAACATGAACAATGAGGAGATATTCGACTCGTTTATGGACTCGTTTAAAAGCTTCATTTAAAGCTCGTTTAGACTCGACTACGAACCTATTTATAAGTTTATAAAGTTACTAGTCAATAAAGTAAGATTTTTTAACGAGTAGCTCATTTAAAACTCGTTCAAACTCATTTAAACACTCGTTTATCATATATATTTTATTTTATATTATATAAATATAAATGCTCAAGTAAAGCTCGAGTTCGGCTCGAACTCGTTAAAATTAAACGATCGGAGCTTGAACATGTATTTTAAAAGCTCGTTAATACTCGGCTCGAGCTCGAACTCGTGAAATTTTAAATGAACCAACATGAACACTTTACTACTCAGCTCGTTTGCCCTTAGTTGTAAATGGAAAAAATATGGCTTAATCTGGGTTGATTTGTTCTTCCTTGTCTTAAAGTGGTTGTATGTGCTTTTAAAAAAAATTCAAATTTACCATGTATGTTGTGAGATGTGATTGAAATTAAAAATAAAAATCTATAGAAATAAATAAAAGATTTAGAGACTCCATTAAGATTATGATTTCTCACCCACCCTAAAAATAAATCTTGTCTTAATAGTTCAAAAATATAGGAGTAATGAAAGGAAAATAGATTGCAGAGAGAGAAAAAACATGAAAAAATCAGGTCAAACTGACTCCCAAACTGTGCTTTTGACCAGGGCCGGTCCCGACATTTCGGAGGCCCGGTGCGAAATAAAAATTGAGGCCTAAAAGAGGGACGGTGCCCTCTATTTTATTAAATAGGAAGCAAAAAACCTGCTTCGTGGCAATTACATAAATGGAAGGGGACATGTACCTGACTTCCAAATACATGTTGAAAATTAAAATAATACAAACAAAAAGATCAATCTTTAAAGAACAACATAGAAGTCATACAAAAAAACTATTTGAATAATAACAATCTTCTCTGGTTTTTCGAAACAAAATCTTCAATCAAATCTCATATGCAACTTTCTCCAAGTGATCATTTTCAATTGCTAGCTATGCCTATCCATTAAGTCTCTCATGTGACATTGAAGATCGCAAATAAGATTTTAATAATTTCAATTTAGAAAAACTTCTTTCCGCAGATGCAACCGTCACAGGAATAGTGAGTAGTATTCTATAAGCAATAATTGCATTAGGAAAACAATTCATATGTTTCAAAAATTTTAAAATATGAATAGCACGCATATCTTCCTTAGGCAAAAGATCCATAAGCAACTTCAATTCCACGTACAACTCATTAGCATGAACATCATTACAATCACCATTTTTAAGTGCAACTTCTAAAGCATCGCAAGAAGATTTTAAACGCATGTCATCTAATGCATTCAACTTTGCAGAAGTAAATAAAAATCCAAATATTTTTTCATAATCTTCAAATTGCTCAAATCTCTTACTAAGTAAACTAATAGCTTGATCAACTATATACAAGAAGTAATTAACTCTAAATGCATCTTCAGGAGATTGTAAAATAATCAATGATTCATCACGTGAATTTTCATCAAAATATTTTTTTCTTCGTATTTGGCGCCTATGAGGAAATAATGGATCAACATCTAATTCAATTGCAATTTTTTTAACTTCTTCTACTGCATTAGAAAAACCAACATCCATATATCTCTCAAAAAAAGAAACCAATCCTTTAATTATATCAATGGCTACATCAATAAGCATATCTACTGACTGTAAGCTCTTACTAACTGATTCACATAATTTAACATGTCATACCATATTACTATAGCCACTAAAAATTCAAAATCTCCAAGTTCATTTTCAGCTAATGATTTAGCTTCACTTTTTATTTTAGGGTCATTATCATTTTCAGATACTTGAAGTAAAGCCTCTCTTATGTCCACAATTTGAAACCTAATTGCTCTAACACTATCGACACGACTCTCTCAACGTGTAGATGACATTGATTTAAGTGTTAAACCTTTCACATTATCTTTTAAAATTTGTCATCTTTTAGTCGAATTTGCAAATATAATATAAATCCGTTGTATAACTCCAAAGAAATCCCTAGCTTTACTACAAGTATTTGCCATATCACACAACATAAGATTCAAACTATGAGCACCGCAAGGTGTATAAAATGCTCTACGATTAATATCTAAAAGTTTTTTTTTGAACTCCCTGATGTCTTCCTTTCATATTTGATCCATTGTCATATCCTTGCCCTCGCACATTGTCTACATCAAGATCAAGAGACTTCAATTTCTGTAACAAAACATCAAAAAGTCCTTGCCTTATAGTATCATTAACATTTATAAATCCCATAAATGATTCTTCAATCACAACAGAACTTGATGATAGATCTACATACCTTAATATCATAGACATTTGTTCCTGATGATTAACATCAGGAGTACAATCTAATATAACAGAAAAATATTTTGCTAGTTTTATCTTTTTAACAATTTCAGATCTAATAGAAGAAGAAACCAAATATATCAATTCATTTTGAATTTTATGACCAAGATAGTGAATATGAATATTATCATTTGTAATGCGTCGAACATGCTCTTGAATAAATGGATCAAACTCAGCTAACATTTCAATCAAACCTAAAAAATTTCCATTATTATTTTCATGCAATCTTTCTTTAGTCCCACGAAATGCTAAAGTATGTTTTGCAAGAAACTTCACAATAGAGATTATTCTCAACAAAACATTTTTCCAATGATCCTTTTCTTTTTTAAAGTGTTTTTGAGCCATATGATCAATAGTTTTATTTACATTTAATCTTGAACGCAACTCATACCAAGTAGCCCAATTTTTTATGTTCTATGCCTACTTCATGTTCTTGAAGTCGAACCGCTACATGAGCCCAATAATCATAACCTTCATTTACCAATCCACCTATTACATAACCCTTTTTAAATATTTTACAACAAAAACAAAACACTTTATCAATCTCTTTTGAATAGACAAGCCAATCCCAATCATGAAATTTGCCATTATCTAAAATTCTAATATATAAATCTGATACAAATCGCCTTCCAAACTTATTTTTAGGTCCTTTTTGAATAGACTTGTCTCTTTTAGGACCCTTTACCGCCAAAACATCAATCATTTTAGAATCAAGAACATTCCAACATCTTGGATAAAAAATATCAATATGAAAATTTAAATACTCATTATCATCATCATTCAAATCATCAATGTTATCCATACTATCAATAGAATGCATAGAAATATTGTCCTCATTGTGATCATTACTGTTATTATCATTAATATCACTATGATCATTCACAAAATGTCCATCACCACTAAATATTATATTTTCCTCATCAATAGTTTCATTAGCACCAAATGTC
>NQLW01000046.1:3124231-3154745 GCA_002312845.1 Kalanchoe fedtschenkoi | reverse complement strand
CAATGGAGGGAGCACTTGGAGTTAATGGGAGGAGCACTTGGAGCTAATGGGAGGAGCACTTGGAGCTTAATGGAGTTGGGTAGGTGATTTTTTGGATCATCCATTTTTCAACAATTTGTTGGCTCACGCAACAATAAGCAAATCAGTTTTTATCGCGCAATTCGAATACCTTTAAGTCTCGGACATCAATATTGTGCATCGCCGTTATGATGATCCTGCTCCCAGGTCCAAACCAGTCCTGGCTGGCATTTTTGAATGTAGCAGGACTAGATTTTGGTTTATCTATCAATCAATCACGAGCAGCATGAAGCTGAAAAGAAGTGGTGATGGATGGTGCATAATTGTCTACTGCACGAATAAATTTATTGTTTTGTCATCAAATTAAATAATATTTATATTTACAAAGAAATTCATAAATTTCATATTAAACTGACTCTAATACTTAACAAATTTGATAAGATCAATTGTATTCAATGTATCAAATTCAATGTGACATTTTAAATTATTGAAATTTTTTTTTGCTCATTTTTGAACATTTACATAGTTCTGATCATAATTGCGTAAATGATAATAGTTCGGTCCCCAGTAAGGGTTTTTTCCTAAACAAAACAACATCATTTTATTTCATTTTTAGTAAGTTTAGACTATAATTTTAAATACCCTAAAATTTTTTCAAAACTTTAAAAAAAAATTAAACTTCAAATCCTAAAATCTAAAAATCATAAACTCAAATCTCTAGAAAACTTAGAAATTCAAAAAATTTAAATTCTGAAAACTCTAAACCGCTATAATATTTCCAACCTAAAACCTTAAAGTAGTGTTCCTTAATTTGTTTTAGAAGAGAAAGAAAAGGGAATGAAAGGAAAAACTTATATTGAATGTGCTCCTCAGTTTTAAAAAAATGGATTTGGGGGTGTTGGAAGGGGTTGGCTGCCTCTTCACTTTCCGTCCATGGACGGATTACGAGGGAGAGGAGTGGAATGTGGTATAATAAAAAAATAAAGAACAGTTTTAATCTTCTAATTTGACCTTACTATTTTGTTTCAGGAAATGCGTGTAAATGGATGAACAGGAGTATGCAAAGGTATTTTGGTTAAATTGTTATTTTATTTCTTATCCCCTCCAAATCTTTCTTAACTTCAAAAATATCCATTTTTATTTTCCCTTTCCTCACCTCACCTCTGCTTTCCTTCTCCTCTACCTCCAAATCTTTCCTCTCCTATTTTCTCCAAACTCAGGAACAAAGTCTAAAACAAGTAAGAAAAAATAGCAAAATAATTTTTTTTATGCGATCTTTCATCAAACTTATATGAAATGTCACATCATATTTTTTTTCTTAAAATTAGGAAAAAAATCCAAAAGAGGCCCTGAACTACCACCGCTTACCCAATTGTGGTCCAAACTATCACGATTTTTAAAAAAGATGCGATGACAAAAATTGAACTGATTTTGGATGATGCTTAAGATCATTTTATTTGATTTTTTAAATATAATTAATCTTATTAAATTTGTTGATAATTATGGATGATTGAGTATGAAAAGACGTCATTTTCTTTATGTGAGCAAAATGATATTATTTATTTTGATAATCAAACGACGTAATTTTCACACACGAATATAAGTCTTATAATAATATTAATTTAAAAATGAAATGATAAATTTTATTTTAGAAAAGCAGTCCAATTTTTTTCATCGCACTCTTTTTAGAAATCAGATTAGTTCGGACCACAATTCGGTAAGTGGTGATAGTTCGGGACTTTTTTTGGGTTTTATACCTTAAAATTAATATCTTGCATAAATATGGTCAGTAAAAATATAAAAAATAGTAAATTATTCATTCATTCATCAAATTTATTATTTTATTTTATTTGATTATTGGAATGTTTTCAATGAAGAATCATTTTTCTTCGTTATTCAAATAACGTTTGCATTACTATTTAGTTACAAAATTTATATGAACTATCACCATTTTACTATTTATAATTAAACTATTCAAAAATTCTAAATTGATACAAAGAAAATCTCAAATTACTTTGTAAAATACTTCCTCTGTCATCTTTTACATGTCACTTAACCGAATTTTGTTGTCTACTTTTACTTATCACTTAATAATTTTCAATGCGTATTTAATATCAACAACTACCTTAAAATCTCAAACATTAATTACTTCATTATCATAATCAATAAAAAATACATTTCTCACCATTAGTCATCTACCAATTTTAGTTTTTGCACGAATTTTTTCAGAAAAATATTAACCACCTACTTATTAAATTTGTCCAACCGCTAGCATCAACTTCACCTTAATCTACTCAAATTAACCTTAAACGACATGTATTAAAGGACGAAGGGAATAATAATTATAAATGCATTTCTAAACTAATATTATCACATTCTACCTAACACACAAAATTATAACATTTTATCTATAACAATTTAATTGAAATCAAATAGAAATGAACCGTACATAAGAACAAACCGCACCACAACCACTACATTAGCCACCACTTTTCTGTTCATCGATAACATGTATAAGAAAAGTTTGAATTTTTAATTGAAAGATTGGAGCTTGGATGATGTGGGTTTTTACAGCTTCAAAATCCAACAAAGCAATCATTGTCCATATCTTGACTCTGTTCTCTGCCGCCACTTAAATGTGGTCAAATAAAGTATACTTCCTGTGTCCTCTAATACATATCGTTTAAGGTTAATTTGAATAAATTAAGGTGAAGTAAATGCTAGCGGTTGAATAAATTTAATGAGTGGGTGGTTGGTGTTTTTTTAAAAAAATTCGTGCAAAAAGTAAAATTGATTGATTATTACTGCTACTGGTGATGAATGATTTTTTATGGATTATGATAAAGAAGTGATTAATGTTTGACGTTTTAAGGTAGTTGCTGATATTAAATACGCATTGAAAATTGTTAAGTGACAAATAAAAGTAGACTAAAAAATTCGGTTAAGTGACATGTAAAAGAGGACAAAGAGAATAGAAGATAAGAAGTTTAAAACTGAGAGAAACATAAAAGGAGGAAAGATTATTATTCAAATTCTAATGGTTAAAGTAAGAAGAGTATAAAGCTAAGAATGAATTTAAGAGTTACAAACAAAACGACATGACTATGATTCATGAGTACATATAATAATGAGAAGAAAAAAACATTAAAAAAAACAAGAAGTTAAATACAATAATGAAAGAATAGGCATATTTTAAAGGAGACATGTAGAAATTCTAGTTCGGAGGACAGTGACAGTTTTGAGGATTCATCATACACGAATAATGGGGTAGAAAAAATAAAGCATGTTTCGAAACATGGAAATCATCCTATTCGAATTTGTAAACCTGGAAAATTACGTTAGAAGGACCCAAGGCATGTTGGTTGGAACCGTCGTGGTGAGAGGGATAAAAAAAAGTGATAAGAGAATAAAAAATGGAAAAACCATTGGTCAGTTCCCCCACTGTCACTTAGAAAACCATCGAATTTTCGAGTAGGAATCATTTACTCGAATACTTAAAGTAGCTGAATGTGTCGTGATGTAAAATTAAGAGTTGGAAGTTGTAAAATAATTTAAATGGTCAGATCACCTCTGATTATTGATTGCTGAATGATTTATTTTCATTTGATGAATCATTCTTTAAATATTGTCATATGTAAGGATTTAAAAATATAGAAATATAATTTAAAATATTATTTGAAAATATAATTAAAATTTGTAATCATATTCAAAAAATATTATCTATTTATGTGGGTCATGGGTACAATGAAAAGCAACTAAAATGAAATACGAACTTCTATCAAGTATAAATGGTTAAAAAAATTTATTTGTAATCTCGTCGGTCAAGTTTTTCATAAACTACTGATTGATGAGACTAAGATGTTCGATCTATATACATATTCTCACTTGATAGAGAAGTCTCTGGTATGGATTTGGTCCCAAGTTTCTACTCCTTTTGCAGCTATAAATAAATATAGATTCAGCTTTTACTCAGAAAGGGAAAGGGTCATGTGATAAAGGTGAAGAAATCTGTTTCTTCCTTCTTCTTTTTTTTCACTTTAATTTTTCATCAACATCACCTAATACTAAAAATTAAGATTTGGCATTTTATTATAATATGAAAATTAATACATCTTTACATGTGATTTCTGCCTTTCTCATGAGGATACTTAGGTATTTTTAACTGCAGATACAGAAAAAAATTTTATGAAGAATCTTTTTTTAATTCAAAAAAGTTCAGAAAGTTAATAGACATCTGAACTATCACCATTTTACTCTTTACCATTCAAATTATTCAAAAATATAAAAATGATGCAAAAAAAATCAGATTATTTTGTAAAATAATAATTACAATTGCATCTCTAAATCAATATCATTATATTATACCTAACGCATAAAAGTACAATGTCTTGTATGTAACAATTTAATTGAACAAGTCTCATTTAATAAATAAATTAGTAATGAACCGCATATGAACAAACACGAACAACATTAATTAGCCACCACCCTTTCGTCCATCTATAACAAATATTGTGAAAGTTTAAATTTTTAATTGAAAAGTTGGAGCTTGGGTGATGTTGATTTTTCACAGCTCAAAAATCTGATGAAGCAATCATCGTCCATATCCGGACTCCGCTCTCACCACCACCTAATTGTGGTAAAAAAATTTATGAAGCCCAACAATATAAGAAAAATTCAAAAACCTCTAAGCTCAAATCTCTAGGAACCCTAGAAATTCCAAAATCTTAAAAATATCAAAACTCTAAGACAAGTAAGAAAACGTAGCAATGCTTTTTTATGTGATCTCACATCTAATTCATATGAAGTGTCACCTCACATATTTCCCTCTTAAAATTAATGTCGTGGATCATAATGGTCATGATAAATATAAACAAATAATTGAATTATGAACAATGGTTTTAACGTAATGACAAAACCCTGGCTTACAATTTCAGTTTGCTTCTTAAAATCCGCAATTCACAACTTTGATTTCGATAAAGAAAACCGTAATTATGAACCATAGTTTTGTCATTATGTTAAATTTGTGAATCACAAATGCAGTATAGAACCAAGACATATGATTAAACATAATCAAAAAATATATTTTAGAAAAAAATTCGACATACAAGTGAGGAAGCCCTTTTCCTTTATTCCTATTCTTTACTTTTCACAATTTCAGATCACAGACTTCTCACTGAGCTGTGCTGCAAATTTCAAAACTATGTTGTTCATCTTTTACATAAATTCAGTTAGGTCAAATCCTTCTTCTCCTCTGATCATCAATCCATCTATAACCTTCTGAAGATTTCTTTTTTCTAATTTAACCTCTTTTATTCATGCACTGTCAAACATGCATGCCTATTAGTTATATATCCAGTTTACCCTTCTTGCAGATTTTATCCGTAGAGATTGGTTTCATTTTCACCGATATGAAGAGAGAAGATACCACACGAGATTTAAGTCTGAACTTATCGACGTGTCATTTTCGCATCTTTTTTTGACGAAAATGAAAAACATCTTCTCTGGTAATAATGACAAAATTTGTGAAACTATACGTAAGGTGAAGTTTTCTAATTGCTTCACGGATAAGAAAAGAGAAGATTTTTTAAGCAATCTTCGTTATTGATAAAAATGAATTTCTTCAAATTAAAACCCAAATCACATATCGCCTCTCACCCGACCATTTCTCTCTTCTCCCCTTACTCTCTCAGTTTCTCCCTCGAACACCCTCACCAAGCCGCACTCTTCATCGTCCCACAGTCATCGTCGGTCCAACATCTCGCTTTTTCCGCTGTTAGGCAGTGTAGATTTAAATTTAGGGTGTTGTTGAGTTTAGGATTAGGGTAATGTAGGTTTTGATTTAGGAAAATTGATTTTAGGAGACGTTTACTATATATGGTTCATTAGCCATAATTTTAGGAGTTGTTTATTGTTGAATGTAGGCTCTAAAATACAAATAAACCAAGGGTTATGAGAACTAATAAGAGATTTGAGGTAATTTATCGTACCTCTTTTAATAATCCCTCTCACATTCCACCCAAGAAACTTAATCAAGATGAACATGATTGATTAGGAATTTTGGCGATTTTCAAGTTAGCCTTCTAGAATTTTCACACCCCTTCTTAAGCTTCTCAATATGATAATCACGATCATGATCCTTATGAACCACCGAGGCTTTGGAGTTACAACTACTCAGAGCATTGTCATCATGAGATATTGACGGTATGTAAATTTTAGGTATGTAAGATGATGATCCTTATGAACCACCGAGGCTCTGGAGTTACAACTACTCAGAGCATGTCATCATGAGATATTGACGGTATGTAAATTTTAGGGGTTATAACCCTCCTCTTATCATGTAAAACCATCACATCTGCCTATGAAAAATCCAAGCTATCCTGTAACATATGCATCAATAGAGATAAAATTGTGATGATCTTAACTACAAGCCCGCTATTTTGATCCCTAACCACTTCTTCAATATAATGATCATTCTATTTGCAACTTGATAAACTCTCTGATGAATTAGCCGAATGCACCTCACTCGTAGGCTTGCATGTTTCTCTCTGACTTGCTCTCCCTACTACGTAGCTATTGATTATTAAAAGAAGAATTGTTGATCTTCCTGATATCACATCATCTGATGAATTTGATTCCACACTAGAATTCATACATACTTTTGGATCCAGAACCGCATACGGATTCACTATGCTAACTATATTATTAGTGACCTCCACCTATCTATTCTTCCACTGAGGCTGCACCACTTGCCATTCTATTATGTTAGGCTGGCCACTCTCCTTCTTTGATGCTTCCACCCTTCTGTTAAGAATTTGTCAAACATCTTCCACCGGGGATGCATCATTGAACTTAAATACTGGGCCACAATTTTCTACCGCGTCAGTTTGTTTGTCTACCTTTTTGTAGTGACTCTATAAGAAAGAATTACCTTTTTGAAATGATAATAGTAAGCAATTTTTCCCTTTTACGCTACATGTACCCAACTCTATTATCCACGCATGCCCATCCACAATCCATGAGTTCAGTTTGATTCTAGATCAACCTCCACGTAAAAAATTTCCAAATCCACTACAAATTTTTCTCAAATAGCTATTTTTGAAGTAAAAAGGATTCAGACCATATAATTTATCGCATACTATCACTGCTATAGACTTTTTTCAGTGAGAATTATGGGAATTAATAAAATAATTGAAATAATAAAGTATCGATTTGATGTGTGTCTCATACTAAGGCCTCAACTACATTGTCAGGTTTATGACACATAATCAAGACGTGTCTTATGGGTTTTCATCTTCCAGTTTGCAACGAGCGTGTTCTCCATAGATTGAAGGCCGATTTTAGTTCTGTCATTGAAAAGGTGATAAACGAAGCACCATCCTGATACGTAATATGGCGTCTTGCAAAAAAATAGTCGAACTGCTTTCGTTCACAGCTCCAACATATGACAGTCGACTCATAAGTGGAATTAATGGATTCCCATCCCCGCTTGGAGGGTGCCCCTAGACGTCCACTCCCAATGAAGCCTCCAGAGTGAGCCCCAATACAAACCCTAGATTGATCGCCTGAATCCCATATATGACTGCATACAAGACTCCCTTCCTCCCCCAACCCTTGGTGTCTCGTAGACCAAATCTTAGATTTCCCAAGCCTTGTTGCTCAAAATTCAAACTCTTGAAAACCCCCGAATTGCAAACCCTAATTAGGTGAATGGATGTGTTTCAGAAGTAGCTGGACGTGTTTATCGATCTCTTTCACCTCAACTCAAACTAGCGAGTTGGATCTGCTAGTTCCTACTCATGAGCTGCCTGTTATCCATTGTCTGTAGGAGCCATCATCCCAGTCAGAGATGGAGCTGAACCCGCAACTGTAAATCCTTTGCTTATGCTTCCATGAACTGACATACTTTCATGACAACGAAACCCTCCTTCCCACACCCTTTGATCTCATATTGTTTTGGAGTTTACATTTTAATTATTGAGGGCTTGGATGAACTAATTACGGATTCAAAAACGCAATGCATTGTCATATGGGTCGATCCGCCTTCTTTTCTAGAACTGAATTCTAATAAAATATCGAGCAGTTTAATTACCTTCCGTTGTTGCAGCCGTGCGCTTTCACGATAAAATTAAATTCCGCAAACAACTTTTTCAACTTGGACTTTGACTCATATCTTGTCGATGGACTCTCTAACAAATCATTGAATTTTAAGCAAGATGGCTTTTGCATTAGGTATTTTGTGTATTTCACCACCCGTTTCTGTATTTCAAACCTTTTCTGCATCAATAAAGCTATTCTTGTTTTTTTTAAAAAATAGGTATTTTGTGCATCTCTCATTCACAAAACGGCTGGAATTTAGTTGAAATGGTCAAAACTTGAAGCTACCAAAATGTGCCTACAAAAGAAAACCAATTCGATGATAGTTCTTACAATTGCACTTTGCATAGTCGGTTGTTGTGCAGTGAATTACTTATTGTTAAAGAATGCCGGCTAGTTAAAAAGAAAAAGAAAAATGAATCATGATGGGGGTTGAATGAAAAAACAACTATGATCGAGGTAAAATACACCAATTTTATAATCCTGTTTCTTAGTGATTTGTGTCGTTTCTGAACAGCTTCGCAATTCTACTATGGACGCAAGCTCTCTCCATACCCTTGAGGCGTGCTCCCTTGTAGAAATACGTGCTCCATTGATTTGGCTAGCCCTCCATCGTAGCATCTGCACCTAGCCATGACTTCTTCGGACACAGCTCGCGTCTAGGCTATCCCGTCTGCCTTGTCTGACAGGGCGATGCCTTGAAGATGATTCTTCGCCTGATACGATACAACGCTAGAAATCTCCTCCTTCAGCTTATCATTGAACACCACCTTCCTAAGTGTTAAGTCGCCCCAAAAGCCATGTATCGTCTTAATCGCAGGCCAACACCATTTTGTGTCTCAGAATCTGTAGTCTCCTCTACCGACAATGGTAATAGAATTCTTTTTAATGTCGTTAATGATCGGCTTAATGGCCATCAAGAGAGGCGAGTTCCTGCTGCTCCGAGGCAATCCATAGCGATGCTGCATGTACTTCTCCCAATGGGAATCTCCCTTACAGAAGGCCCATGCAAGCTTGGTGTGCAGGCTGTTCATCACCTCTGTCAGCCATCTCATGTTAAGACCCCCCGCACCATAAGGCTGCAAACTGCCTCATTACTTATTCAATGAAGCCTTCTCGATTCTCCAACGTCCCAAATAAAATTTGATATGTACCTCTCCACTCTCTTTAGCACCCCATTTGGCACCGCACAAGCTGCCATCATATGGATGGGAATGGAAGCTAGGGCGGACTAGGCGAGTGTGAGCTTACCGCCTAGGGAGAGGAGCCTTGTTTTCCAGCCCGCTAGTTTCACTCTAATCTTTTCAAGAAGAGGGTCAAAGTTTGTGTCTTGGCCAAGCCGTCGAAAACAGGGGCCCCAAGGTAAGTGACCGAGAGGGTCCCCACCTGACAGTCTGTGATTTTCTGGACTTGCTCTCTCTTCTCAGTTGTGCTTGCCTTGCCGAAGAACAATCTTGTTTTGAGGGGGTTGAACCGATCCCGGAAGACCTGCAAAAGGAGGTAACTAAAGACATTAGATTTGTGACTGAGCTTGTTGCTCTGCTGCTAGATAGGAGCATATCGTCCACAAGAAGGAGGTGGCTTGGCCTGATAGCATTCCTTGTGCAAGAAAATCTCCTGATGCTCCTCCTCCATCAACTTATTTAGAGCTCTTGAGAAAGGCTCCTTTGAAAGGATGAGGGGGGGGGGGCATTCTAGTTGATGACAAAGTTTGCCCCGGAAATGGCCTTGAAAATCAGGTTGACGGCGTCCTCCTTAAACCCGGCTCTCCTCATACACTACATTCTAGTTGATGACAAAGTTTCCCCCGAAAATGGCCTTGAAAATCAGGTTGACGGCGTCCTCCTTAAACCCGGCTCTCCTCATACACTACATGATAAAATCCCATTGGATCCGATCAAACACCTTTGATAGATCCACTTTAATCATAATGTTTCCATGAGGGGTCTTCTTATGAAGGTTGAGCACCATCTCCAGTGCCAACTTTATTTGTCTTGATGCCCGTTCCATCATCCCTCTTAAGGTGTAACCTGCCATATCTGCTTCTCTCACTCTCACTGAAGCATGGATGAAGTTAGTATTTTTGTCACCTTCTTCTGTCCATTTTACCCTGGCCTGATCTTCCAACATCATCATTTTGTCTCTCAAGGATCTAGCGTATGCCTGCCGCTGGGCGTGCAGCTCATTAGCAACCCGTCTATACCACTCAGCCTAGAGAGACAACTCGAGGTCAGCAATATTAAGCTCTGAGTTCCTCAATTTCTTGTCCACATGCCCAAAAGTATTCCAGTTCTATTTCCTGAGCTGGATGGTAGTTGCAACCATCTTTCTGGCAGTGTTGATAGGTGGGTCTCTATGTCTGCGATCAACCCAGGCATCAGATTTCATGCTTTGGAAAGTGGGGTGAAACTTCCATATTCAGAGGAACCTAGAAAGTCTGCTACATTCCTCAAGCGTTATGTGTAGCGGCGCATGGTCTGAAGCTATCCTCGGGAGATGAGCCACCTACAGTTCCTGATAGGCACTGATCTTGTGCCTGTTGACAAGGACACTACATGATAAAATGTTTCCATGAGGGGTCTTCTTATGAAGGTTGAGCACCATCTCCAGTGCCAACTTTATCTATCTTGATGCCCGTTCCATCATCCCTCTTAAGGTGTAACCTGCCATATCTGCTTCTCTCGCTCTCACTGAAGCATGGATGAAGTTAGTATTTTTGTCACCTTCTTCTGTCCATTTTACCCTGGCCTGATCCTCCAACATCATCATTTTGTCTCTCAAGGATCTAGCGTATGCCTGCTGCTGGGCGTGCAGCTCATTAGCAACCCGTCTATACCACTCAGCCTAGAGAGACAACTCGAGGTCAGCAATATTAAGCTCTGAGTTCCTCAATTTCTTGTCCACATGCCCAAAAGTATTCCAGTTCTATTTCCTGAGCTGGATGGTAGTTGCAACCATCTTTCTGGCAGTGTTGATAGGTGGGTCTCTATGTCTGCGATCAACCCAGGCATCAGATTTCATGCTTTGGAAAGTGGGGTGAAACTTCCATATTCAGAGGAACCTAGAAAGTCTGCTACATTCCTCAAGCGTTATGTGTAGCGGCGCATGGTCTGAAGCTATCCTCGGGAGATGAGCCACCTACAGTTCCTGATAGGCACTGATTTTGTGCCTGTTGACAAGGACACAGTCTAGCCTGACACAAACCTAGTCCCTGCCCTCTTGATTGTTTGCCTAGGTGAAGGCAGATCCTCTGTACCCTGCATCTGAGAAGTCCACGGCAGCAATGAAGTAGTTGATTTCCTGCATCTATCCGTCCGCTCTACTCTTTCCTCCCATCTTCTCATCCCAGACACTTATCACATTTAAAATCACCTGCAATTGCCCAAGGCATATTGGTGGAAGGGGTCTGATCAATGAGTCTGCTCGGCATCCTTCTCCAAGCATGAATGTTCCAAAAACCGTAAACAAAACTGGCCAGAATGGACTTGTTGCTAGCCTCCTCCGTGATGGAGCAAGTGATACATGTCTCCGCCGCATCCATTATGTTAATACTAATAACCTTAGGTTGGCATAAGATCCATATGTGCTTGTCGAAATCGTAATTAATAAAATAAGCTTCGAATCCCAGGCGCCAAGATAACTTTGGTAGCACCACGTCTTCAGATTTGTGCTCCTAAGTAACTAGGATAATAGGCTTGTGCTGCTGCACTAAGTGACTCAATTGGACCCTCCCGAGGCTTTTTTCTGACCCCTAATGTTCCGTATGAAACTAATGATTAAAGGGATGGGGTGGGATTTTGTAGCTCTTGAGCTACTACACTATGGAGATTTGAGTTTTGCCTTGACTTTCTTCCCTTTCTCATGCTTGGGCATCTCAGGGCCGTCCGCCTTGTTTTCTTCTGGGTCTAGATCCGTGCTCGCTTCACCTTCCTCTGGTTCTGTGATCTTGCGATGTCTTCTATTGCGGTGCTCCATCGGCTGGTTGATTCAAATGCCTCGTCTATGGTCTTGGTGGTCTCTTGATGTATGTCACAGTCCTGATCCGCTTTGTCCGATTCAGGGCCAGTATCCGTTATTGCCTCATTCGGTTGCTTCTAGCCTGCCCGCATCTTATTGCTCTGCACTGGTAGCCTTTCCACACTCTTTTCATGGAGCATAGGGCCGTTCGCCTAGCTCCCTTCAATATGGCTTTGCGAAGTCTGCCTCTGCCCGTCAGGTTGGTGCCCCTGCTCTATCTCAAGCCGAGCCTCTTCGACGGATGCCACGGGACATTCTCTTTCGCTCTTGCGGGGCCGAGTCTTTGCGCCTAGCTCTGTCTTTCGCCTAGACCCTTCTCACCGGGATGTTGGTTCTTATGGGATCCACCCTCTGTCTTTATCCCCCTCTTCCTACGCTTCAGAAAGCACGCTATTCTTTGTTGTTCGTTTTGTTTTCTGGTTTGAGAACCATTGCTGTCTAGTTATGGTGTATGGAACTGGAATCACCTTTCCATTGCGACCATGAACAACATATTGGGAGACAGCAAGCACATGAGAGATATTTGCAATTATGAAAATGACTTAGATTTCATGCTCGCATTACATGACTGCGCAGCACCAGATCCTAATCCCAGCATTTGAAAGATGTTTTTAACGTACATGCATTTAGAAGAGAACTTCTACCTAATGTATAATATAAATAACAAAGGATTTATATGCAGATATACTGTTATAATTAAATGAATATTTTAATATTGAATGACAAACTATCGCTTTTGACCGCTTAGAGACCTATTACATTATCAGCGCAACTTTCTTAACAAGATTGCCCCCAAACAAATATCATGAAAAAAGAATTATATGCTCATTTACAACCCCATTTTTAAGAACTACAAAATCAAACATAATTAGCAAATATTCTAAACAAAAAATTATAAATTAAACATTTCGGTCTTTAAATAACATAGACTTTAGTATTTCGGTTCCTAAAACTCTGCCACATCCATGAATAAAATTTTTTACCAATATCCTTTGTGCGAAATAAACAAAAAATTAGGAAATATATTATAAATTTTTTAGGACCTATTAATAACCTCGGCACTCAACTAATCATGTATATGGAATTTGGTGAATTTTGGAGGAAGAAAAAAAATACTGAGTTATTTCCTTACGGTATAAAACCATTACGAAAATACACTGGAAATACTAGAGAGATAAACTTTTGAAAGGAAATGCCGAGGTGCTGAGGAGTTATCTTCCTCATTACATTCGTTCTCCTTTTATAATGGAAAACGCATGCGAGACAACGCATGCACGACGTGACAGGGTTGGATGCATGCGCGAAAGGGCATGCGAGGCAACAAGAGAAGATGAAAAATGTGTTAAAAAAATAACGATGGGCCCCACATGTTGTATCATCTTTCAACACGCCTACTTGATACAACATCTTCCAACTCCAAGCATTTGTTGAAGCATTTCAAACCTATCACTCGAGAGACCCTTGGTAAAGATATCCACAACTTGCTCGTAAGTGCTACAGAACTCTAGCTCAATTTCGCCATCATTGAGCAACTCTCAAATATAGTGATACCTAATTCCAATATGCTTACTCCTGCCATGAAACATTGAATTCTTAGCTAATGCAATAGCCGACTTATTATCACATATGATCAATGTGGGCTCCTCCTGTTTGTGTTTCAGATCTTCCAATGTACCTCAAAGCCAAACTACTTAACAAGCTGCGGTAGTTACAACAATGTACTCCACTTCAGCTGTAGAAAGAGAAACAACCTATTACTTCTTCGAAGACCATGAAATCACTCCATCTTCAAGATAGAAAACATAACCTGATGTACTTTTTCGAATTTCCATATTGCGAGCCCAATCACTATCTGAATAGCCTGTGAGACAAAAATCATTTGTATGAGAATATAGAATTCCATAATCTCATGTTCCGATGATATACCGGAGTATGCGCGTTGCTACTAGCCGGTGTGACTGTTGAGGCTGCTCCATGAACCGGCTTATGATTCCCACTCCATACATAATGTCCGGCCTAGTTGAAGTCAAGTAACGAAGACTTCCAACTATACTCTTGTAGTAGGTGGAGTTTACCAGTTCGTCTGTTCCATCTTTCTTCATCTCAAGTCTCTCAGCAACTGGAGTATGCATTGGCTTCATTGCTTCAAATTTGAACTTCTTTAAAATATCTCCATCGTACTTCTTCTGAGAAATGAGGACTCCATGATCAGTTTGTTCAACCTCGATGCCTAAGAAGTAGGACATCAAACCCATGTCAGTCATCTCAAATTAACGAGTCATCCCCTCATTGAACTCAATAAACATTGCCTCTGAACTCCCGATGAATATCAGATCATCAAGCATACTATCAACATTTCATCTTGTGCACCTATCTTGATGTACAGTGTGTGCTCATAAGGACACTTATGAAAACCATTCTTCAGCATATACGTATCAATCCTCGCATACCATGCTCATGGGGCTTGCTTTAGTCCGCATAATACTTTTTTAGTCCGTAGAAATTGCTCTCCTGCCCTTTCTGAATATACCCTGTTGGTTGTTCAACGTACACCTCTTCTTCCAAAATTCCATAGAAGAATGTCGACTTTACGTCCATCTGGTGTAGCTTCCACTTGTTCTTGGTTGCAAGTGCTATAATCAATCGAATGGTATCCATTCTAGAACCTGATGCAAATAACTCAAAATAGTCAATCTCAAGCTTCTGTTTGTAGCCTTTCACCACTAGTCTTGTCTTTAGACGATCAACTTCACCATCAGGGTTGTACTTCGTCTTGTACACCCACTTCACTCTGATTTCCTTTTTCCAGCTGGCAAAGGCACCAACTCCCACATGTCATTCTTTTATATAGATCCAATCTCTGCATACATGGCCTGGATCCATCCTTTGGCTTTTGCTGCCTCCTCGAATGTTACAGGATCACAATCTGTAAACAGATAAAAGTTAACCATAGTTTCATCAGAACTATCTTCCTCATCATCTCGAGTGACTTCGTAGTCTCTCAAAGGACTGATGGAACTCATGTTCGACCTGGACGTCTAGTGGATTCTGGATCAACTGGTCGGTTGGGTGATTCAACTGGTGCACGTGTGTTTTCAACTAGCTCCTCCTCAATGAAGATACTAGCAGGTTGTCTAGCATCCTTCTGTGACCAATCCCAAGTCTTATCTTCAGTGAACTAGACATCTTGGCTGATAATCAAATCTTTAGTGGTCGAATCATACAGCTTGTACTCCTTCGTATTAGCACTATATCCAATGAAGATACATCTTCTACTCTTGTCATCATCGAGCTTCCTCCGTTGTTGTTCTAGAACATGAAAATATACCACACACCCAAAAACACGCAGACATGAAACATCTGGCTTTCCACCACTCCATGCCTCATTTGGTGTCTTTCCATGGACCGCCTTTGTTGGAGACTGGTTCAATAAGAACACCGCACAAGCTACAGCTTCGGCCCAAAATGGTTTTGGTTGCTTCTCGGCCTTCAACATGCTTCTGGCCATCTCGAAGATTGTCTAATTCTTCCTCTCAGCTATGCCATTATGCTGAGGTGAGTAACTGGTGGTCAGCAGCCTCTTGATTCCTTCGGTCTTACAATAGTTCGAGAACTCATCAGAAGTGAATTCTCGGCCTCGATCTGATCTTAGCTTCTTTAGAATATAGCCGCTTTGTTTTTCCATAAAAGTCTTAAACTCTTTGAACTTCTAGAAAGCCTCTGACTTTTCTTGCAAGAAATAGACCCAAGTCTTTCTTGAAAAATCATCAACTAGGGTCATCATATACTGTTGTCCTCCAAGCGACTCCACCTCTACTGGTCCACATAGGTCTGTATGAACAAACTCCAATGGATGGTTTGCTCGCCTCACCTTTTCAACTGGAAACGGCTGTCTGTGTTGCTTCCTAAGCAAGCACGCCTTACATGGCTGACTAGGTACTTCAACGGACAACAATCCTGTCACCATATTCTTTAAAGATAATAATTTCAACCCTTGGAAATTAGATGGCCAAATCTCAAGTGCCACAACCAATTGCTATCTTTCACCATCACCTGGAAGTTCATCTCAGCTTCATTTTGAAGAATCCATGGGAACATCTGGTTCTTCGTCATTTGGACTCTGGAAATCATCCTCCTATCTTTGTCTTCAAAAGTACAAAATCCATCTTGGATAAAGATTATATGACCTTTTTCCGACAGCTGTCCTAAATTCAAAAGGTTCCAACACAAATCCTATACATAATATACATCAGTGATAGTTATAAATATACCATCATTTGTCTAGATTGAGATATCACCTTTTCCTCTTAATTTGGATCTTTGATTTGTTTCCGAAGCTGACTTCATTATGAGCAAATTCATTTGACCGGGAGAAAAGCTCCTTTCTCGCACTCATGTGGTTGCTGCATCTCGAGTCAAGATACCACATATCTGAAGAGTTTCCATAACCTTCAATTTTTTGCATGCTAGCACCATATTTTGGTGTACTTCGGTAGCGCACGCCTGTTCTGCTCGTTCATTCTCTACTTTTGTTCGACATTCCGGTAGCATCTGATTCTGGACTTGTCACGTCCTTCAGTATGACCTCCGCGACCTCTCTGAGAATTACTTCCGTTAGCCTGATCTCTTCCTGTGTTGTGATTTTGGCCTCAATCTTATCCACGACCTCGAACTCCACGGTGACCTCCACGGCTTCCAATTTCGACACGGCTTTGCAACACTTGCTCTTGGCTTGATTCATTAGCTTTTATGTTCATACGTTGCTCGTGTGAACACAACGAACTCAGCAACATTTCAGTCGACATTTTTGAAATGTTGTGCCCCTCTTCGATAGCGGCCACAACATATTCAAATCTTGCTGGCAACGATCGTAGCACCTTTTCGTTGACTCATTGCTCCTCCAGCGTCTCCACGTTAACCATCATATTGTTAATGATAAGCAGGACGCGGTAAAAAAATGCCGATTCATTTTTCGAGTTAGTCATTCGGAGTGACTCAAACTCTCCCCTTAGCATTTGCAAGCGCATTCGCATAACTCGTTTGTCTCCTTTGTAATTCTTTTGTAGGATAGTTCACACCTCATGAGATGTTTGTGCCTCTGATATTTTTCTAAATACCAGCTTCTCCATGGCTTGGAAGATGGCATATAGGGCCTTCTGATCTTTTCTTTTTGTATCCGCCAGTAAATCTTTTTCTTCCTTTTTAGAGCATCAAATGCGTCCCCGACTACTTCGGTGTAGCCCGTCTCGATCAAATTCCATAAATATTGAGACCAAAAAAATGTCTTCATACGGATCGACCATTCGTCGAAGTCCGTACCATCGAATTGTGATATTTGTAGTGAAGCCGAATTGGACATAATTCAACTACAATAAAACACTCAACTATCACTCCTGATATTTGTACGATGAACCGTGCTCTGATACCAAATGTTAGAATCTATTAATAATCTTGGCACTCAACGAATTGTGTATATGGAATTTGGTAGATTTTGGAGGAAGAAAAAAATACTAATTTATTTCTTTACGGTATAAAACCGTTGTGAAAATACACTGGAAATAACAGAGAGATATACTCTCGAAAGGAAATGCGGAGGTGCTGAGGAGTTATCTCCTCGTTATATTCGTTCTCCTTTTATAATGGAAAACGCATGCAAGACAACGCATGCACGGTGTGACATGCTGAAGAATGGTTTTCATAAGTGTCCTTTTGAGCACATATTGTACATCAAGACAGGTGCAGACGGTGAAATGCTGATAGTATGCTTGTATGTGGATGATCTGATAATCACCGGAAGTTCAGAGGCGATGTTTATCGAGTTCAGGGAGGCAATGACTCGTCAATTTGAGATGCCTGACATGGGTTTGATGTCCTACTTCTTAGGCATTGAGGTTGAACAAACTGACCATGGAGTCTTCATTTCTCAAAAGAAGTACGCTCGAGATATATTGAAGAAATTCAAATTTGAAGCAATGAAGCGAGTGTGTACTCCAGTTGCTGAGAGACTTGAGATGAAGAAAGATGGAACAGGCGAACTGGTAAACTCCACCTACTACAAGAGTATAGTTGGAAGTCTTCGTTACTTGACTTCAACTAGGTCGGACATTGTGTATGGAGTGGGAATCATAAGCCGATTTATGGAGCAACCTCAACAGTCACACCTGCTAGCAGCAAAGCGCATACTCTGGTATATCATCGGAATACGAGATTATGAAATTCTATATTCTCACACAAATGATTTTTGTCTCACAGGCTATTCAGACAGTGATTGGGCTGGTGATGTGGAAACTCGAAAAAGTACATCAGGTTATGTTTTCTATTTTGGAGATGAAGTGATTTTATAGTCTTCAAAGAAGCAACAGGTTGTTGCTCTTTCTACAGCTAAAGCGAAGTACATTGTTGTAACTACCGCAGCTTGTCAAGTAGTTTGGCTTCGACGTATATTGGAAGACCCGAAACACAAGCAGGAGGAGCACACATTGATCATGTGTGATAATAAGTCGGCTATTGCATTAGCTAAGAATCCACCGTTTCATGGCAGGAGCAAGCATACTGGAATCAGGTACTATATTCGAGAGTTGGTCAAAGATGGCAAAATTAAGCTAGAGTTCTATAGAACTGAAGAGCAAGTTGCAGATATCTTTACCAAGGGTCTCTCGAGTGATAAGTTTGAAATGTTTCGACAAATGCTTGGAGTTGCAAGATGTTGTATCAAGGAGGAGTGTTGAAAGATGATAAAAAATGTGGGGCCCATCGTTATTTTTTTTCAACATATTTTTCTTCTTCTCTTGTTGCCTCGCATGCCCTGTCGCGCATGCGTCCAGCCCTGTCACGCCGTGCATGCGTTGTCTCTCATGCGTTTTCCATTATAAAAGGAGAGCGAATGTAACGAGGAAGATAACTCTTCAGCACCTCCACATTTCTTTTCAAGAGTTTATCTCTCTAGTATTTCCAATGTATTTTTATAACGGTTTTATACCGTAAGGAAATCAATCAGTATTTTTCTTCCTCCAAAATTCATCAAATTTCATATACACGATTAGTTGAGTGCCGAGATTATTAATAGATCCGAACAGAAAATCCCTAATTTAGTGATTATTAGAAAGTGATATCAACCGTTTTCTCCAATTAGCCATTGTTTAGGACACACATCTAAACAACTTAAATATAGTATAATATATATATATAGAAGGGATCAATTGTAAACAACATTTTCATTGTAAACAGTGGACAGATCTCTACCACAAATTATTTCAAATCTAATGGCTATGATTGTTCTAATTTTTATTTGGTTTACAAACACATACATATAATTTCATTTTGTCATCGGTTAACTCTCGACCCTCCAACTCCCGATCGCAATCATGGGGGAGATGTGATGCGCACAACCGCCAAAGGTGTTCGTGTCAAAGTTGATTCCGGCCAGATCTACTCCACAGCGAGTCTGCTTCCTCCGCACGCGTCGCATCCAATCACACTCTCAACGCGAGGCCTCACTCGACCCGCGCAAAACCTAAACGGAGCTCTGGATGGGAAAAGAATTTTGGTCTAACGGAGAAGAACGGTGTGCCTCGCTCGTCCCTAGAGCAGTAACAGCCGGACGGAGAAGACCAATGGCGTGGTGGCCCTAACCACCTTAAAATCCCGACTTCTGTAAAATTCAGGCGTGCTCGGGGAAAGGGTTTTGGCAAATTGATTGATGCGTGAATCCGCTTCTACATCATCAAATTGATTGCTTCAGTAGTTGAAACCTTCTACAACAGGTTGGTGATTTTCATGTCTAGTGTTTAGGTTAGCAATAAGTTGCACTAGTTTTTTTTAATGTATTGCACTGTGTATAAAATTGGATATGTGGACGGCTGATTGATTGCTTTATGGATTTATTTCTGTAGCATGTTGGTCTTAGTGCACGGGATTGGAATTCAGAAAGCATTTTTCTTGTTCCCATCTTCGCTTTACAGGTGCCTTTCAGCATTATTATTCAGTTCTTATGATACTAGAGTACTAAAGCGAAGAGAAGCTGTTTGAAAATATGTCTCTTTGAATGAGATCGCTATCTCGGATGTGGTTGGTACCGCTACAGCCGTATTCTTTTTTGATGAATCATTAACATAGCATACACCTTTCGTGGCAGTGTGCATCTGGTTGAGTTGTGTGGGACAGGACAATATTTTGCGATGAAAGCCATGGATAAGATGTCATGCTGAATCGTAATAAGGTACTTCCTTTGGTTGGAAAAACTTGATATGTTAAGATATATGCTGGTTCTTTTCATCCTTGATCAGCTTAAAATGATGTTGAATCTATGTTATCTTATTGAAAGCCGTATTATTTTCGTTATCTATGCTGAATCTAAACTTGATGAAAGCCGTAATAAGGTTCTTTTCATTCTTTGGGTTATTTGGGACGTCATCTTATTGATTTTAGTTATCTTGAATGAAAAAAAAAAGAATAAAAAAAGTGAAATTTTCAAGTTTATGAGCTATAGACATGATCAAGTGCTGAATCTATGTTGTACATTTGAAGATGAGGATGAGGCATTTTTTATTAGGTTGATCAGCTCTGGATCTTTCCTGCAGCTTGTCAATTTGTCTAGTGGAAGCAAAATTCCTTTTGAGGTGTAATTTTTAGATTGATGAACTATTTGTTCACCATCGTGTAAAGGAGAAGGATATGGGTACAGGCTATACAGGTTTGGTGGCACAATGACTAGGGGGTCATTGGGTCTGAGTGCATAAATTAGTCAGTTGATAAGCCGGGCAATTAATCAGATTTCATAATTGGATGTGGACTTCCTGTACTTTTATTATTTAAATGATTTTTGTGTTTACAACTTAGAAGTGATGGAAAATGAGTCAGAGTTGTAAACTTGCGATACATTAATCAGTATTTGTCTCATGAAGTTCATGTGTATGGTCTTTGTTTGCACTTGAAGCTCTTAGGTACATGTTGATGTTGTATATGTCAATTCCATATGTCATTTTGTCCATTGGCTTTACAAAGTGTAAATTAATCTGTTTGACTTATTTTCTTCTTATGTGGTCTAGATGTACCATGTGGACGAGCGCAAGGAGAAACTTGCAAGCTAGTGGCCAGATTGAAAGTGTAAAAACAAATGGTGTAACTTTAAGTACTGCTATGCAGCAAATAATTTTATGTGCCTCAAGTGAATTCATGTAAATAAAGCTTCAAAAATCAAAACATTGAACTTCACCATGGCGAACTATTTGTTCCCATGATAGTGAACTATCTGTATTAGTAAACTGTTTGTGTGGATAATTGATACATTTGTTTAGTTTATATTATGATGATTGATGAATTTATGTAATTCCTGTTTTGGTGAACTGTTTGTTCACCATGGTGGTGAACTATCTATTCACCGTGATGGTGATTTGTCTGTTCACCGTGGTGAACAAGAAATTCACTATCATGTTCATCATGATGAACCCATTTTCTACGTCTGTGAACTGTTTGTTCACCATGGTGCTGAACTATTTTATTGGTAAACTGTCTGTGTGGATATATTACACAGTAGTTTAATTTCAATTATATTGATTGATGAGTTTATTCACCATGGTGAATAGATACCAGATAACAAATCCAAGCGGTGAACGACTTGTGAATTGAAATTTTTCATTATTTTTTTACATTCTAGTTTCTATTTTTATTTAAATTTTTTTAAGTTATTATGTTTTTAATTTTTTAACTTCTAAAGTTTTTATTTTATTTTTACATTATTTTAGTTTTTTTAAATTTTTTATTTTTTATCTATTCCCTTTGAAATATCTCAAAATAAGAAAAACATGATTATCTATTTAGATCAAATGTGTGGCCAAGAATTGTCCACTATTTACAATGGGGAAGGTGTTTACACCGAATCCCTCCCTTATATATATATAACCTATATATGATTTATGATCCAAATTTTCATTTTTGAGTAAATATGCGCACTATAATTTATTTTAAAATAAAAACAAACCTTAAAATTTATTTTCGCGAAGGGTTTCTTTGAAGGAAGCCACACCTTATATCATATTACACTAAATAGTTATCTGTGTTATAATCTAAATCTATGTCATAAAAATAACATCAATAAGATTTGATCTCATCAGATCTAAAAAATCTTATTTTTTTGAATATGAAAAAATAAAAAAACCATTACCATTGTCAGAAAAACTAGCCCACTAATGGCACAAAAATAAAGGGTAAGTTGAGTGTTGTACACAACACGCAACTCTCATTTTCGGGCAGTTTGATTTTGATCGATAGAGCTTTGTATTTATTTGTGGCAGAACATTTTACAGTAGAATTTTAGGCTCTGGGCGAGAGCGAGAGCATCACTTATTATTAACACAACGTAACACATGAATCAAAACAGTGTAGGAAGGAGCCGGTGATTTTCAGTAGTGAAAAACGGTAAGATTCCACCTCAGAATAGCATTTGACTGAGGAATGTCGAGGAAGACGGTCTCAATGCTAGCCCATCCTCGGGCCAGCCGGAACTTACCGGTCCCGGACACGACGGACACCTCTCGGGTTGGCTGCAGCAACCTGTCAGCACCCTGAATCTCAATTGTGCTCCCATTGTAGGCTTTGTTGGTAAACAAGAAAGATACCAGAATGTGGAGATCAGAGCCGTCCAGGGCAGTGTTGACATATATCCCGTGAGCCCTCCCCAGCTCGGTCGACTTGCGGTCAATGGTGGTAGTGATGGCATCATCATATGCGAACAGAGATCCGAATGTGAGAATGTACCACTTGGTTTGCGGCTTCCCAGCTATAATAATGTTGGTGACATTTTCTTCCTTCGTGGGTGTCTCCCAATCATGCATGTAGAAAGTCATCTCAGTCTTCTTGAGCTTCTGACCTCTTGATGCGTCTGAGCCGATAGCAGCGGCTGCAAGAAGCACCGAGATGGACACCAAAGCAACTCTAGACACTGAGAATAATGAGGCCATTGTTTTTGGTATATCAGTTGGCTTTAATTTGAATGCGGGAAGGGATGTGAGATTGTATGAGGTTGGGACTCCATTTTTATAGTTAGTTATCTGGAAGGTGCTGTGAACAGTACATTAGTAGTTGAACTCAGAGTAGTATAGGCTGCGTTTGGTTGGTGGGAGAGGATGTAGTATTTTGACCATTAATATCGTGTAAAAGTATATATGTTTTGTTGGAAAAAGAATGTGTAGAATCTTATTTTGGTTTTTTCTTAATACAGTACACCAAACATGACTCATCAGTCTTACCAGAGCACGAGGCTACTTTAGTACTTTATGTCGAAGCCGATACTGGTTTGCCTGGATGGATCGTTCTTTCAAGCTTTGTTTGGTTTAAGCGAAATTTGTAGGAAAATAAAATTTTAATGACAAATGGGAAGAAAGTTTTTATATAATTTAGAGAAAGTTTGTATAAGGAAAAAATGAGAAATTTTTTTTATCAAAACAAAAATGTGTTAACAATTTCACCGCAAATTTTCACTCCTTGTCAAACAAAAAAATTAAAATTAAATCTAAGAAAATTTACTTCCATTCTCATTTAGCTTTCCAAACACCACATATAGTGAGTGATGCCGTTTACTTAATCCAGCATACAGCCAAGTTTTGTAGATTGTTCATGGTTTGTTATGGCACATATTCTCTCTCTCTTTTTCATACGCGTTATTGATTGAATAAATTTAATAAGTAGGTGGTTAATATTTTTAAAATAATTCGCACAAAAAGTAAAATTGTTACTGATGAAAAATTAATTTTTTATTTATTATGATAATGAAGTAATTAATATTTAATTTTTTAAAATAATTGTTGATATTAAATATGTATTAAAAATTATTAAGTCACAAATAAATAATACAAATTACACCCCGACCTAAACTTCTCGGCTGAAGAAAGACGAACATTTTTTGAACACGAGCAAGCTAAAAAAGTTCTGTCCATCAAATTGAAGCATATTTTTTTAAGAATGTTGGACCCAACTAGTACTTTCTTTTTCTCACTAACTTTGTGTGTTAGAACATTCCACTGAAGCGCAGTCCACCCAAGTACAATTCAAATGCATTATAAATTAATCTAAATCAATTCAAATTTAATATATTTTAATGTTTGTACTTTCAATTCCGTCAATATCTTCATATTTTAGTCTAAAATAGTGTATCACGCAATCAAAATTAGTGATAGTATATTTAAAAAACACATTCATTCAATTAATTTGTTTGTTTTATGGTGGCTAGAGGTGACACACCCCCTCCATTTTGTTACTGTGATACAGGTCATAGGCGGATCCATTGGGGGGCGAGGGGCAGCCGCCCCCGAATCGCACATAAAATTCTTCTATCTATGGTAAAAAAAAATTATATATATAAAACATAAATTTATATATATAATTTCAACAAATTGTAAATTCCCAAATAAAAAATTTTGGTGGCGCCACTTATTAGAACTTATGATTGTTTAAATCATGCTTATTCATGAGTCAGGGCTTGAGTATTGAGCCATCTTGAATACTTTTGTCTTTTGGAATTGTTTCTTTTTCTCAAGCATTTATCTTCCCTTCTGTCAGGATTGACAGAGAAACAGCGTTGCCGCCCGGGGTGTAATAACGAGGTCGGAGGTGGGATCCTTATTCTGCGCAGCTCGAGTTCGAATTCTGGTGCCACCCAAAAAAAATAAACAAAAAAAAAACCCAACTCGAATGGTCAAAGTTCCAGGAAAATGGTTGCTTTTCTAGAAAGTTGAGTGAGTAATTATAGTAACTTTCTTCTCAAAAAGACTTACATATGTCTTAAGCAAAACACTTATAAAAGGAGTCCATGAAGCAATTTTACAACAATGCTAATAACAAGGTTCCGTCGATCTCCCAGTAATGTCCAGCATTTCAGAATGAGGGATTTTGATTTTCAAGCTTTTAATCAATTATTACAAACATCTAGATGCAACTTCATTTTCTGAAACATACTGTTGAGAATTTGTGGATCAGGTCCATATTGGATTATATCACATTCTGATTTAAAAACTTAAACTTGTGAATCATGATTCAACAATACAATATAAGTCATTTCATCTTTTCCTCACTAGCCGATGTGGATATTTGTCTAGTGATTTTCTTCAACACATACAAGGTGGTAAATGACATATATAAATTATAATCACTTATTCCTTACAGCATATGTAACAAACAATGTAATCCTTATTAAGGAAGAGGAAAAATGGTATGGAGAAGCAGTGCTATGAGATGTTTTTAGTAGTGGAAGACTGTGAGGTTCCACCTCAAGATGGCATTTGACTGGGGAATGTCGAGGAAAACAGTCTCGATGCTGGCCCATCCTCTCGCCAGCCTGAACTTACCAGTCCCCGACACTACGGAAACCTCCCTCGTCGGCTGCAGCAGCCTATCAGCGCCCTGGATCTCAATCGTGCTTCCGTTGTAGGCCTTGTTGGTGAACAAGAATGATACCAAGATATGCAAGTCAGAGCCATCCAACGCGGTGTTCACGTATATCCCGTGAGCCCTCCCCAGCTCGGTCGACTTGCGGTCAATGGTGGTAGTGATGGCATCATCATATGCAAACAGAGATCCGAATGTGAGAATGTACCACTTGGTTTGCGGCTTCCCAGCTATAATAATGTTGGTGACATTCTCTTCCTTTGTAGGAGTCTCCCAGTCATGCATGTAGAAGCTCATCTCGGTCTTCTTGAGCTTCTGGCCTTTGGATGCCTCTGAGCTAATAATGGCATTAGTTGCAAGCAGCACCAAGATGGACACCAGGGCGACTCTAGACACTGAAAATGAACTCATTTTAATTAAGCTGTTTTTCCCTGTCACCCTTTTTCTGTCGATGTGTTTGCTGAGATGCAAAGTTTGGAGTTGGGATTTTCTTTTATAGATCAATCCCATGCAGCTTCTTATGCCATCTTTTGGTTGGTGGGTCAGTGATGGAGCCACAAAATTTGGTTGTGTTCTTGGACTACAATAAAATATCACTTATCTAGCCACCCATTTGAATTGAATACACACCTCATTTGACTAGTCTCTTTTCCATTTACTTATTTTGTCACAGCAGCCTCAAATACACCAAACACTGATTTCCTAATCTAGTGCGTATAATATTTTCAACAACTCACCTTCACCTTGTATTTGTATAGTTGGCGTTTGGCCAGCTGCATATATTTGAGCTTGTTTTGACTAATGTTAGTGATGCCCACAACTCACATCTGTGACTGTAACACCCCCAATGAATCTCTCTGTTAACGAATCCACTATGTGCAGGTTCAATAAGTTAAGCAAGCAGCAGCTTCTTTGTTAATATGTTCATGTCTCCTAATTTCTTGTAGAACAGGAGATCTTTATAGTCACCTGGATCCAGTCCTCAGGTTGCTTTTTTTTTGAATGGGAATTTTTTTATTAATTCTATCGTTAAACACTTGTTTTATACTTGATTGAGACACACTAAACGCTCTATACGGAATTACAGAAAGCATAATATTTACTGTGTTGTCTCATTTTGCACTTTGTCGGCTTTTCTTCATTCTCAACAAATCATTAGTACTTGAGAGCCGCTTCTCAACATCTCTTATATATACCTTATTTTCGGCAAGCACACGTTTTGTACTTAGGTTTAGAATCTTGTGAGGACTGATGTAACCAATTATTCGGTCCACTAATGTAATTAACTCACCTAACTTTTGACCTTTCTAGATTATTATTTAATGATTTTAGCGAGTATATATATTTCAGACATATTTTAGGTCTAAGCACATAAACATGCTAAAAATGAGTTCTTTGAGCATAGAACGGACAACATGAAATCAAAGATAGAATATTTCATCTGCCTAAGCGTGGAAGCCACGCGTTGTGGACTATATCACACGTGCAGGTGTCTTGACAAGCACAGACACGTGTCAACATGAAAAAAGAAGCTAGAAAGCTGACTCAGCACTTGTAGCTCGCATGAGAAATCAATTAATTGCACGCGGTGCACAATGTTTCTAAATTCGAGTGAGCAGAACTTGACTATCTTTCTAGGGTCATAACTTCTGCGTCTGAAGTCTGATTTCGATGATTCAAAAGGACATGGAAAGAGAGGACAATAATCTAAAACTTTCCAAAAATTGTCGTGATCTACCTCCCGGCCACTGGATTTCTGCCAGTCGGACGATCAATGTCAATGGAGAGACATGTTTCTTAATCCGACTCAAATTTAAAGTCTCTCTTCTTTCAACCTACAAGTCCTGATCTTAATCAAATTCTTTGAAAGTATTCTTCAGAAGAATTTATCAATTCATGATTATCTTTTACCGCTAAGTTGGACACATATAACATCTAATATAAGGTATCTACCTTCTCTTTTAAGGGTGCTTAAGTGTCTTGTACCGTGTGATCAGAGCGGTAGCAGCTTGTGCGGCCAGAGAGTCACAGCCATTGGTGGAGAAGATCAAGGGACAGCGATCTTTTCAGAGCAAAAGTCAGTTTCGAAGGATAATACCTTTATATTTGATTAAGCTCTTTCCTATGGCTTTAGTTGCTACTCTCTTGTGTAGTTTAGGTGCAAAACTTGTGATATATGTTGTGAGATAATCATACTTAATAAATTCCTATTATGATGTTATGTTTGTTGTGCTTCAACTGAATGATTGCTTTATTCATGACAACTTTAATGAACGACTTGCTTTGTTGCTTCATTTCTTACCGCTGATTTAGTTATGAGGCTTTGTGTGTTACAAACTAAACAAGTAGAAAATAAACATATGTCGTGCATGTTTATGAAAAAACATACTCTATGTTAACGAACTAAATAATCTAGACTGAACTTCCTACCATGCTAGCTTAGCTACATAATATATTTCATCTAGGTTGACAACCTAAATTACATGACAAGAAACATAAGATTTATATCATTGACATAAGTGTGTGATGATTCGAGAGTAGAAGAAATTATTTATGACTTGTCACCGTGTTTGAGTGTATAAGTGCATATATTTTGCTGATTTTAATTCACTACAACAATTTAATAATTAGTATCGACGATCCACAAAATTATAAGTTAGCCACCTGAACTACATATTTGTCTATTGATATCGTTCATGCTTACAACAATAGTTCTGGTTTCATTCATCAATCAATTTGAAACCTCTTCTCCCTAAACTTGAATTTTTTATTTGTCAATTGTCTAATTACTAATGATTCTGTTATCTCCTTGGATCAACCCTACACTTATTACTAGTTGGTGGACATGAATTAAAAATCTATTTGCATAACTCCATCAACGAGCGACATTTATCAAAGACTGACGCTTGTAATGCTCCATGCCACAAAAAATAGAACTCAGTCAGAAAATGCATGCCCATAAACACTTATCAATAAGACTTGAAAGCTTCATTTTTTTTTAATTCATTGGACATCTCAACTCTCACCCACTTCAACCATGACATACTTCAAGTACTTAATTTAAATGTTTCTTCCTCTACCCAGCTTTGAGTAAACATTCTTGTCTCACTCATAGTATAGTTCTCCAATCTTCCCAGTCATATTAATTTTTTTTCTGAATTGTTTTGAATTTTGCTATCACCGAGTCCTATTCTCCTTCAAATCTAAGGTCCAATTATGTGGTAATATGTAATATTTTCCTCTCAAACGCACATCTTGCATCTTTTATGTCCTTACTCGTTGCACTTTTAATTAAATCTTTTCTCTTCTTAAACATCCTTTTCTTTTGTCTTAAATATGAGGCAATGATCTCATCATCGTCTAGAGATGATGTTTCCATGTCGTTTGACTTTGATGTTTTTATTTTATTATTGAAATTTCTAGCATTTAAATCCTCCTTTCTTGAACATGGCACCTGATTCGGCCTACCCTTGGGTATATGTTTTTTTGATGCAATTAAGAGATTTTACAGCTTCTGTGTCAACACAAATGTCCATATTTGCATCATTTCTTCCTATATTATTAGGCTGAATACTAACAATCTTTGGATAGTTCTTTTTAAAAAAATTATCCCACATATTTTCCATTCTTGGTTGCTCCTCTACCTTCAAATCAGAGTTAGAATAATAATGCGACTCTACATCATCCTTTCCAACAAACTTTTGAACTTCAACCTCAAATTTTTTTTCTTCCTCTGGAGAAGGAATGTCTGACGAAAATTCATCTTCAACTATATTCTTTGAGATGACTGAGGTTTCTCTATCCACATCCTCTAAGATTTCGAAAACATCCCCACATCATTCTTCCATGATAAATATTTTGAATCCATATGATTCAACTTTCACAAATATTTCTTCTTTTATAAAATCCATAATTTTAGTTTCAATAACCAATCTAATTATGCCAAGGTCAACAAGTTTTGCTCATAGATCTTCAAATTTGATGAACAGGCTAAGTAGCCAACTTCTTGAAATTATTGTTTGGCTTGAGGTTAAGAGGGAGACCAAAAAGCATAACCAAACGGTCCTAGAATTAAATTTCATTTATGGCTTCCAATTTGAGATAAAACTAGAGTAATTCTTAGGTGGACCATGTTCACCACACGTCCGTGGGCACAAGATGTGTCACATAAAAGTTTGAAAAGTCAAACTGACACGTATTATGCATTGATTGACAAAACATAAATTTGATTTTTTAAACTTCCACATGGCGCATACATGATGAACATGCATGATCCACCCAATAATCATTCATAAAACTAAACCAGTCTCAGGTTGTTCCATCATTTCAACCAGTCGCGGATCCACGGCCAACTCAGGGGTCAGATGACCCCACTGAAAATGTTTTTATTACCATAAACATTAAAGTAATTTTATTGAAAAATCTAGCTAACATGATCCCAAACTCATGATATTCTTTTCAATCATATAAACCAAATTCGGATTACAGGACTTAAATTGAAAGAAAAACTCAATCCGAACATAAATCAATGAGCGACAGAAACCAACCGAAGTCAGCTGTCCGAAAGCAGTCGTTGACTCTTGCAGCGTCGTCCTTTGTTTCTCTATTCAGCGTCCCCCGCGACGACGTTGTCCCTTGTTTCTCTACTCACAACCACTCTTGCAGCAATGACATCTCCTTCTCTTTCTCACATCATTTATCTTTAGGGTATTGCTGTTTACGGATAGCGACTCTCATAACGCGGAAAAAATATACCAATTTTCAGCACATACCCAATCAAGCCCATTTTTTATACTTAATCAAATTATAAGCCTAATATGAAATTTGTTTCCCCAATTTAAAGTTAAAAATTTATTTATATTAGAATAATTTTAAATAATTTATGAAAGAAGAAAATAAATTAGGACACATCTACTATGTCACCAGCAGCCACATGGCAGTTGCATTATTTATTTTTATTTTTTTAATTTTTCAAATTAAAAGTGAAAAATCAACCTGAATTGCA
>NQLW01000046.1:3083870-3119343 GCA_002312845.1 Kalanchoe fedtschenkoi | reverse complement strand
ACCTCCGAGACCACCACCCCCACCACCTCCCAGCCCTCCTCCACCTCCAGCTCCGCCTCCAAAACCACCGCCTAAGCCACCTCGACCATAGCGACCACGTCGACCATAGCGGCCAGGGCAGCCTCTACGGTAGCGACAGTAGTCATCATCGTCGCGGAACCGAGTCTTGTCAATCTTGTCATCGCCGAGAGCAATTGCACTGAAATGCAACACAACACTCAGAAGAAGAAAACAGGCAAACAGGCACTTGGAAGAAAGCCACATTGTGGCAATGCAGCCGCAAAATGAATGAGAGTATATGTATATATGGATTGTTTTCAGAACGCTGTGTAGCTGCAGACTGATGCTCACTCAGCTGCTCTTGTTGCTATGCTCCAATTGTAGCTCGTTGGATATATTTATATGGCTAAAGATGTGGACTAAGTCTTCACTGCTCCACTAGTCGACCATTTATTGGTGCATGGTGTGACGCGTTAGTTGAACCGTTGGGGATTTGGCAAGACACATCATTAAAGACATGCAATGCAATTGGAAGCTACTGCTTGAGATTCTCATACATCTAAGTCAAACCCAAGCTTGCTTCATTCCCTGCTCATACACACACTACTACTGCTCTCTCTCTCAGCATGATCCACATAATTTGTTCACATTGCCGCTGCTACCTACAAGTGTAAGTTTTTGGGGCATAGGGTATATGTAAATAATAATAATAATGATAATTATGTGTATCCATCTTTGAGGACCTGCTCGTTTATTTAGCGCAACTTATATTATAGCTAGGCGTGTCTAACTGTAATAGATAGCCACTGAATTAAAGACACTGTTTATCTGTCTGCTTGTTCACTCTTTCTTATTGTCACTCGCATTGAGTATCTATTAGTTCATCTCGATCTTTCCCATATAGGTACGAGGAGCTACTTTATTTGTGTCTCAGCCTCGGCCATGAAAAGTGGATCGCGGTCTCAGCCACCCTGCTATATATTGTATTGCTATGCTTACATGCAACACAGATAGATTCCAGCATGCACGTCCACATACACTCCTTGCTTATTACCTTTCTCACACTCACCACTTAGTTTTAGTATCTGATCCGCCGAGAGGTGTCTATGGTTAATGCATATGTAATAACGATTACACGTAGTTTTTACCATTCAGAGCAGTCTGGTGTGGTTGATAGTTCAGATATGATGCCACAAAGTCGTCAAATAACAATAACTAGGGTTGGGGATCAACTACTACAGAGAACAGCCATGTGGCATTTAATGGCCTTAACTATTTGTCTTTACGGAAAATTATTGAGTCAACGCCGTTAACAACACCGACACGGCTCGGATTGCGATTCTTCCTCGCCGCATCACAATTATATATCAAGAGATATTTCGAAGTGGACACATGGCTAATAGATTGAATATAATTGGTCATATGTTTTGTTAAAAAATTATAGTAATACGTGTAAAATATTTATTAATTATAATTTTTTTTGACATATCAAACTATCATTCTCTAATAATTGGTTCATGATTCGCATGTTCATCCAAAAATAATTTAATCATCAAACCAAATACAGGTTTGCAAAATGGTTTTCTGGAAATTAAAACAACAGATTTGTACGTATTCAGTGCTTCGGGGGCTATAAGAGTCTGTTAGGATAATTTTGATTTTTCTTTTCTTTTCCAAACTCGTTTTTTTCATAGTTCTCCATCAAATCCAGATTTGCTCGTGGTTTATTTTTTTTATTCCATCATACTTTTTTAAATTGTAATTGTTATGAGCATTTTACCCTATCCAAATGGTTGACAATAACCGCACGTCTCCATGGATCACCCATAAAAAATTGCTATCAGCGGATTGCCCTGCCCAAACCAATATTAAATAAACTGTAATGCGTGTCAATAAATAAAATAAATTAATAGATAAATATATTAAAACAATTTTAATTATTGGTGTATGTATTGGGCTGGGCTTATAAAAAATATATAAAATAAAGCATCAACAAAAAAAAAAAAAAACTTATCGTCTCACTTCAGCCGCCTCCCCTGTCGATTCTTCTTAGCCACCTCCACTTTCAATTCCGAACCAAATTGAAGATCTCTCTCGCATGAGCATCCAGCATAGTTGACATTCCGATCTTTCTCCGCCAACGTGATCAAACCCCATCGAATCAAACACTGATCGAAACCGTGGTGTCATCCACGGCTGCAATCGAACATCTCTCGTAAAGGAGTTTGCAGGCTGTTTTTTCCGATCCAATTCCAACCATTATTGTTCACATTGTAACTTCACCTTAAGGTTCAAGTCTAGAGGATGGCACTGATGATCAGATTTTATCCGTAAATGGACAGACCTGTTTTGGCATGAAATCAGGTTACGGGAATGGAGCATCGTATATCGTTCCACGAGGAAGTGTGCATGTCTTTTACCAACTAGAGCTTTAGTGTAACTGTAAATTGAGTTTCTGTTGTCCGATTATATTTTTTCTTGGTTCTAAGTTAAACTACATAAAAAGATCTTTTCAACCATATAAATTTCAAAATCTAGTTCAATCGGAGTAAGAAGATAATTGGGTGGAAAGGTAGGAGTATGAAGCTTTCTGTTTGTTTTAAGCAGTTTTACCTACTAACTTTGAATGAAGATATCTTCCTATTCTGATAATAAAATTTAGTAATTATTTCTTTAAACATGTTTTACGTGAAACGTAGTTTCTAGAGATATATATCATGCTTTCTAATTCCATCTGGTTAGGGAGAAATAATGTTCCACTGTTAGAGGTTCAAACGTGTCTGTTAGAATTGAAGCTCAGCCGTCCAACTTTGAAGGTCTGAAACTTGAGTTTATGATATCACTACCAGATTTTTTTTACGGATTATGTTTTGACAGTAACAGATCCGGGGGTGACCCGAAAAGGTTTATTTTTCGGGTCAGAATTCTACACACGACAACGTTCCTCAAAATAGTCTAAAAATTAAATTTTCAGATTGGTTATGGGATTTGTTTCATTTTCCGGGAGCAGAATTAAAATATCATAAAAATAGAGTACCGGTTGCGGCCTTATTTCGGACCAATATTTTTTGGACCATTTGGGGATGGATAGGAGATTGAATTTTGAATTTTTTTCGGACCATGGGACTAATTTTTCAGGCAAACGAACATAAAAATGTAGGAGAATTTTCGGATCATTGGAGGATATGTAGGAGATTTAATTTTAGGATTATTTTCGGATGTTTTTCGGAATTTTTAAGGGGTGTTTTTCGGATTTTTTAAGTAATTTTTAGGGTATGTAATTCATTTTTAATATGGATTAATTGAGATTGTATAATCAGGTGTGAGATGTGTTAATTTTGTGTAGATTCAAAAGTAGGAAAATTTTAAATTAATTCTTCATTATACTATTATATTATCTTAAATTTTAGATTTATAAATTTAATTTTAATGGATCATTTAAAGTTTAACATCGTTAAATTATTTAAAAATTTATATATATATATATATAGAGGGTGGATCAGTTGAGAACCTCCTTAAATTGAGAACCGTTGTGGACAAACGTGGACCAATCATTATTTACATGAAACAACAATGTATTAATTATATGATTTCCTTTTTTGAGTTCATTTATTATTCTGTATTAATTATATGAGATTTGTTTTTTATTTATTATGAAACAGATTTACTTGCCATTTTGAGATTTTGTTTTGTATTTAATTTATCGGATTTTTTTGTCTAGATTCTTTTTCTAATTTACAGATTTTTGAGGAATATGAATAGTGAACATTTTTCGGACTATATTTTTTTATATTTTTATAATTTTTTTGAGCAGTGAACCTCCATGTGGTGAACATATTGTAACAGTGAACCCAACTGGTGAACATATTGAATAGTGATTTAAGCAGTGAACCTCATGTTCACTATTTATATTCCTCAAAAATCTGTAAATTAAAAAAAAAAATAGACAAAAAAATCCGGTAAATTAAATACAGAACTAAATCTCAAAATGGTAAGTAAATCTGTTTCATAATAAATAAAAAATGAATCTCATATAATTAATAAAGAATAATAAATAAACTCAAAAAAGGAAACCATATAATTAATACATTGTTGTTTCATGTAAATAATGATTGGTCCAGAATTGTCCACAATGGTTCTCAACTTAAGGAGGTTCTCAACGGATATCTATATAGGGGAGGGATCCGTTGAGAACCTCCTTAGGTTGAGAACCTTGTGGACAATTCTGGACCAATCATTTTGTTTCCTTTTTTAAGTTTACTTATTATACTTTATTTATTATCTGACCATCATTAAATGTGACACATATGAAGGGTATAATTATTTGCTATATTTAATTAAGTATGATTAATGTTTTAGTATTCTTGTATCATATTTTACCATCTGATCGTTAAAAACAAATTTTTTTAATTTTCTAGTGAGTTCACCGTTGGATATTTCGTATTTTCATACAGTAAATATTTTTTATTTTTTTCTGATATATAATCTTTTTAGATTTTTTTAATAATATTTTTTTAGAACTATGAATATATATTGAATATTTTTTTCAATTTCTTGGTAGTGAACAGTTTTTTTCTGAATTTGTTAGAGCACTTTTTTGTGGTAGTGAACATAGATAGTGAACATGTTCACTGTCGAAGCTCCACCTGTTCCGTTTGTTCTGCACATTGTAAAACAGATGTTCACTATCAGAATTTAATAAATTTTTAAATTTGACAACATGTTCACCATTGGAATGGTGAACATATTCACTGCTCAACCATAACCAGATAGGCTTAGATTTTAATTGATTTATTTGAACCGGAATTACATATGGTTTGGTACCTAAATTATAATTAAGACGAACCACTGTTCATCTCCATTTAGGGTTTTCTTCACCACCTCCGAAGCCACTCTTCCATCCCCACCCAGGTCCTTTTCATCGATCCCGTTTATACAGCATATCCACGATCTGCATCGCATCTACATGCTTAATCTCCGACCAAATCCCATCTGCATCGCATCTACATGCTTCATCTCCGGCCAAATCCCATCTGCATCGTATCTTCATCACCGATCTGCCAACGGATAAAATCATATAGAGGATAAAATCATGTTACCTTGCGAGGCTTTTTGGAAACTACAGAATCAAACTTCATATTACGGTAACGACGGCCGCCACCGGATCTGCCAGCTTCTTAACGATTTGATTCCCGGCAAAGCCACTGGATCTGACGAGGCTTGACGATTCGATTCCAGATGAATCTGGCAAGGCTTTCTGGATGAATCTGCCAATGTTCTGACGATTCCGGGAGAAGCCACCAGATCTAAGGTTGCAGCAACAGAGACTAAGTTGAAGGAAAATATGGTGAAGAAAAAATGAAGAAAATTCAGATTTTGAGAGATGAGGATGAGAGAGTGGTGATTGGTTTGGATCGGGCGGATGCCCTCGACGAAGGTCAGTGATTCAGTGGTGATGCTGGCGGGAGGGAGATGGGTATATATGGCAGAGTGATAAAGCGAGAGGTGTGATAGAATGGGAATAAATCCATGAATATATGATTGAATAATTTTCTCATATGTAGTTAATTAAGAAAGATACGTTACTAAAAATAATTTAACGGACTTAATAAATGAAGTTATAAAAATGGATAAATAATAATCAAAACACGGTCGTTTTACATAGAAAATGATTGGTCCACATTTGTCCACAAGGTTCTCAACTTAAGGAGGTTCTCAACTGATCCACCCTTTATATATATATATATATCTTAAATATATATGCATGTCATGTAATTAAATTAGTGGTTTTTATTAAAATTAATGTTTTTAGTTTCAAGATATTTCATAAGATTTGAGATATTATGAAGTGTATTATTATCAGTAATACTACTATAGTATGATTTTGACATTGAAATTATGATAATAAAATAGTTTTTCAAAGCACTTAAGAAGTGAAAACACAATAATTCAAACATGAAAACACATAATAGTCACATAAATGTTAAAACATAAACGACCAAAGCAATGTTCATGAATGCAGGTAGGGAAGTGGGTGGCCTAATCTGTAAAGCCAAAAGGTTCTGGAGCATCATCAGTGGCATCCTCACCTGGTGGATAAGGCGGTCCAGCATAGGGCGGTCTCACATCGCTCCTACTATCGGTCAGTAGAGATAAAATATGTTGTTGGGTGCGCCTCGACTCCTCATGTGCTCGCCTTGCCTCCTCATTTACACGCCTTAACTCTTCATGTGCGCGCCTCGCCTCCTCCTTTGTGTATGTAGCCTCCATCTTGATTTCTTGGAGCAGCTCCAACTGTTGGATAAACTCATCATCAGTCCTGCGCCCTAGATTAATCGATGAGTGACCTGTACTGGAGCTACTGAAGTCGGACAGGTAAAATTTCACTTAACTACCAAGTCCTCTATATTCAGTGTCAGTGTCAGCAGAGTTTCCCTGAACTGTGGACCACAACTGTAGCTCCTGCCGTGCACGACGAAGAGACGCAAAGACCAGATCTATTGCTGAATGGGCCTGCTGCAAGGCCCCTTCCATCGATTCCTACATTGTTTTCCCTGCTTATCGAGAATGAGTGGGACGTGCTCCGGTTGAACGAACTCAGGCAAAGTGTACTAATCTACATCTTGTTTTCCCTTTCTGCATTTTGAGAACACATAACTAATGACTTTCTGAATTTTTGCCTTGAAATGTTTCTTGGCCTTCAGTTCTTCATTTGGATGCCATGCAAACAAACATTGCAGTAATAAATTAATGAGACACAATGTTAGTTTAGTATCGAACAAGTATGCATATAAAAATTTTAGAGTTATTTATTTAGTACGAACAAAGATATTAATGAATTTTACCTTAAACTCATTAAACCACAAGTTCCTATCCTTTTTCGGAGTGTCACTGTATGTATAGTATGGCCCCTTCCAATTTGTCCTCAGAATGTCATGTCGAATAATGTGCGAGATGCCCTCGGGCTTAAACCTGCATACAAAATAAAATTCACATAACTTTGAATTATATATACATATTTTAAAAATTATTACTCATATTGATGACTTACTGCTTTGGATGACGCGATTTGATGAACACTCTCCCACATGGTAACCTCTGACCCACAGTGTAACCTCTGACCCACAGTGAAACTATCCCATTCCTCTGGTGAATAATTGCATTCTGGTCGGTTCGGCTGATGATGCGGTGGTGGCTGCGACTGTAACTGTGGCTGGAAGATAGGTGGTGAGTCAATGTTATCAGTGTACTCATCATCATGTCTAGGAGTTGGATAGTCTTGTACTGCTGCTGTGTGTGTGGCAGAACTACTATCTGGCTCATGAGATCCCACTGTTGACGGACCATGACGAGATGATGATGTGTCACACTGTGGTGTTGACCGCATCAGATACGGGTGGATGAAATCTGAACCAATCATTACAGTCCGGAAGGTCTCCATCATCAATTTCAGAAGGTTCTCCATATAAGCGGCTTCTTGTCGGAAATATGCATTCACTATTGAGACTTCATTGTGTCTCCTATTTATTGCATTCATCTTTAAGAAATGTAAAAACCTTCATTTGATATATATAAGTGTTAGACAATCAATAGTGGTGTAGAGGATGTGACATAATATCAGTAACTATCATAGTTAAATTTATCTCTCAAATGGATACATCCATTTGTACTGGACAGGTCCACCATGGACAACTTCTTCCAAGAGATGCACAACTAGATGCTCCATTTAGTCAAAAAATAAGAATGGAAATTGTGTCTCAAGTTTGCACATAGTCAAATATATATTGGGTCTCATCTATTAGATTCTCTCCCTAGATAATGATAAAGCATATAAATAAAAATATGTACATAGATCAGACACTATCTTCCAATCAGACCTGAAAATATTCGGTTAAATGACATTGACATCATTCTAAGAAAATTAATGTGACAATCATGGTTTTTGGTGTTCATCAATCTACGACCACCGACATCAAAACAACTAGCAATGTCCGTTATCCGAGGAGAGAATAATGTATGATCCACATCTGAAATTGACTCCAAATTTTTACTATTACATATTCGCTGAATGTATTTCCATCATATTTGATGAACATATATATTAAAATCGATGTACATATGTATTAAATTGATTAACATAGATATTAATATAATGCAAAAATGATGGGAGGTGCTAAATCAGTATTGACTAAGTAATTAATGAACATATTTATTAAATTGATGACATATGTATTAAATTGATGGACATTGATATTAAATTAATGATCAAGTATATTAAAATAATGGACATAAATATTAATATGATGAACATTAATGGGGATTGAATCACTGATGATTGAGTTATTAATGAATATAGGTTTTAAGTTATTGAACAGTATGTATTAAATTAATGAATGTATATATGACACTGATGAACATAAATATTAATGTGATGAACATAACTATTTAAAAATAATTATGAATTTTTATATTATTTTATTTTATTGTAAATCAAATTAGTATTTTCTTATAAGTGTTTTTAATGCAATCAAAAAAAATTTAATTTTTTTATTACTATGAATATTTGTGGTGGGTTTGATGCGAATGAAAATATGAACGTGAATATCAAATTTATGAACATAATTATTAATTAGATGAATCCAATTTCAATGAATAAAATAAATAAATTTATAAATTCATTATTTTAAAATTTTTTAAATCAAATTAGTAATCTTTTAATTTTTTCTGATTCTTTATTTATTCTTATATTATTCATATTTGGGACGATTTTAATGTGTGGATGAAAATAATATATAAATCGATTTCGTTTTCACTCATACGTGATTTTTTTATGCGACACATGAGTTTCATAACCCACCATCACCCAAAAATAGTGACTCATTTTCTGGATAAAAATGTCAGGGAAAAATTAAAATGTATTACAGTACTTATTATAGTACTACTTATTATAATACGGTTAGTCATTGAATCAAATATTTAAAAAATATTAAATATATGTGTAATTTGGCAGCTGCATGGGGATGACCATGCAACGCATGATATAAAAATAAATTTGGCAGAGATTTTGTTACGTACCAAATTCTCTCTAAAAGCCAGACGATCACATCAAGAACAAGAAGCAAGATTCAATGGAGGAGGAGGAGGAGGAGCAGCAGCAACAGGGCGGCCAGGGGTGGCTTCAGCAACAGCTCCAGCGAAGCAGGCAAGAACATCAGCAGGGGCAGGGTGACCATAGAAACCACCAGACGATGAAGAAAATAATATTCTACGAGTTCATGCCAACGAAGATGCGAGAGGATTACTGCAAAATGAACAACATACGCCCCAACAGGAAGTGGTTAAAGGAGATGAGGGACATGGACCCACCGCCTCAAACAGACCCGGACAACCCATGGCGCATTCGCAAGGCTCTGACGGCGATAGAAGTGGCAATGAAGAAGATCATTGTGACGGAGAAACAAGCTGTGGATCACATATTCAGGTACTGGAGTTTTGAAATGGCGAATCATGCTTTCTTGGGCAGGGATGCGTTTCGTGAGTTGGTTATATGGGATGTGACTGCGTTGCCCGTGGGTGAGCCTGTGAAGGTTTGTAGTGCGAGTACTTTCTTTCGGAAAGCTCCTACTTCCGGTAATTACAGCTTAGGGTTGGGCGATTTGGTTGAGAGAAGAGGACTAGGACCTTTGGACGAGGTTGGCTTGTACTGGGAACCAACGCAATCTGCTTTCTTTTTCAAGTTGTTGCGTCGCCACAATAATCCAGCTGCAACGCTTCTGCTACGTGGTTCTGCACATTAGATTTAAAACGAATTTGGGAGGACTGATGCATGGAGTCATCAATGTTTCTTGCTACATAGGATTTCATACTTTCACCTGACTTATGATGAAAGACAATGACGTTTTACTTTTCGGAGATTCTTCAATTTCTTTGCAAGTTTTGAATGTGTTAAACAAGTAATAAACTGGGGAGGTAGCCAGAATGTGGATTCTGAAAATGCTGTAGTCACAACAGAGACAATATATATGTTTGAAAACTGAGCTTAAAATAGATTCAAAAACTATCCCACTTGGTGGCCCTATCACATGAAATAGAAAACTGCATGCCCTTAGTGATTAATAGCTCGACCACAGAGAATGGCATTGCTTGGGATTGGGTACTCATCTCTCCATGAGTTGGCCGGGGAGTATACGCGAAGGTAGAACTGCTGGCCTAGATACCGGCGCACCCAGTTTTCAGATCTTATATGTTCCACATTCCTACATTGTTGAACGGCACATAAAGCGCACTCAACAAATTCGGATACAACGCTTCACAAAAACTTTATTCAAGCTTCAGATTTGTATAGTTCTTTGAACGCACAACCTCCTTAAAGGATTTAAGGAATTTATCCAATGAAAAACTGTTTTTAAGGTGTCGCTTCAACTATGCAATGCAACTCTCATTTAATTGAGTACTACGCGTACCAAGTGAATACACGTTTTTCTTGTAACAGCTGACCCATTTTTCTTTGATTTTGTAGGTAGAAAGAAACTACTGATTACCTTGCACATAATACTTTTTTTTTTTTGATAAGCGAGAGATTCATAAAGATAAAAAAGATGTCAAATACAAAGCACCAACAGATAGATACAACACTGAAAATAGAGAAATACAAAGGACCTGAGAAGCGCTAAGTAGAAAACAACAGGAACCAACACAAAACAGAGCGCTGCCCAACAAAAACCAAAAAACTGAAGGAATGAAAAAAACTGAGCAGCACCAAGCGGCAGAAGGACCCTACTCCACACACGCTGAGGCAAGCCTGCCTAAGACAATGCAATTATGTTAACCAAGCCACAAACTCTTGTAATCGATTCACACCCCCTTTTGCAAGAGCATCGGCAAGACCATTAGCTTCTCTATAAGTGTGGGTGAAGGATATGTTATCAATGGAAGAGCAAATGTCATCAATAATGTCAAAGTCCTTTACCAAACTCCATGGCCTTTGAGAGGTATCAGAAGAAATCCAAGAGAGGACCACCTTAGAATCACTTTCAATAATTACTCCATCTCTTATCCAAGAAGACTCATGAATCATTTGAAGAGCTTTCACAATAGCTTTAAGTTCAGCAACATTTGAATCTGTTATACCAATAGAGCATGAAAACATAGCAAGAACAACACTAGAGCTATTTCGAAGGGTTCCACCTATGCCCGCAGGGCCTGGCTTGCCAATAGCAGCTCCATCAACATTAAATTTTAGCACATTGCCTAGAGGAGGAGACCAAACTATATGTATTCACAAAGATTTACCTTGTTTTGGAACTACTATCTGATTTGGAGCAATGCTTAAATCGATCGATGAGTAGCCAATGTTTGGCCATTTTGCTTTGGCCCATAAGGCCAATCTGTGGAAGATGATACCCAATATACACTGAGATGTGAAGGCTTTATTTTTAAAGATAACTTCATTTCTACATTTCCAAAGAGTCCATGCAGTAGCAAAGAATAACATCCTCCATATCTCGATTGAGCTATTTTGATCAATTAGATCATCCCAACATATATAAAGTGAATATAAGGATAAGGGAAGAGGCCCGAGCACTCCCCATCTTTTGAATAAATCACTCCAGACATGCCAAGCCGAAGTGCAATGTAACATCATATGGGAGTTAGATTCGACAACCAAATTGCATATTGGGCATAGATCCGAGACGACTTGAGGGAGACTATTTCTAGCAGCAAGGAATGATTTAACTGGAATCCTCTCTTGAAGAGCAAGCCAAATGAAAGTTTCTACTCTTGGAGGAGCTGAATTTTTCCACACCTTGCCCAGGAAAGAGGGATCGGGCGCTTTACAAAACTCCATTTGTTCACAGAAAGATTTAACAGAGTACTTACCCCTTGGATCAGGCTTCCATATAAATCGATCCTGACGATTAAACTTGAGGGGACAGCTTTGAATAGCTATCAAGAAATCGCCCCAGACAGACAATTCCAAATCGAATAACAGTCTCCTTAGAGCAATATTCCATAGCCAATTGCTCCCTGACCAACTACCAAAGCAAGAGACATAACCAGACTTTTAAGCTGCGACCGCGAAGATTATAGGAAATGAAATCTTCAAAGGAGTTCTCAAGCCATTCCCTATTAGAATTTGAGAACGCGAGTTGATGAAATCATGAAGGGTACCTGGCAACTGACAAAAAGATTTCCACATAGGAGAGGAGCACAATCTAGGATTGAAAGGAATGCGAATGGCATTTTGCTCATACCCGTATTTTGTTGAAATCACTTTCTTCCAAAGAGCTTGGTCTTCCATACCGAAACGCCATTGCCATTTTGCTAATAATGCTTGATTTCTTACATACAAGTCCCCAACACCTAAACCACCCGCTTCTCTTCTTAGGCAAATTTTGTTCCAAGAGATCGAATGAATCTTCCTCTTATTAGCGACACTGCCCCATAGAAACTGCCTCTGAATTTTTTCAATTTGGTGACAGACTGAGATTGGCATCTTAAAAATGGACATATAAAAGATCGGAAGAGAGCTGAGAGTTATCTTGACCAAGGATAATCTTCCGGCGAAAGAAAGAAACCTTCCTTTCCATTGCGCCAATCTCTTTTTCTTTTTATCAATAATAGGAGACCACATACTCACTGAATTTGGTTTAGCTCCTAAGGGAAGGCCCAAGAAACTGATCGGCAGATATTGACATGAGCATCCAATTCTTGCTGCCCAGAAATTGACTTCTGGGATGTTTGCTCCACATGAGATAAGGCTGCTTTTGTGGAAATTGATCTTTAGACCTGAAGTAAGCTCGAAACTCCTCAATAATCTCTTTGCATTTAGAATATTTACAATATTTGGCTCCATAAAGATTAAAGTGTCATCAGCAAATTGAAGCAAAGAGATCTCTGGTGAACTTTCATTAAAGCGGAGGCCTCTGAACAAATGTTGATCCAAAGTAGAGTTCAATAGAATAGATAATCCTTCAGCAGCTATATCAAAGAGAAATGGTGAAAGGGGATCACCTTGACGAATACCTCGTTCCATTGAGAACTGTTCGGTTGGAGAGCCATTGATAAGAACTGACAAAGAGGCGGTTGATATGCATTCTTTTATCCAGCCGCACCATTTCTCTTTAAAACCCATATTCACCATGACAGATAATAGGTAGGACCAATTTATACTGTCAAAAGCTTTCTCAAAGTCCAATTTTAGGAGTAAGCCGGCTTTTTTGTCCTTCTTCAAACAGTCTAGCACTTCATTTGCAATTAAGATACCATCGACAATTTGACGATTTGGTAAAAAGGCTGTTTGGCAAGGGCTGATAACTGTAGGCAGCACTTTCTTCAGACGATTTGCAAGCACCTTTGACAAAATTTTGTATAAGCTGTTGACAAGACTTATTGGCCGATAATCAAACACCTGATTTGGATTTGAAACTTTTGCGATCATTGCAATAAAGGATGCGTTCAAGTTCTGGGGCAGCTTTGATTCTGAGTGAAATTCGTTTAGAAAATTCATGACATCCCCTTTTAGCATTTTCCATTTGCGTTTGAAGAAGAAGAAATTGAAACCATCCGGTCCCGGGGATTTGAGATCACCACAAGAGCTCACAGCATTCCAAACTTCAGTTTCAGAAAATGGAACTTCTAAAATATAAGCCTCTGAAGGGCTTAACCTTTTGAAGGATAATCTGGATGCTGAGAAGAGAGGATCACTTTTCTTCTGAAAATGAGATTTGAAATGGTTGAAGATACAAGCCTTAATGCCTCTCCGACTTGAAATAACTCCATTTGAGGAGAGCAGGCTTTGAATGGTGTTTTTTCTTTTTCGAGCCGAGACCATTAGATGGTAAAATTTAGTATTTCTATCTCCGTCTTGAAGCCACTGGATTTTGGATTTCTGTCATAAAAGGCGTTCTTCTTGCCTATGCAGAGACCAAACTTCAGAAGACAAAATCTTTTTCTGACTTATTTCCGCTACAGAGAGCTCCCTTTCCTCAGCAATGATGATGATTTTGTTTAAAGCTATCTGGGAAGCCTTGAGTTTATCGAATATAGAACCAAATGATGATTTGTTCCAAGCTTTCAGAGCAGTTTTTAGATTTTTTAACTTCGACGAGAAAATTGCTGCTGGCCGATGCACTGCTGGAAGAGATTGAGCCCATGTGTCCTCAATAATCTTAACACAATCTAAACTGTCTAGCCAACCATTTATAAATTTGAAAGGAGTTGGGCCCCAATTATCATGAGAGTTTGATATTAGAATAGGGCAGTGGTCTGAGAGAGTGAAGTCCAAACCCCACTGACATATTGAATCAAAGTGGCAGAGAATAGCTGGATCAAATAAGAAGCGATCGAGACGACTATAAGAGGCATTGAGACGATTATTGGTACATGTAAACTTTCTTCCTAGCAAAGGAAGGTCCACCAGGCACAAATTGTTAGTAAAATTTTCAAAGTCACGCATACCTGAATTTACAGAATCAAGGCCTCGACGTTCTTCCACCCGGAGAACAGAGTTGAAATCACCACCAGCCATCCATGGATAACCAAACTCCACCCATTTAGAATGCAAGAAATCCCAAAATGATCTTCTCTGAGATTCCGAGTTAGGAGCATAAATATTTGCAATAACGCATCTAATATTTCCCACTTTAAGAGTGCCTGTAAGCAAAATAGCACCCTCAGATTTGAATATGTTGTCCGCAACGAAAAAATCTGAGTCCCAGCAGATTAACAGACCACCTGCCAAGCCAATAGAATCTGAAGAAGCCCAACTAATTGGGGATTGACCCCAAAAACTTCGAATAATTTCCGCATTCATAGAAGCAGTTTTTGATTCCTGTATCAAGAGCAAAGAGGGATTGTGATCCTGGATCAACTTCCGCAAAGCCTCACTATTAGCTATGTCTTTTCCCATTGTCCTGATAATTTTGGATCAACCTGAACTACGAGATTTGAGAAGTTTGCATGAGAGTTGAATAATTCTGTACTTTTAAATATTTTCATTGAGGCCTCGATTAAGTACTTTGGCTCATTTATCATTTTTTTGACCTCTTCTTTTATCACAAAATTTCACAGGGAAGCAAATGAAGAGTACACAATGCACTTGCACGGGGTAGTGAACAAGTTGCTAAGGGCACTATCGTTGGGATTAGGACTCGAAGAAAATGAAGTGAGGGAAGCTTTGGGTGGTGAGGAGCTGATTTATCTCTTAAAGATCAACTATTACCCTCCATGTCCCAGACCTGATTTGGCTCTTGGGGTGGTTGCCCACACTGATATGAGTGGCATTACAATCTTGGTCCCCAATGATGTGCAAGGCCTACAAGTTTTTAGGGACGGTCACTGGTATGATGTAGAGTACATACCCAATGCCCTAATCATCCACATTGGTGATCAGTTGGAGGTACAAATTCTTCCTAATTTTATGCATGTACAAACACCTAAATACATGCGAAAGTCTAGGGTTGACTGCCATTGACTTCTTGTCTGAATATTCATGAAATGACATCAGTAAACAGTAGCTGAAGTGTGGTCAGTTATTGGGTTTATGTTTAGAAAGCAAGCAATCTTTCATATCTGATTTAGAATGTGATCCAGTTGTGCATTTGGTTTGCAGGTAGTAAGTAACGGAAAATACAAAGCGGTGCTGCATAGGAGCACAGTTAACAAAGAGAAAACACGAATCTCATGGCCGGTCTTTGTAGAGCCACCCGAAGATAAAGAAGTCGGTCCTCATCCCAAACTCGTGACCAACGAAAATCCTGCAAAGTACAACACCAAAACCTACCAAGAGTATAAGCACCGTAAACTCAATAAGCTCCTCAATAATTTAAAGCTACCGTATATTTCGAAGACAATCAATAACTTGTAGTGTCATTGTGATTGGGTCATTTGTTCCACTTTCTCATGCGTATGTACCAAGTTAGTTTGTATCCAAAAAAAGTACCAAGTTATTTTGTCGTGTTACTTTAATTATATTAAGTGTAATCGTACAATGGGCCTCCGAATTTATCTACTGCATCAGACCTCATACGGAGAATATTATCAATCATCTCTTCGTCCAAAGTGACACTCAAAGTCATGTTTGGGAATACTTATGGAAGATTTTTAGTGTTCAGATGCATAACATTTCATTTTGCAATACAATCATGCACTTTCCTAATAAAATGAAATTGTCTCAGAGGGAGAAAATCTTGAGAAAAAAAATATTTTGCTCAAGGAGAATTGCCATCTATTTATTTTAGTGTTCCATTTTTTACTAGAAGATCTAAGGTAAGCTATTTTAATCATCTGGAGGATAAGATTATGAAGAGAATTTTGAACTTGAATAATAAAATAATTTCATTTGAGGAAGAATCTATCTTATTAAATTAGTATTGAGATCTTTATTAATTCACACTATATCATCTATCGAAGTACCTGTGACAGTTACTAATAGAACAAAATCATTGCTAGAAAAACTTTTATGGGACTCATGTAGTGATAGGAGATATCACTAGAATAAATAGGATGATATTTACAAACTAGTGGAGGATGGAGGTTCGGGTATAACTAATTAATGATATTTTGAGATAATTAATAACAATTGATGATAATTTTGATGGTAATAAACAAATTAGGAGCCTAGTAGCTGCTATGATGTAATGGGAAATTTGATGTTGGAGATGAAAATTCAAATATAAAAGGTGGTTTTCTGCTGAGAAAATCCTTTGTTCTGTGCTGATGAAAGTTCAAAATATGAAAAAAATATTTTAGTTGGATAAAATGAAAATTTTGTTGAATAAGAAAAAATGGAGGAAATAGAATGGAAATAAGTTAGTTGAAGTTTTTGGAGCTGTTAATGGATATATAGCTGGTGTTTGCAGAGATAAGAGTGGGGGGTTGCCATATTCATTTTCAGCGAAAAATTAATCAAATAGACAAACTTCTTCAAACCTAAAATCAGTGGAGTTAGGCTTGAATATAGCAAAATGGAGAAAGATCAAGGTTGAGATGGTGCAGTTTGATAGTAAAATCTTGGTGGAATATCTGAAGGGGAAATCCAAGCCATGGTAGATTATTTGTGATGTTAGAAAGTGTGCTTAAATATTAAATGGTGCGATATAGAGTAGATTTCCAAAAGCCAGAATTAAGTGGCCATATATTTGGCTAGAATAGAGTTAGAGCTTGAGGAATTTAATGAAGCCTTGATGCTGTTGAAAGTGGAAAACTTGTTGAAATAGATAGAATTGGATGCAATTAGATAGTAGTTTTAAATTAATCAAACGTAGTCTGATTCTGGTTGAAGCCTTGAATCCAGGGTGCATCACTGGCATCACAATTGGGCTGTTTCAGGGTATTAGGCTATTAGCATTCTTCGTCAGAGTTTGGAAAACTTAAAAATTGAAAAACTATTAATGTGAATATTCTGTTAAAAAAATTTTTAGGCTCCAAGATATTATGGTCTTATTAGACTCTCTATCAAAGCTTTTTAGACTAATTACATGGCTCTTCAAAGTCTACACATACCGATAATAAATCTCAAAATCAAACAAGTGAGATGGTGAATTGGATCCCTTTTTTAACAAGAATCATTTTTAACTTAGATGGAGAAGCTCGAGATGGAGAGCATTATGGTGGAGAAGTTTACAAAAAGGAAGATGGATACTTAATTGAAGCCCTCTATGTGAGATCCCCTAGACATGGCGTTAGCACTAATGCGGACTTTTTGGATTAATTGTGGGTCAACCAATCAGAACTAATTGAAACAGGAGCCAGCCCAGCCATCGGTGGAGGAGGAGCCTTCTCTCTAAAAACCTAAACCCAAGCTCAGCCATCGGTGGAGGAGGAGGGTCGGGGCAGGTCCTCCTCCTCGCACAACCACTGCCCCACAACCATCCACCCCACCCCGTACAACCACCCTAGCCACCCCAGCCCAGCCAACCCAGCCAACCCAGCTACCCCAGCCACTCCAGCCACCGTACCCACCCCAGCTCCTCAACCCAGCCAGCCCAGCAACCGCCCCGCAGCCACCCCGCAACCACCATGTATCCACCCCGCAGCCACCCCAACCCTAACCCGTAGCCACCCAGCAGGCACCCCAACCCCAATCCGCAGACAACCCAACCCGCAGCCACCCAGCAGCCACCACAACCCGCAGCCAACCCTCCCCCCATCCCTTCAGCAACCCCCTTCGCCCAGCAACCCCACCCAGGCCATATGGCCAAACCCCCCTCAGGGCTCTGCCCATCTCCTCCCCAACACGTCCCGATCTCCTCCCCCTCTCCGAGATCTGTCAAGTACTTGCGACGGTGGAGTCGTCCCCCCCCCCCAGCTGAGCCGGCCATCGGAGGCCTGAATCCCCGTCCGTGGCCGCCGAGGTTGGCTGCGAGGTCGGAGACCGGCTTCCCATCGTCGGGGAACCTCAGATCTGGATCCCACCTCCGCCCAAGCTGGCCTTCCCCGTCGGACTCCTTCCACCTCCCATCCCTCCTCCCCGACCCAGCCGCAGGCTGGAGGCCGCTGCCGACGTGCCTGCCATCCAGATCTGCCCCCTCCCGACCTCTTCCCTCCAGATCCCGTCCGCAGCCCGTCCGTCCGCCGCATGAGGGGCCCAAGTGACCGAGTCACAATCCCGTTCCAGATCCGACCGCTCCAGCGCCAGATCTGGCCGTGCCATCTCCAAATCTAGTCGTGCCAGCGTCAGATCTGGCTGTCGAGGCTCCTTGAGCCAAACTCTAGGCTTTCCGAGCCGCCGCGTTTTAGGCTTCGTGCCACCCTGTAGGCTCTCCAAGCCTAGGTCTTTTGGACCATTATCAATAAAAAAAAAATTTAAAAAAAAACAAAAAATATACAACCAATCAAGTGTCATCAATCCAAACTATCTCTAGCAGTCTTATTAACACCATGTTTGGTAAGGCGCGTGGTCCAAGGCTCTGCCCTATTTGGATGAGGGAGAAACTATCATGGTCGCCTCGGGAGGTGAATCTTATTATGCCCAGCATAATGAAGTACGGGATTGAGGCTGAATTTTGGATATTCTCGGAGGCATTCATATGTCCAACAAAGGTTTAAGAGCTTCTTAGGGAAGATAGGAGTGGTTTACGTAGATGTAAGAAATAAGCCCCCTTTTTATATGGGCTTTGCTCTGTCAATTTGTATCATGGTAAAGTCTATTGGCATTCTTTTCATCAAGTTGATATCTATATTGCACAGATAAATACATATATTCACTTAATGAATACTAATGTTCATCAAGAACATCTAATGACCATAACACTATTTGATGAACATAAAATTTATCTAATGAACATAAAATATCATCTCATGAACATAGTTAGCTTTTTTGATGAACATAGCAGCATTAAATGACCATAGTAGCTCATTTAATGAACATGACATCTCATCCAAAAAACAGAGCAGCACCTGGTGAACATAGACGTTCAATTGATGATTATAACGAATTTGATGAACAAAACGGCTCACCTAATAAAATAGCAGCTTTAAAAGCTCCTCTGCTGAATATAGCACCTCGTCTGTTGAATGTAGTAGCACATGTAATGACCGTAGCAGCTCATCTAATGAACATAGCAACATCTGATAAACATAACAGCGTCTTATGAATATAACAGCTCATCTGATAAATATAGCACATCTCATTAATATAGCTCATCTGATTAACATAGCTACTTATCTGTTAACATAGATGTATGGGATGGACATATCAGCTTATCTGATGAACATAGTGCATCTCATAAACATATCAACTCATTTGCAGACATAATAGCTCATCTGATGAATAGCAGCTCATATGATGAACATAATAGCTCATTTGATGAACATATGAACATAGCGACTCATTTGAAGAACATAGCAGGTCATTGGAGGAATGTAATAGCATCTGATGAACATAATAGCTCATCTAATTAATATAGCATGTTTGATTAACATAGCTACTCATTTGATGAATATAGCCGCTTATCTGATAAACATAATAATATAGAATGAACATATCAGATCACCTGATGAACATAGGGTATCTCATTATTATATCACCTTATTTGATAAATATATCAACTCATTTGATGAACATAGTAACTCATTTGATGAAAATAATAACTCATCGGATGAACATAGCAGCTCATTTGATAAACAAAGCAGCTTATAAGATTAACATAATAACTCATCTGAAGAACATAGTAGCTCATGTAATGAACATTGCAGCTCCTCTGATCAATATAACAATGTAGTTGATGAGCATAACAGCTCATCAGATAAACATTTCAGCTCATCGATAGACATATTATCATATCTAATGGACAAAACAGCTCATTTGATGAACATGATGCATGATGAACATAGTAGCTCTCTTATAAACATAACAGCATATCGAATTAATATACCACCAAATTTGATGAACATAGCAGCTTGTCTTATGAACATAACAGCTCAATAGATGATGATATCAACTGAAGAACATTGTACTTCATATAATAATTCATGAGATGAACATTGAAGCACATCTAAGGGACTTATCATCAGATCTGATGAACATAGCGCATCATTTAAGTACCATAGCACCTCACGTGATGTACATATAATCCTATGAACAGAACAGCTCTTTTGATGAACATAATAGCTCATCTAATGATCATAACAGCTCATTTTATGAACATAGTTGCTTGTCTAATAAGCATAGTAGCTCATCTAATGAACCTATCATTAAATCTTATAAATATAATAATTTATCTAATAAAAATTGCACCTCATCTAATGAACTTATTATCTAATAAACACAATAGATCATATGATGAACATATAACTTGTTAAACATAGTAGCTCTTCTAATAAATATAACATCTCATGTGCTGAACATGGAAGCTCATCTGATGAACATAACAGCTCATATGATGAATATAATAAAATAAATTAATTAAAAGCAAAGAAAGCTCATCGGATAAACATAACAACTCATCTTATAAAAATAACAGCTCATCTCATAAAGATAACTGGTCATCTAATGAAGATAGCAGGTCATCTGATGAACATATCAGCTCATTTGTTGAACAAATTAGCTAATGAACATAATAACTCATTTAATAAACACAAAAGTTGATCTAATGAACACATAATCATATTTTCGAAACATGTTAGCTCATCTGATGATCATATCATCTCATCAGATAAACATATCATTTTATGAATGCAATCAGGGATGTGGTCTGATGGTAAAGAGTGTTAGGAATGAATCTTGACAATCCCCAAGACCAGAGTTCGAATCCTCTGGTGGTTGAGTTTGTGTGTTGTGATTTACATTTTATTAAAAAAATCATCTTGTGACCATAATATCTCATCTAATGAACATAGTAAGTCTGTAATGAACATTAAGCTTATTTTATAAATATAAAAGCTCATCTAATGAATATAGAAACTTATTTGATGAACATAGTAGCTCATTAGATAAGCATATCTGAGTATCATAGCAGCTCATCTGATGAACATAACATCTCATCTGTTGAAATAACAGCTTGTCTAATGAACATGGAATTTCATATGATGAACATAACATCTTATTTGTTGAACATAGTAAATTAAATATCAATAAAAGTAAAGAAAGCTCATCTGATAAACTTAGTAGCTCATTTGATAAAAATAATAGCTCATCTAATAAACACAGCAGCTTATCTGATTGACATATCATCTAATGAACATGACATATCATTTGATTAACATATCGTCTTATGTGCATAATAGCTTATTGGATAAACATATATAGTAGTTCATATAAAGAACATATCAGCTCATCTGAAGAACATAACATTTCATCTGATGAACATATTTTCTAATGAACATAGTATCATCTGATGAACATTAATTGCAGCTCATCTGATAAACATTAATTGCAGCTCATCTGATAAACATATACTAGATTAAATAACAGCAAAAACAAAGGAAGCTCATCTGACGAACATGTCAGCTCATTTGATTAACATAGCAGCTCATCTCATGAACATATTATTTTTAAAGATTATCTCTTTTGTGATGAGTAAAATACATAACTTTTCAAAAATATCAGCATTTAGTGAATAAAAATGTATAATTAATGAATATAAAATATATGAGTAAAAATTAATTTAATTTTTTATTTGAAAATTTTCTTATTCACAATAATATATTTTCAATTTTTATTTGATCGGTTTATTTATATATTTTACTAAGGAACCTAACCCCAAGCAGCCAAACAAATTGCTGCAAGTGTAGTTATTGGTTTGAGAACAAATCACAAAATTACAAGTGTTTTAATAAATTAATAATAAAAATAATTAAATAAAAACTATCCAGTTTTGGTGAAAATCACCATTATTTTGGGCAAAACCACCCCCAGTTTGCTTCCTGTAGAGAGTGTAGACTAGCATAGCATTACCGAATTAAAATCCTTTTACTAGTTGAGTATATAATTAACGATCTAAAAATAGCATCATTTTCGAATGAAATCTGCACCCGTGTATGGCTGGCAAGATAAATACATAATTTGGTTTGGTACGCATTTAAGTGGGGTGGACCTACGGAAGCAAGCTTCCGAAAGATAAAACGTTGGTAGTTAAGTTGTGAGGCGGAGAAGCGAAGGACGTGGTAGAAAGCTGGGGTAGGTTTGAAAACGCCGCGTTCAACAGGAAATTATCACATGCGACAACAATTGGTTGTGTTCGTTGCAAGTGGTTTGGTTTGGGACTTGTTAATTTCTTGTTGCACTCTCTTGTTGCGCTGCTCAGTTTACCTATTCTATTGCCTTACAATCAGTCTCACCCTTGCCCAGAAATCAACTAGGAAATGCATGGTAAACTGCTTTTTTTTAAAAAAAAATTTATGGTATCTGATGGTTTAAAACATGTTCATTAACCGTGAGAAGGAAAACTTTGTTGTAAACGAAAAATCAAAAAATATTATAAAATCTCCGGATATTAGTAACGAGTTTGTTTACCAATCGGCTTCCACCATTTTTTTTAAGTCTTCAACTCGTATGGTCTAGGCTAATACTTATTAATAACTCGGCAAAATCAGTGCTAAATGTAATATTTCCAACCCCCAAAAAAAAAATTCGTTGCGTCAGTTAAGATTGCCCTTATATTAATTCCCTTATTATTATTCAATCAAGACCCTTGTATAGTAATATCTTTTGTTACGTAGAACCACCAGTACTATTCATGGTACATGATGAATAAGTTAAATATCGGGTTGTTTGGAAAACGTAAATGGAAAATTTTACATATGACAAATAAGCATCCCCATCATAATAAATATATATATATAGGGAGTGGATCAAATTAAAACCAGTTTAGATATGTAAACTGTGAACCAATGAGGTTCATTGATTTTACATCATCCTATGGTTAAGATCAAAGATATATTTTTAATTTAATTTTAAGTTATAATCATCTCATTTAATTTAGGTAACTAAATTATCTCCTTTAAGAGTAAATCCTCTCGCATGTCTCTCAATTCCACCCATCTTCTCTCACCCGTCTCTCAACCGCAGCCATCTCCTCTCCACACAACTTGTTTCTCACCAGCCAAATCTCCTTCACCATCTCCAAAGACACAATCTGATTTTGAGGGAGAAAAAAATCATGTGCATATGCTCGTGGAGGGTATGACGGGTTCTGAATTTCATAAGATGGATGTGAATGGGGATGGAGTGGGAAGGATGGGAACAGGGATGTGAATCTGGTGGGTGATAGCCTTTTGGATGGTGATGGTTGTTATGCACATCAACCGTTTGTGAAAATGACTACGAGAGAAAATCTGGTTTTTGTTCATGTCTCTGTCCATTGAAGCTCAAATTACAAGTATGTATTATGTAATTTTTAACTGCTGTATACATTGAGTCTTTTTCGTTTCTTTCCAAGTTGTTTTTCTGTTTCATGTTATTTTTCTTTGCTAATAGAACTTTTCATACCCCTTGTGTCTAAAAGCTTTCTTTTTTTCAAGTGCAATTTTCTTTCTAGTTTAAGTTTCTGAGTTTTGTGGTTACCTCGGATCTGGACTAAGAGAATCCTACGCAATGGATGGTTGTTCGAATTCACCCTAATTTCATCATAATCGATGCACCAGAACGCTGCTCGAGCAAGCATAATGTATTCAAATATATGAGAGAAAATCCGTAGTGGCGCACAATTTTCTGAATTTCATGGTGCGTGTCTAAATCTGTTGAATTTTTTAATGGTGCACGTATGAATTTTTGTGCACATTTTTAATGTTGTAGTGCACATCTTTATATCAGAGTAGTCTGTGAGCTGTGTGTACCATTAGTCTTATACAATTCATTAGTAAAAGTGGTGCACATTTTTACAACAAAATAAATATACTCTTTGCAATATCAGCTTGTGCACCGTTGTAGATATCACAATTTAAAACAATGTATTCATCAAAAAGTACATTCATCAAAATAACCATAAAACAAATATAAAACAAATTATGCACCGAGGATTTGAATTTGTGCACCAAAGACCAAATCATGCACCAAAATTGAATTGTGCACCAAAGATCAAACAATGCATATAGATTGAATTGTGCATCAAGAATTTGGATCAGTTGTGAACACTTACGTTGAGAACAAAATGTGAATGATTTGTGACCAATTAAAATTATATGAAACGACTTTGTTTTATTATTTTTGATTTCCTTATCTAGAAAATCAATATATATCCTTTATTTAATGACATTAATGTCAACGTATATCTTGAATTGGTTGCGCAAATCACTCAACTCTGTACTCCTTATTTATTATGTATTATTGTGAGTCATCGGCTTCACCCTAGAATCTCAATCTCATTCCAATCCCTAAATCGATCCTCCGTACACAATTCGCACTCATTGCATCCTCTTTGCCCAATCCGATCAATCCTCGATGGCCTTCAGATTCACTTCCGCGTTGTCTCTCATCGCGTTGAAAGTCGGATCCGCAATCTCGCAGTTATCGCCCCGTCGCTGAAGTCCGCATCGGCTCCCGCATCAAAACCCACTGCTTTGGCTTCCATTCCTGCGCTAGAGCGTCCCAATCTTGCCAATCCAGGTTATGCGTATTCTCTGTTTATGCCAAGGGTATGCGACATTTTCTCAATTTATGTCTCTCTAAAGAATATGATACACTCCTGACGCTTTTGTGTGCTGATGGCTGATCTATTATTGATTGGAGGATGGTGAGTATTTTCAAGACCATTGTTTTCTTATTATCTACTCGAATCCATAAAAGTAGTATTAACTTCTTTATCGGTAGGGTGTGTATACATATCTAATCGAGATACATACACTTTTCTTCATGGTTTGGCGATGTGCTTTGACCCTTCTTAATCACAACGTGAGGGGAAGAGTTTGCTAACATGTGAGTTTGTGTTAGTGAGTAGCAACTGTTTGATGAAACGCGTCAATGAAGAAAAGTCAGGATCTTTGAAGTACAGATTATCTTTTGCTTGATTTTAATTATTTACTGGTTTGTTTTCATGTGGGTGTGCAAGGATTTGCCAGAGAATAAGTTGTTCTTATCAACTAATGGAACCGACACTCAATTTCACGGCGGTGAACATGCGACAGTGAACAGTGAACAATCACAGTAAACATGACTGAAACGACAGTAAACATGACTGAAATGACAGTGAACATGACTGAAACGACAGTGAAATAAGTCTGAAACGGAAGTTAACAAAGAACACCAATTTAATTTGAATATGTGACAGTGAACATGTGAATAGTGAAAATTGTTGTAAATATAAATATTTGAAAAAAACAAAAAATCTTAAAAATTTGGTTTAATCTTAAAAAATCTTAAACAAAATTTTAAATCTAATTATTCTTAATCGGATTGAAAATATTAAAATCAAACCAAACCATTAATTTTATAACCCAAACAGAACCAAACTATGTAGTTTGAATCAGATCATATTTGGTTTAATTTTTGTATGGAATTTTATTGTTTTTTTGTTATTAAATAAGAGATTTATTTTACAAATAACAATACTTATGAAATAATTTATCTTACAGATTTAAATAAATTTATATACTATCAAAATGAAGTGAAACATTTGGTTTCATATAAATCAAAACTGAACCGACCCATTAGTAGTCAATTTTTTTAAAATTTGAAATCTTAACAGAACCATTATTCACATGAAGATTATGGTGCCTATTATTACTTCCATCTGATTAACCTCTGAGATTATGGTGTTGTTCAGATCTGCCGAAAAGAAGAGCCCCTCTCCCTCAACTTTTTATCTAACCACTATTATTATTATTATGCCGCTAATGTTATATCTAATCACTATTATTATTACTATGCAACTACAGAACCCACCTCGCTCATTTTATGGCAAGGTAAGCTACCTGTGAGTCGTTGGGACTGTACGCGTAAATCTTTCAAACGTTAATTCAAGTCAAAAAAATTTAGTCAAAATTTCTATTGAAGTATCTTTATTGTTTCCGTAGAACAAACCATACAAGATTGAATATCTTTATTGTTACTGTTAGAACAAACTAAAACATGACTCTTGACAAACTGTTTTTACTTCTCGTAACTCATACAATTAAAGAACGAAACAATTATTATACCTCCAACCCTCGGATGAGCTTTAGGTTCCTTGAGCTAAAGCCATCCACTACAGACAACCTAAAAAGTTTGAACAACCGAAATCGAGATTTTATAAGGTTAAAAGGAATGAAAAAAAATTTGTTATTGTAAGGACTTGTCTTAAATATGATAGTTTATTGACTCGATAATTTAAGAAGGCAGAAGATACAACATTACGTTCTTCTACAAGAGTTTCTTCACCTTCTTCTTTGCTGCCTTCATGATATGGCTCCTGTGGTTCAACAATAAGGGCGACGGCATGGGCGGTAGGGTTTTGTTAGGGCAAAGACGTGCACAAAGAGGTGTTTATCTAATTGGAGGTTTTGCTAATATGTCCTGGAGAGATTTGGAGATTGAAACTGAAAATGATGGCCCAAAAAGAGAATAGGCCTGGTTTTTTTTTTCTCAAAGGCTCAATTTATTCAACTAGAATAGAATACCACTCCATCACATCAAACATATAATTGAATTTGCTCTTTTTAACTCCTCGTCAAAAGGTGTGATTACAAGAGAAGTATATGGCTTCGGTACCCAGTTTGATTGGAAAATAAGGGAAAATGAAGATCACACTTTGACGCACACATGTGTGAGTAGCCATTCCATTTGGTCAGTGTATCTTAAATCATTACTATAGGCTTGGAGAGAGGATGTGCGGGATTCACCACCAGGACAACTGTATAAACTCAACTGGATAAACATTAAGATAGGCTTATTCAAGAGGTCCCATGAAACTTTGCCAGCTTGGATGACAAAAACTAAATACTTGATTCCCGCATTGTTTTTGCCAACGTAATACAGACTATCGGCGAGATAATAACCGTTATGATCATTAGCAACCAATACGGTTATTTTACAAACTTTTTCGCTCATGCTACATTTTTCTGGTGCGAGAGCCGCTGTTTGCTCACCTACTACCCACATAAGCGGATTTGGGGAACCCGATGATCCAAGGTAGAGGAAGAAAAATGTAGTCCATCATTATCTATTTCCTTGCCATTTTTCTTTGTTTTTTAGCGCCGTCCTCTTACCATGCTCAAAATTATACAAAACAAAGAGCACGCTTACAGGAAGGCTAGCGTGCTGATTTCTGTAAACATCAAGCACGTACGCCTCACTGATTTCTGTAACCATCAAGCTGTGACAATTAGCACGCAATGCTTCGTCCGGTTGTTTTCACTCTAACAGTTAACCAGCAAAAAGAAAGCCAATTCATAAAGTACTTAGCAGACTCTTACTTCACTAAAAAATTCCAAGGGGTTCGCCATATACCCTCACATCTATACAAAATCGTACCACTTGCCAGTAACATCTTCTTGAGTCAAGATTTAAATTATATTGTTCAACTCATACATTTGTTCTGGTCCTTCGCCCACTCTCAATTTTATTGTACAAGAATTTAAAATTTAGTCTCTCAGAGTCTTATTTAGTTGTTTTGATCTTATAGGATCTAATGTGTTTTTTCGAGATAAACAGAATAATAATAACCAAGTGGAAATTCATTTATAGGTGACGATTTTACTTCTATTCCAAAAGAAGAAAAGCCATGTTACTTCATCAATCACAGGAAGGCTTATCAATAATAGTTAATCTTGACTGAGCAATTTGTTCCGAGTCTTGGTTGCATCTCAATCAGTTGTAGATGTAGGAGTCAGCAACAATACCATAAATATCATCAGCCATTTGAAAGGCCCAAAATTATCTTCATTGTTCGCATACCCCAAATCAATGAGGTGTGACAGTAGTGACTCATAATTTTCAACTGGAAGATTATTGTTCGATAAGAAAATAGAAATCCGGCACAAAGAATGAAGGAACTTGATTTAAAAGTGTTTAGGTGTAGTTTAATTTCACAAATATAAAATTTTACATGAGATGTAATCCAAATATATATACTCACATCCATTACGCTAAGTCCTGCAAGAACACTCTCATTACACGACAGACGGGTTTTTCTCAAAAAAACATCCAAATATATACATATACTGATGCGTTCACTATTGATAGAATAGATTTATCAAAGCCAGATGGCTCCCGGTAAGGCCCCATGAGTCTGACGAAAGGTTGTGGCAAGTCGGCTGGTACCATTTGGATTCACGGATGAAAAGCTGTTTGATTTTGATGAACTAGACGCATATCGACCAGGACCAGGTTTGTGATCCCATGGATAAAAGTTTACAACTTCTATACCGTCAACAAGAGTGTATTCGTGCTAGCCAGCAAATAAGTAATAGGACCCTCTATTTGGGCATGGCTCGTTATTGGCTTTGATATCTCCACCAAGTGAAATATGACCAGGTGCACTGCTCATTGTTAAACCATTTTTTTGGTTCACAATGCGGAAATGATGATAGAAAAATCAGGTGTGTAACATTTTTATGATGATGTGCGAAACTGAGCATGATTAAGAGAATTGGAAAGAATGATAATATGTAACCCTAAAAGGTACCGTATTTTTAAAATCATGATTTTGACACTCGAGCTCCTTAGTTGGATCTTTGTGTTCTGATTCTACAATAATGGAGCGAAAACTGATAATTAATTTAGAAAAATAGACATTATGGATGCATAAAGACTCTCAAAATTCAGGTCTTACCATCAACGTTAGAGGCCACAGTCTCTGAAGTTGGGAAGATCACGAACACCATGTGTGGCAGCTACATCTTCAGCTTTTGAATGAACTATATATGTTTGTGACCACATGAAATCAAAAGTTTATAGTCAGTCCGGGCTCGAATAATCAAATAGAAATAGCCAAAAGATGAGGAAAAATCAAATTACTAGAAAAACATATGCACCTCGCGAAAAATAATTTTGATAGTTGATTGAATCGATCCCAGATTGAATTTCAATATTTTCTTTTTTTCCCTCTTCTTCGGCATCTTCAGCAAGGCTGCCTTCATGATTTGCGGTCGACCTCCTCATGGTTCTAGGGTTTTCGCAACTTGAGTGTTGTGTTCAATCAACCTATGTTTACAAAGTGATACTTTTATAGTAAATTTTTATTGAGTTTTTGTTGAACTTAAGCAGTCCTTGATCTAACATATATTCACAAAAGTACAAAAGCCCATAAAATGAACTACAAAAGCCTAATAGAAGCCTTGTAAAATTGGGCCATTGTGTTAAGGTGTCAACTGTCATCCATATTTTTGATGAATGTGCCGCCCGAAGCATTGTGTTGGCTCTTCAACAGGCTGCAACGAGGAGGAGAAAAAAGAACAAAAGCAGCAGCAGTAGCGGAGGAGCTGCTGCTGGGAGTAAAAGCAAAGAGCAAGAAAGGCGCCACTTGGTTTGGTGGGAGTGATGATGATGATGTAGAAGAAAATGACCATGTTCGCAGTAGCTTGATGATCAAGAGTGATTGGCGCCGCAAGAGGATCGAAGACTTAGAGAGGCGCCTTCAAGAGCTATCTGAAATATAATTTGATTCTGATATATATGGTGTATATTATTCACTACGTTACTTCCATTCTTCATACATAATCATAATTCATTACCACTACTTCTGTGCCATTGTTGTTGCGGATTTAGATGCAGTAATGAAGATGTTTCTGACAGTGGCACGAAAAGAAGAAACAAACTATACCATCCATGTCCTTGACACAACGATTGCACAAAGAAAAAAGACCTTCACATTGCTTGTCTGTTATGGCAGATGCCTTCTTCTTGCTTGACCATTGTCATCTCTTCCAACACTGTTCCTTCTACTTTCAGAATGCTGTCTGCAAGTATAGACTCCTGTCACTGAGACCACAACCTCTCTGCTCCCTAAAATCCAATTTTTGAGCAGCGTTCAGAACCATTTTCATCCGCCCTTACCCCACACCACACCACGCATAGTTGGCTATTCAAGCACAGACCTCCTAAGACAAACATTACATCATGAGGTGAAAGGAACACAAATCTTGTGCTGTTTTTAAAAAATAAAATAAAAAGATGAGTGATTCGGATGGATTGTATCCATCACATTGCGATTGACACGATGATTTTCTACTGATGGTGTACACTAACATATGGTGGACACGGTCCACCCTGACACAGTCCACCCAAAAATCACTCCGCATACACTCGGGGAGCACGAAATTGTATATAGATAGGTTTGGTAGGTAAACATACATGATAGATAATGAAAATTACTAGAACTGTTCTAGTACTCCATATACATTAATGCGGAATGATAAACAAGAATGGCACGTTTAATTACTTTAACATGTTTCCAGAGTCGTGGTCCACTCCTTTTCAGGGTCGTCGTGGACCTAAATTACTGCGTTTGCTGCTATGCCCAATTATCATAACAACCTTTGTTACTACTAATCCCCATGGCCCTGACGAAATAAACTACTTCTTTCAAACCAAGAAACAGTCAATAATTCCTAATTCTAAATCTTTTCAAATGGCACCTTCCAAAGTGCTGCTGCTGCTTGACCAATCCAATAAAAAAAAAAAAAACTCCCTCCGTCCTTTAATACATGTCATTTAAGATTAATTTGAGTAGATTAAGATGAAGTTAATGCTAGCGGTTGAACAAATTTAATAAATAGGTGGTTAATATTTTAAAAAAAAATTCGTGCAAAAAGTAAAATTGGTAGATGATTATTAGTGCTGAGTGTGCTTTTTATTAAGGGAAAAAATTCAAAAGGGGCCCTGAACTACCACCGCTTACCCAATTGCTGTCAGAACTATCATGATTTCCAAAAAGGGTGCAATGAAAAAAAAATTGGACTGATTTTCTAAATTAAAATTTACCATTACATTCCAAACCTAATATTATTATAAGACTTAAATTTGTGTGTGAAAATTACGTCATTTGATTATCAAAATACGTCGTTTTCTTTATGTGCGCAAAATGATATAATTTATTTTGATAACCAAACGACGTAATTTTTGCACACAAATTCAAGTCTTGTAATAATATTAGGCTAGGAATGTAATGGTAAATTTTATTTTAGAAAATCAGTCTATTTTTTTTTATCGCACCTTTTTTGAAAATCGTGGTAGTTCTGACCGCAATTAGATAAGTGGTGATAATTCAGGGCCCATTTTGGGTTTTACCCCTTTTATTAATTATGATAAGAAAATGATTAATATTTGACATTTTAAGGTAGTTGTTGATATTAAATACGCATTGAAAGTTGTTAAGTGACAAGTAAAAATGGACAAAAAAATTCGATTAAATGATATGTAAAAGAAGATGCAATCAAAGTTGACAAAATTTAATACCAATCACACGCACCTTCACACCTGAAATCTGTAAAACTCATAACTAGACACTATAAATAGAATACATAAATGCTTTACAAATCACGTCAGCTTCCAGTCCCATCATATTCCAAACAACCCGAGTTAATGGCTTGCCCCAAACCAGTTTTCCTTTTCCTACTGTTGGCTGTTGTACTCTCTTGCTGCATCTTTCACCGCCGTCTCATGTTAGGACGGTGACTGGGATTCAGCCAATGCAACTTCCACCTTCAACGGCTAAGGTACATGCATATTGTTGAGCATAGTGATATTATCCCACATCGTCTAGTGGAAGCTCTTAAGTGATCCTTATGTATAGTTGGGCTCCCCCACTCATTGTCAATTGGTTTTGAGTGTGGATCCGAAAAATCAACATGGTATCAGAGCAGATTTTGCCCGCACTCTTAGAACATGTCCGTGACAGTTAACTAGATCCGCACGAGGTCCCACTTGTCGAGGTTAACAAACGTCCTCTCAAGTGATGGGGAGTGTTGAGCATAGTGGTATTATCCCACACCGTCCAGTGGAAGCTCTTAAGTGATCCTTATATATAGTTGGAAAATAACATTTGAAAAATCTAAGAGAAGAATACGAAATTGCAGTACCTGTATGACGAAACCAGCTATCATAGGAAATATGAGATATATACCAAGATATACAAGGGGATTCATGTTGTGCTGCGTCATGTTGTTCTGCACGTTGAAATTGATATTAGCAATAATGACGCCTCCAGCAAGACTGCATATTAGTTAAACATCAGACTTTCTCATCACGTTTAACATGATTACAAACAGGCACATATTGCAACTTACATGAAGACAAAGACAAGTAGGAATGCAAGTAGTTGTAACAGCTTATATAGCTTCTCCTTTAGGTTGATGGAGTTGCTGCCATATTCATACTCGTACAGACCATCTTGGTGATCAGAGACTTCACTGTCGCGAGGACTGTTTAGCAACAGGAATCCCAGAAGAACCCCAACAAATAATCCTCCGATGTTTGCACAATTGTTAATCAAAGGCATTAGACCAAGGATAAGATTGGCTGCCAGTAAGACTATCAGCTGAACAACAGCAGAAAATTGAGAGAGAGAAAAAAAGATGTTTAAGCCAGAGATTGATAAATAACTAACCAGCATATGTTCAGAGCAAATATAAAAAAGTAAGGAAGTGAGGGAAGGACCGTAATATTTTTGTATAACTTCCAGTTTCATATGAGAGATGCGAGCATCGCCCCGAGTAGCCCAAACATAGCGCCAGATGACTCAACAGTTGGTCTGTTCCGGAGAAAGAGAGCAGCAGTCAAACTTCCACATAAAGCTGACAGTAAATAGATCAGCCCAATCCGCACTGCAGAAACCAATAAGCAACAAAATCGTTCGGTTCAAAAATTCCAAACTAGATTGTATCCCAAATCAAGATACTCAAGAGGTGCAATTAACGCGCTGCCAGTGACATCAGACAGTTTGGCAATGATGAGAACCTCAAAAAAGATGAAACATGAATTTATAAGAAGCCCTTTGAGCATGAGGACACAATGAAGGTGAGGAGACAGTTGTTAAAGCTATGTATCTATCTGGCTCAATAAGGTCCTGAAGTTTATCAACACGACAATAAATTCCTCCTCTAAACAACAAGTTTATCTGACGAGATCTAAGTCCTTCAATATTTAAAAATAGCCACTGTTAATTGAAAAGAAAGCAATGTCTGTGGGAGGATGGAAATATGAAGAATAAATAGCTCAGTGCAGAACTAAAGTCAGCTAAAGAGACTAAAAAGAAATGATATTGACTCGGGCTTGAATGAATAAAAGGCTGGCCAGGGGCAGGGGGGCACTCAATAGTTAACATTCAGGTTCAGAAAGGAGGAGTTACCAGGTCCGAACTGTTGCTCCAAGTGGATGCCGACGTAGATGACACTGCCGAGGTTGACCAGTAAGTGGATGAGACCAGCATGCAGCAATGGACTTGTGAAGAGGCGCTAGATTTGATGAGAGACTGGTTAAGAGCCCCCATCTTATCCAAGCTGCCACAAGCATCAGAATCACATTTGCAGCCCCAATAAATATAAAGAAACCATATCATCTACAAGCTGATACTACTAGTTGTCGGTCTAAGATAGCTTGTATCCCAATCACTAAAATTAGTACCGACTCTGCTGTCAACTGTTACCAAGCAATAAAACAATAGCAAGGCAAAATTTCAGCTGCAAAACCGGAAGATACTCGAATGTCTAAACCCTAAACATATTTCAAACATCTCACATCACAAATGCTTCAAACATATTTCAATGCAACCAGATGAGATGATTCGAAAGACTAGCATCAAATAAAACCCTGAACCCCCGATTTCAAACCAAACCCACACTCTGAATGATCGGTTCAAAAATCAAACACCGCGGAAGACTGAGAGAGGCTTACGTGGACGCTGTTGGAGTTAATCTTGTAGTGGAGTCTCCATTACATGTTTAGGGGCATGTCTTCATGTCCATGTCTTCCTCCATGTTTTCCTCCATCTCGCCAAGACTGAGGTGGAGCAGCCGGCGCTACTAATGGCTGTGACGGGCGGCGTTACGGACGTGACGTCACAGATGGTTCACCTCCAGGAAAACCACATAGTCCCAATCAATTATGATTACAACACTTGGTATCTCGACTCGGGGGCTAGCAACCATATGACAGGACAACGTTCAGCGTTGGTCTCGCTTGACGAAAGCGTACACGGTACTGTGCGGTTCGGAGATGGATCCGTGGTAGAGATCTGTGGTCTCGGCTCAGTAATTATGGAGGGGCGGAGATGCAAACACAAGGTACTAACCGAAGTTTATTACATTCCGAAATTAAGAAGTAATATTGTCAGTTTAGGGCAATTGGAGGAAGCAGGGTGCAAGGTCGTGCTGGAGGACGGACAAATGTGCGTGTTTGATCGTGAACGCGCACTGTTGCTCCGAGCGCCACGCACGGGAAACCGGTTATACACTATCCGTTTGACCGTGGCCGCGCCGGTGAGCCTGTTGTCAAAAGTGGAAGACGATGCGTGGATCTGGCATGCTCGTTATGGCCACCTCAACTTTCGTTCGCTACGGGACCTCGGTGTCAAGAAGATGGCGGACGGTCTGCCGTTGATTGAGCGAGTTGAGCAAGTGTGCGATGGGTGCGTGCTTGGCAAGCACCACCGCGCGCCATTCCCACAAGCGGCTTCTTTCAGAACGAAGCATGCCCTCGAACTCGTGCATGCAGACTTGTGCGGACCGATAACACCACCAACCACAGGTGGTAAGAGGTACTTCCTGCTTATCGTTGATGACCTCACTCGTTTCATGTGGGCAGAGATGTTAGTGACCAAAGACGAGGTGCTACACATCTTCAAGAAAGTCGTTATTATGACTCAGAACGAGCAGGGCAAGAGGGTTAAGGCGTTGCGTACCGATCGTGGCGGTGAGTTCAACTCCAGTGATTTCACTGCGTACTGCATCGAGCATGGCATCGAGCACCTGACCACTGCGCCGTATACCCCTCAGCAAAACGGCGTGGTAGAAAGACGAAATCAGACAGTTGTGGAGATGGCACGGTGTATGCTAAAAGGCATGGGCGTCCCTGGCGAGTTTTGGGGTGAGGCGGTCAAGACAGCCGTGTATGTGTTGA
>NQLW01000046.1:3040734-3082870 GCA_002312845.1 Kalanchoe fedtschenkoi | reverse complement strand
CGCTCTTTCGATTGAAACCTTGCTCGATCTGAGCACGTTAACAATTGAGGAGTTGGTTGGCAGGCTGCGTGCGGCAGAGGACAGATTCGACGGCGACACTGGCGAAATCACTGACAAGGCCGGGCGGCTGATGTTAGCAGAGGATGAATGGTTGGCCAAGTACAAGCACCGGCTGATGCCGAAGTCCTCATCCAGTGGGAACAGATCGGGGGAATCGAGCGGTCACACCCCCGGGAAGAACAAGAGTGGAGCACGGGCCGAGGGTCGTGACACCACTGTCAAGCTCACAACGGAGGGGACACCGCGCCGGAAGGGTAAGTGTCGCAACTGTGGTATCTACGGTCATTGGGCCAAGGAGTGCAAGAAGCCACCGCATCAGGAGCGTAAGGAGGAGGCTCATCTCGCCAAGACTGAGGTGGAGCAGCCGGCGCTACTAATGGCTGTGACGGGCGGCGTTACGGACGTGACGTCACAGATGGTTCACCTCCAGGAGAACCACATAGTCCCAATCAATTATGATTACAACAACTGGTATCTCGACTCGGGGGCTAGCAACCACATGACGGGACAACGCTCAGCGTTGGTCTCACTTGACGAAAGCGTACACGGTACTGTGCGGTTCGGAGATGGATCCGTGGTAGAGATCTGTGGTCTCGGCTCAGTAATTATGGAGGGGCAGAAATGCGAACACAAGGTACTTACCGAAGTTTATTACATTCCGAAATTAAGAAGTAATATTGTCAGTTTAGGGCAATTGGAGGAAGCAGGGTGCAAGGTCGTGCTGGAGGACGGACAAATGTGCGTGTTTGATCGTGAACGCGCACTGTTGCTCCGAGCGCCACGCACGGGAAACCGGTTATACACTATCCGTTTGACCGTGGCCGCGCCGGTGAGCCTGTTGTCAAAAGTGGGAGACGATGCGTGGATCTGGCATGCTCGTTATGGCCACCTCAACTTTCGTGCGCTACGGGACCTCGGTGTCAAGAAGATGGCGGACGGTCTGCCGTTGATTGAGCGAGTTGAGCAAGTGTGCGATGGGTGCGTGCTCGGCAAGCACCACCGCGCGCCATTCCCGCAAACGGCATCTTTCAGAACGAAGCATGCCCTCGAACTCGTGCATGCAGACTTGTGCGGACCGATAACACCACCAACCTCAGGTGGTAAGAGGTACTTCCTGCTTATCGTTGATGACCTCACTCGTTTCGTGTGGGCAGAGATGTTGGTGACCAAAGACGAGGTGCTACACATCTTCAAGAAAGTCGTTACTATGACTCAGAACGAGCAGGGCAAGAGGGTTAAGGCGTTGCGTTCGGTCTGGATCGAGCCGCCGAAAGTGGACTCGATCTGGATCGAGCTACAGAAAGTCAACACGGTCAGGATCGAGTCTCAGAATAGCTTGACTCGATCTGGATCGAGCCAATGTTCTGCATATTTACAGTTTTACCCCTGCAGTTTTTCTGCTGACAGTTTGACCCTTGAGATTGTCTTTTTATCCGAATTTGGTCCAATATGCACTGTTTTTATCATTTTCTTCTTTCAAAGCCAGCATTCTTCATTTTGATCCTAAAAGATACAAAATCAGCTATTTATCATCCATAATTATTCATAAACGACTCAAATATAATAAGTATAAGTACCTAAAATAGGGTAATTTATTGCCCTATCAAGCCCCCACAAGGCTTGGTGCTGGCCCTTTCAGGTGAATGTGGTGGTAGCCAGGAGGGGTGTTCAAGCATTTCGTAACGTGTGGATGACCAATCTGCTGAACCCTAGATGGTTGTTCATAATGTGGCAGTGCAATCTCCTTTCCTCAAACGGATGCAGGATAGTATTGAGAATTTCATGCTCCGGATGTTAGAATAGGAAAAGAGGCGGGTTCAGAGTACTGTGTATCGGAGCATGCTGTCAATTGATGATTCAGCCCTTGGGTGTTCATCTGGAGAGGTAAATCAGGTTCATATTAAGGAGTTACCTAACGAGACGAGCCTCTTAAGCTATGTTTCAGGACAGACTGGGGAGGTGAGCTGGAATGCTCCGCAGAGCGTGTGGCTCGCCTGAGGCGAGAAAGGGACCAGTGTAGGCGCACCACCAGGAGCGCTACTAAATCTTTCTCCGCTCATACATCTAAATGATGAATGCTCTCTGCTGGAATGCTCGGGAGGGTTTGTAATAGAGGTACGTGGGATTACCTCAAACAGTTAATTTCTAATCATCATCCAGCTCTTGTTTATATTTTGGAGCCAAAGGCGGTGGAGCCCAAGCTTGTTAAATTGCGGCGGCCGCTGGGGTTCTCTAGATTGTTTAGCGATCATTCTTTAAATCACCACATTTGGATTATGCGGAATGATTCTTTACAGGTATCAATGGTGCATATTTCTGTTCAACATATAACTATTGAATTGGAGCTTGGTGTAGGTGGGCTGAAGGTTTTCTGCACAGTTATATACTCGCTATGTTCCAGGCATGCCCGAGCTCGTCTATGGCAGTATCTCTTAGTGACTGATTATTCTGGAGCTCCGTGGGTGCTGATGGGGGACTTTAATATCATATCTGATTGGTCTGAGAAACGGGGAGGTAGGCATCAGGATGATGGAAGTATGTGAGATTTTAATGACTTCATTAGTAACCTGGGTCTAGTGGATATCAGGAGTTTGGGTAAAGCATTCACATGGCGCAACAACTAACAGGGCTGGAATAGAATTTATAAGAGGCTGGATCGTGTGCTCCTCAATGGCCCTGCGGTATCGGCTCTCCCAGACCTTTTCGTTCGGCAGGGGGATCAGATTCAATTAGATCACGACCCTTTGATTATTGAGTGGCGCCGTCGCTTGGATCGGCTGTCCTTCTTTTCTTTCCATGGTATGTGGGTTGGGCATCTTGATTTCATGAGGGTGGTGGCTCGAACATGGAAATCAGGTTGCCAGGCAAACCCTATGAGAAGCTTCATGGAAAATCTGAAGGATCTTCGGTGTGTTTTGTGTGTCTAGAACTGGCACACCTTTGGGGACTTAGATAGACAAATTGAGCAGTGCCAGAAAGAAGTAGATGATGCAGACTCTGAGCTATTGAATCATTGGTCTTATCAAGGTGAAGACCGTTTAAAACAGTCCCAAGCCGAGCTGGAATCCAAGCTTCAGGCAAAGTTCTAACTCCTAGAGGAAAAGAGCAGGCTTGCATGGCTAAAAGATGGAGATCATAATTCAGTGATTTTTCATACTACAATGAAGGTGAGACATGCGAAATCTTGAGTTCATATTGAGCTTCCAGAAGGGTCATGGCTGGAGGAAAGAGATAAGATTGGCCCTGCGGCTATTTTCGTCTTCCAGGATCTCCTAGGTCCGATTGTTTCCCCCATAGATCCAAAAGTCTTGGATGTGATCCCATCTCTGATCTCGTCTGACGAGAATTCTAGTCTCATCCGGGCCCCCTTCCATGGAAGAGCTGAAGGAGGTGGTTTGGAGTATACATGTGTCGAGTGTGCCAGGTCTAGACGGTTTTACTAGTCTTTTCTACAGACACTTTTGGGATTTGATTAGTACTGACTTATTAGCGGCAGTTCGATGGTTCTTCAAACCGGGGAGCTACCTTCTAGTAGCTGTTACAGACACTCACCTAACCCTCCTCCCTAAATCCAAGCATCCAAGATCTTTGAGCGACCTCCGGCCTATTAGCTTGTGCAATGTGATCCATAAAATCATCTCAAAGCTCCTAAACGCTAGAGTTCGGCCTCTTCTCCCTCGACTGGTAGGTCTGAAGCAAGCCGCCTTCATTAAAGGTCGGAGTATTCTTGAGAACATCACTTGCTCACAAAGTGTGTCGTGATATTAAAAAGAAAGTTTGGGGGAGGAAGTATTATGCTTAAGTTAGATATGTCAAAGGCATATGACCAACTCTCATGGACTTTCATAACTCGAGTCCTTCATCGATTTGGCTTCTTAGAGTTATGGTGTGATATGATATAGAGGAATTTATATGGTTGCATGTTCTCTGTGAAATGGGATAGAATGCTCTACGGCTATTTTCGTTCCTATTGTGGGGTGAGGCAAGGGGACCCTCTATCCCCGTCCTTATTCGTGCTGGCTCTCGAGGTGTTGGGGTGATTACTGAACAAACATATTTTGAATAGGAATCTGAGGCCTTTCTCATGCAATTGGTGAGCGGTTCCTCCTTCGCATCTTATGTTTGCAGATGATGTTATGATATTCGATAATTATAGTTCTAATTCCATTTGGAATCTGAGTGGTGTTTTGGATGCTTTCTATGGGGCTTCGGGTCAGGTGATCAACCATTCTAAGAGTGCTATTTATTTCTCTAAGTGGATTTCAGCTTCCCGATGTGCAGTGGTGCTTGGTAATACTGGGTTCGGCGCCGGCTCCTTTTAATCTACATACCTGGGTGTGCCTCTATTTCTAGGTCGACCCAAGATTGAGTATTTTGACAACATGGTGAGTAGGATTTGGTCCCGAGTGGAAGATTGGCTTGGTAAGCTTATCTCTTTTGGTGGTAGGATTACTCTGATACAGTCAGTTCTTATGGCTTCGACGATCCATATCCTAGCTTCTATTCCCGTTCCTCTGCTAGTGTTGCAGCGTATTTCTTCACTGTTAACGTCTTTCTTATGGAATGTAGGCCAGGAGAGACATTATCACTGGGTTAGATGGTCCTCAATCTGTCGGCCTTCTAGTGAGGGAGGTTTGGGGTTCAGAAGCTTGTCCCAAATTATGGAAGGGCTTCACGCTAAACTTGCTTGGCGGTTTTGGGAGCAAGATTCAATGTCGGTTTACTTTATGGCATCGAAGTATGGGCATCCATCGGTGAATTCGTCATTGCCGTCCAATGGGTGGTTTGGGTTTTGGGTAGTGGCGTGCTGAAAATTATTCACCCTTTTCCAGGTAAAGACCTCAATGCAGATCTGGCTGGCCTTTCGATAAAGGAAATCATGGAGGATCCGGAAAAGTTGTCTTGTCCTTATCTCGGGTTCACTTGAAGGAAGGCTTGAAGGATCGCTTAGTGTGGCCAGAAAGCACATCCGGCCATTTTCTCCCACCGGGTTCTTATCGACAATCTATGTAGCTCAGGATGGCCATGATTTTGAATGGCTATGAGCTCCCTGGCTCCCCAGGAAGATTGAGAGATTTGTATGGAGGCTTTTAAATAATGTTGTCCCTGTGGATACCAGAATTTAGGGCAAAGGGATTCCCCTATGTTCGTAGTGTCATTGCTGCAACCAGCCAGACTGTGAGTCGATTGACCACCTTTTTATCACTACTGATCTTACTTGATCGGTTTGGTTTCCTCTGGCCAAAATTCTTGACAAACCTCAGGTTACATCATTATTCCAGCTGAGGTAGTCTTGGCTTTCTTCAGGACCAGCGAGGTCGCATTTTTTAAAAATAAATTTTATTCAAAACAATTGAGAAGACAAGTACAACTAGCCGACTCGACAAAATGTTGTGCGCTTATGATCCAGCACAACCAACGCCCGAACATGGGGGCTAAAATCAGACAAAGAGGACGAAACTATGCTACCCAAGGCAGGAGCTTCTTTCACCAAAGCATCCGCGACCTGATTGGCCTCACGATAGATATGACGAACCCTGGCACCCCATAATCCTTCCGGATGCTACGCAGCAGATAACAACACTTCCACAGGAAGGACTTTAAATTATTCACCGCATATGCTAGGACGGAGGAATCTGTATGAACCTCTAAAATCGCTAGACCTGACGCAATAGCCTCCCTTAAGCCTCACAATGCCGCCACTGTATTTGACAGACCTGGTTCGGACCGAGCCGAAAACATAAGCTTTGGCTGCCCGCTGACGCTCCTGATAATGCCTCCACCCGAAGACCCCGACGCAGCCGCATAACCATCCACATTAAGAGTAAGACCGTCGCCTGGATCTGATGAAACCCAGGGAATTTTTGAAGGGGCGATGATAATCTTCGAAACTCTCACCGCAATCAGCGCTATCAAATATGAAGATGATGCTGCAATGGAAGGTTTAATGAGAGGAGATAACAAGAAAACCCATTGCTGGACTCGACAAATGACTCCATGCTCAAGAGCCGCCTCCCGTACATTCTGTTATTGCGCTAACGCCATAACTCCCATAGGCCACAACCGACTACTATCTGATTTATGAAATCTAGTTGAGACCTTGGAGCTACTTGTCCAATCCAAGCCCAACACAACTGAAAAATAGAATCAACCTTTGGCTTGTCTAGAACTCGAGCGAAGAATCCCCATAACTTTGATGCTAGCTGGCTTTGGATGAATAGATGATTAACTATTTTGGAATGGCCATCTTGACGACACCTGCACCGAGACGCCAGTTTGATGCCTTTGCTCTGAATACATCGATCTACCGACATCGCATTGTTGAACAAGCTCCAGAGAAATCCAGAGATTTTCATAGGGAACAAGGAAGACCATATCCAATTCAGATCCCCTCTGTCAAAGCTCGGAGAGACCCAGGACCGGAAAGAAGCTGCCGTTAGCTTCCCTGAATCAGATTCCGCCCAAACCAATTAATCTGCCTCTTTGGGATCTAAAACAATGCCCCGCAACTCAATTCTCTGATCAACCGGAAGAGTGTTAATGACCTTGTCATCCGCAATAGCTTTAGAAACCAATACAGGTCGCAGCTCCAAAGCTAAACTCCACGCTGGGGAGGCAGAGCCCATGGTAATGCTGCCTCGACCAAACACCCATCTAACCTTGTTCTGGAGCAAGTGGATAGATGGAAGGATGGACTGCCAGAGCGCGGAGCCCTTCTCCCTGAAAATCAGGCTCCCAGCATGACGCTCATATTTAGCACGCACAAAACGTGCCCACAAAGAAAATTCCTCCCAAAAACACCATGCTAATTTAGTGTGAAAGCTGTTCATAATTGACTAAATAAGCCAGATACCAGTTCCACTCTGATCAATCAGCCTACTAAATCGATTCCACACAATCCAGTGGTGTCGCTTATGCTTACCTGCATTCCATAAGAAAGAAGCTAGGATGGAGTTGATATATGAGATATGAGATCGGGGATGAAGGACAAACTTCCTCGTCAAGCGAACTTGTAACCGGACCCAATAGAGATTCATACATCCTAGCTGCCTCATTGCCAATAACCACCCTGTCATCAGTCCAAATGCCATTACGGAGCTTGATGTGACACCGAGATTGAGCTCGTCGCACCTTCATAGCGGTGAACAGCTTGGTTTTAGCCCGAAGATACGAGGCTAGTTCAGCCTAAGCTTCCAACAGCGCCCTCCAGCACTGCATTATTTCAGAGTCCGCCATATCTACCTTGCGTTTGGCCTCTTCCACTTTCCGATTCAGGTCGCCAAAGGTTGACCAATTCCACTCCCTTAATGTGCGCCGTAACTCCTTGAGATTTTCTATGAAATTGATCATCAGATTATTGCTACGGTTGCTCCTCCAATGCTGCCTTACCAAAGGCAGGAAGCCTTCATGGTCTGCCCACATGGAGTGTGACAAAGATGTAAATAAAGCTCTTCTCCATTGATGAACAAAACTCAATAATTCTGTTACAATGAGGAGAGCTCATATATATAGGAGGAAGAATCGGAATCGGGAGAGAACCAGAGGCAAAGGCAGAGCAGGGAGGATCAAACGGTGTCGTTTGCTCACGGCGCGTATTGCGTTTGAAGTCATATGAAACGACATCGTTTGATCCCTTTACTCTGTTACACCGGACGACGCCGTTCGCCCTTGAGTGCAAAACCGTTTCCCTCCAAGTGAAACGTCGCCGTTTGCACACGGGCTCTCCTTCCTCGAGACCGAGAGCTGAGCGCCTGCGTCGATCCTCTCCGACAACGGCACTCCGACTTCATCTGGCTGAGAGAGTGGAAATTAAAGAAAGCCTTCCTTGGGGGGATGAGCAGACTTCCAAAAGCAAGGGGCAGTGATCTGATTGAATTCTTTCGAGTTGCCGCACCCTTAAGTTTGGGAGGACTGCCACTGCAAGAGTGTTGAGCAGGACCCGATCCAGCCGTGTATAAACTCTCCTCCAACCTTGCCGATTATTACACCAGGATAATGACTTGCCCATAACTCCGATATCAACAAAACCAAGCCTCTGAATGAAATCCACAAAGTCACGCATGCTGCCATCATAACGTTGCACGCTGCCTTTCTTCTCCTCCCAGTGTGTAATGATATTGAAATCTCCAATTAATAGCCATGGAGAGGATAAATTGCTTCCAAATTGAGTAGAGCCTCCCACAGCCTAGCTCGCGCTTGGCGAGTGCAGCGAGAATAGATATAGGAACAGAGGATGCTCCTGCTCCAGGAGAGGAAGTTGATCTCTACTATAAAGTGTTAGTCCGATTTTTCCCTGATGTCCACTTCAATTGAGTCCTGCCAAAGTAACCAAATGTTATTCGTAGTGTCATGATCACAGAAAAAGTTTGTGAAGCCCAGTCTCCTCGCTAGACGAGGGAGCTTCCTCGATGAAGTTTTGGGTTCCAAAATGCAGAGGAAAGACAGCTTGTGTAGAGATACAAAATGAAGGAGGTGATCTATTGTCCCTCTATTGTAAACGCCCCTAGCATTCCAGCAAATTGTGTTAATCATGTTTAATGATCTCGGGGTTGAATCTGGTGGCGCTGCGGGTTACGCGCCTGGTAACTTTTGCGGTGATGCTCTGATTCATTTCTTCAACTGCTTCCGCCTCTGGGATGACAACCGTCAGAGGGTTTGGTTGGTTCTTCTCCTAGGTCAATAATGGATGCATCACTCGGCCTATCCCCGAATCATCAACCGAGAGCATCCGCTTATATGCAGTAGGGTGATTCTTGGGCTGACTATGCTCATATAGCTGGAGCATATATTCCTCAACACTGGAACGAATTCTCTGCATGAGTGAGGACTCGATGTCCAAGCGAGGCGGCCTTTGAACTTGCTCCTTCTGAGCAACTACCGAGACTTCAGATTGTTCGCCCTGCCAACTTCCAAACTGAAGGCACTGTAATGGAGCGGAATAGGGAGCTTCCTCAGAGGGTTGCGTGTAAGCATGCATGGATTCCACATGGGCTAATGCTTGGGTGTCCCCATTTGCCTCATGATTTTTTGCTGTACTTGGTAATTCCTCCTGAGTCAGTGGGATAAGCTTATTCTCAACACTTTACTCCACCTCATTTACATTCTTCGGTTTCCATGTGTTTCACCCCTTTTCTGCCTCCTCCCCTTCGGGACCTGCCAATTTTCTTCCGTGTTTTGGGTTACAACATTTGCTTCATCATGGCTTTTCCCATTTTGGAATTCATGGCTGACTGATGATCCGTTCCGCATGACGGCTGACCCCAACTCTGCTCCTTGCCGATTAAATTTCTCTGTTGCTTTACGACTCCTGGCTAGCTCCTTCCTGCAATTATTAATAGAGTGCCCCTATTTTTTGCATCTGTAACAGTAGCTCATATTCCCTTCATATTTAATTTTGACCCATTGTTGCTGGAGTTTCGTTCCCACCCAAATTCCTTTTGCCAGCGGTTGCCTTACGTCTATTTCCACACACACTTGGCGTTTCGGGATTTGAATTATCTAACGTGTGGGGATCGGCCTTCAGAAATCTTCCAAATCCCCTACAAATTTCCCTTAAGAAGCTCGGTCACTAGAGGCAAGGATCGAGCCCTGTTAGCTTCGCCCATGTCAACATAATAGTCGGTTCTGCTTTAACTGAGAATCCTGCCATCCATCAAAATGTGCGGAAACTCAGGTTACCTATTTTGTGCGAATCATTCTTAAGGACCTCTGCGACATCGGGTTCTGTTGAGAAAATCACTAATAGGTGACGCCCGTCCAGTGCTCCAACGACTGGCATGCTCTCCACGCACCAGTGTCATTTCATGAAATCTTTTACCGCCTCCACTCTCGGTCGAGTCTCTGCGAACTTCAGGATTACCGCATTGGACATGGATTGGTATGCTGGATAGATTTCTGCTTTAGAGAATAGGATGAGCGGGTTTCCGTCTCGATGTTGGACCTTCCGCGAATGTTGGCCGCCGCGTCTGATACCTGAAACCAGTCTCGCGAACTCCGATTGGATCATGCACGTCTGAATGTATACGTTCCGAACTCCTCTCCCATGCCCCCGGACGTCCCTCGCGATCCTGTCTCCTCGACGAAAAACCTCTATCCCAATTGTGTGCCACCTGGTTACTTCGGGTAACCTTCGTTCCTTGCGTCATTGGCGGGGTATTGCAGAACTCCCATGGGTGTCTTTACCCGCTCCGGTCGAGGAAAGTCACGGTGCGCCCTTTCATCTCCCTCGTTGCCTTATCTCTCGCCGCTCCAACCCGGATTCAGACACCCAATTCCATGCCTCAAACACAAAAAGGCAAGGTCACAGATTGAGTTTGTCTCCTGTGTGACAGTTGGGTGTGGGTTGTGGGAGATTTGGTGCGAGCACAATAGGAGGATTCATGATCATGTGGATGGCCGAACTGATCTGCTCAAAGTCGTGCGGGCTTGGATGTTTAGACTTCTCCCTCAGTTCACGGTAAAGGTACCTTCATCTAGAGAGGACAGTCTCTCTGTAGAAAGTCCGCGCCTTCAAGTTTCGCCTGGTCTGGTCAGTCGGGTGAGGTGGATTGTATGGGATCTAGGGCCTGGTCTCATTCTCAATACTGATGGATCATCTGGTCCAAGAGGTTCTTCGGGTGGAGGAGTTTTCTGAGGAGTTTCGGGTGAGCCGAAACTTTTATTTGTGTCCAGATTCAGTGGTTCTTATTCCAGCGTTGTTGTGGAATTTGAGGCTGCGCTAGAGGGCTTTCGTCTGGCGCAAGAACATCGTTTGCGGGTGGTGGAGATGCAGAGTGATTCAAAGGTTTTGGTTGATGCGCTTACGGGAGAAGGAGAATGCCCTTAGTCGTGCGTATATGCCTTCCGTGATATTCTGAAAGAGATGGTTAGAGTGCGGATTGTTCATGCACTTCGCGAAGCTAATCATGTTACAGAAAGGCTCACTAGTCTCACTTTGGATGTCGGTCCTCCAGTTTCTTCTTCTCCTCAGCTGTTCTCCTCATAGGTGCGCGAGGCTCTTCGCTAGGATGGTCTTCGGTTCAGGTCTCTCAGGCGTGCCTAAGAGTTTTATTTTCTTGTTTGTTAGGTGGGCGGTCAGGGAGGCTGGGTGCATCCCTCTTTCCGTTTCCTCCTTACCTTTCTTGTATCATCGAATTTTTCTTTGATTAATAAAGTGTTTTTTTTACAAAAAAAACTCTACCTTGAAAAAGAGGAACTCCAAGGTATTTAGTGGGTAAATTTCCTTTTTGGCATTTGCTGATATGTTTAATTCTCCTGATCTGAGCAGCATGAGCATTCTTGGAGATAAAGAATCTGCTCTTATCATAGTTGATCAGTTGGCCAGAGGTTTGATAAAAATCATTGATGAGAGAGTTGAATCTTCTCATTGATTTGATGGTACCATTAGTGAAAATTAGGGGATGGTGGCGCAGTTGGCTAGCGTGTATGTGACTTGATTGTGAGACTCTGAAATTCACAAAATAATGTTGTTATAAATATGTCCCTGATTGATGATTATTATTTTTGGGATGCAATAATCTTTAAAAATTAGTATGTTAATTAGTTGATGACCATGTTTCACAGGTCATTGGTATTGGATACTAAACTAATAACATAGATACATTGAGGAATATGTATTGGACCGAACCACTTTAAGATTATTGTACGGTTTTAAGTGTTATAAGTATATCTTAAAGTATACGGTTATAGTCCTTAACCTGAGTTGGTCTTGTTATCCTACTTGAGGAATAATATGCTTTGATATCATCAAACGCTACCAATAAATCTGATAATTATAAAAATGATTATTTTGTATGTTATGAATCTTGATGAGGAATATGAACCAACAAGATGGATCTGTAACTCTCATATGATAAGAGAAATATATTTGGGCCCCTCGATGAGTTAAGATTGAGAAATTCATGGTCATGCTCAAACGAACTTAATGTCCGTCATTTGATATATCATTCTTACTCAGAGATCGAGACACGCGAATGAGTCTAATAAGGATGACACTTCATCCTTCCTTATGCTCATTCAAGATATTGTTAGAGAGGGATTATTAGTAACTGGTTTATGTGAAAGTGGGAGATCGTTGGTGTCTGCCCATTAAAATAGTTAAATTGACTCATATTGACTAATGTTTGGTTGTCTCGAACCAATTTATTCTTAATCAGGAATCATAATGTTTTACTAGATGCCACTTACGATTAATGGGCTCTAGCCCATGGCTAAATAAGAATAAATCTAAATGGTCGTACACAATCAAGTGTGAGATAATAAATTGAGTAGAAATCGAATAGGATTTGGTCTGGATATGATCTGTTGCAACTCGTGTTTGATTTGGATAAACTTGATGGGCTAAATCCATGGGTACGACACGTGGATAAAACCCACTGGGTCTGGCTCACGGACGCATACCCAGTAACCCAGCTTATGGGCTTGGCCCGCGGGCTGAAATCCATTAACCCGGATATCATTATAAATAGAAGACTAGGGCTTCTGTTTTCAGATGATGTCACAATTTTCATTATGTGATAACGGGAAAATACACAAGTGAGGATTCAGGTTTATTCGAAGGGAGCTAGTACTCCAACCAGACGTGATATCCTACACGAGTGTGTGGATACCGTTATAGGTATGTCATCTGCTGTGCTGAAGAAATGAGATGACTAAACAAGGTTATATGGTATTACTTTTTCTTTCTATATTCATTTTCTTTATGGTTTCTCAATTCAAGCCAAATCTATATCTCAGATCTAGATTGAGAACGATTAGATTAAGAAATAGGTAATCCGAATCCAGATCTGTATCTGTTAATTCATATTATCGCTAAAGCCATGAAATTTGTTTTGTGACGTTCCAGATCTGGAATTATACCTCCTTGTTCAGAAATTCAGATTTACATTTGTATGAGTGATTTCCAATAGTTTTATCATTGCACAACCACCAGCCCTCCTTAACGCATCCTGGATAATAACTCTGCTCTGGTCCTTCCGCTTGAGGTGCTTTGAGATCTTCGTGCTCGCCCTAGAAAAAATACTTAAGCTCTGGATATCGCGACACTTCCTTGAGGCCCCTGCATAATATTCTTTCCCAATCCACCCTGAGTCAAGAGTTTGATGCACCACACTACCAAATAAGATTATTTATTGGCAATTTAGCCAGACAAATGGCTGAAAATGCACCGGAAACTAAATTCTCGTGCACTTGGTGGCCAAATGTTCGGCCAAAATCTGTCGGCCGAAATGGCTCCCCGATATATATTTCCGGCAAGATTCTGACCACTTTACAGTCTCTTTTTTCGGCCGCTTTATGATTGGTTTCCGACAACTGTATGACTTGGTATTGTTGACCAGATTCCAGCGTCCTTTTGGCCAAAAAGGGTTTCTGCCAAGGTTCTTGCTTATTGATGGCCATAAATCGATATGCTATTTTGTAGCAGCTTTGCAGTTGGTTTTCAGGCCCGTTTCGAGCCACTACTTAATTTATTTATAATTTTTTTTGATAAAAATATGTTGTGATTTATAGTAGAATATATTTTGTAAATCTGTTTCCCACCATTTGCTCATTATATAAATGTAGCGAGTGAATAAAAAAGTATATTAGACAAAATAATTTAAAACCTGGAAATATGTTTTACAAGAAATTAGTACGCATTAAAGAATACATCCAAAAATAAGAAACATGAAACTCGATGACAATCAAATACATACAATAGTTGTATATTGAAGGAATACATGTACAAACTTGCTTTACAAGCTTCTGATTTAGTAAGCGTGGTACAACTAGGATATAAAGTTTCTAAATAATCTTATCGTGCACAACTTGTGATTGGAACTTCAGCAAATTCTTTAATATGCAACATTTACCATGTTGAACAAAGAGAGTGATGATGTACTTTAAAATGGAATTTAATCTTACGAGGTTGATGAAGAAAACTTATATTTTAAAAATTATGTTGAAACGCTATAAAAATAAATATATGGCTCACATTTAATTTTTTTAATCAATAATTTTCATATCTTTTTCTCAAAACCTTTTTCACATCATATTATAAATTGCTAGAGGTCAACAAGAAGCAGAGAAATGTATGCATACGGAATAGCTACGGAATATAAGTTCCAAACTAAAACTAAATCACAAAGATGAACTATAATATAGGACACACCTTGCAATATTCAAATGTCAGTTCCAAATCATTCCACTTATCTCCAAGACCATCATCTTCAAAAATAGTCTCACCATTAAATATATTATAGTCGTTTAAGTTGACACCTTTTCTCAGTAATGAATTTCTTTTTGATGTCATTTCTAACTCATTCTCAACATGGCACTCCTAAGTGACTTAAGATTTTTTATATTTACATCTTAATCAACCGCACCCCTCCTTACGTGTCTCATTGTCATTGTTGTAGTCCTCACCCCCTCTCATAGTGGTTACTTAAGTTTCAGTATTTTTATCAATAATAACTTTCTTTGTGACTCATTTGCTACTGGATTCTTAACATCAGACTCTTTGGTGACATGAGGTGGGATTTCATAAACATCATTTTTTCTACACTATCAGGAAAATTATGTTTATGGAAAAACACCTCAGGTCAACATAGAGTGAGACTATTTAGGAATATGATGGACTAGGAGACATGTGGAAAGAGTTGAGACTTGCATTAGAATATTGCAAGATCTGTCCTAAAAAAAATTATTTTCATCAATTTAGTATTAGCTAGAAATTTTTATCCATAACTGTTATTTATGCATAAGTTTCACGAATTCTTGTTGGCCTTTACTAAATTATAATATGTTAAAAAGATGATTTGTGGTATAATTATTATTAATAAACCATTAGTGTTGCTTTAACATACACTCAATTTATTAAATTTTGCATGAAGCTGTTAAGATGAAATACATATATTAGATATCATAGTTTTTATCAATCATATAAAACACTTTGAATTGTATATATCAAGTATGATAAACTTTGGAACTATAACTTAGTAGTTCAACACCCTAGTTCTATCACAATAATGGAAACTAAAATAAAAATATTGAAAGACGATTAGACCTAGTGTCTTATAAAACTTCTTAACGGCACTTTGTGATTCAAATGAATCTGTAAGATCAATCACAAATCAGATGAAAGTATGAAGAGTTACAAGGCTCAATAGTGGCAAATGATCACAATTAAACAAAGGGTGATGATAGATGTTACATACATTAGAAATTGATAATCTTATAAATTGAATGAATATATATAATGATTTGCTATATGGTTCTCTAGATATTTGAGGATGTGTGTATCATGACACCATGCCTTTGTTTCTATAGCTAAGCACAAATAAGAGGATATATGTGTAAATTAAATAAGAGCATTTTTATGGACCTAAAAAAATTGTAGATAGTGGATTACCTAATACGCACCAACAACGAGGCGAGTAGCTTATAGAGTAGCAACGACAACAACGAGTGGGCTTGGAGCAGCTTGTATGAAGAGGCTTGCAACGACGGGCGACAACAACAAGGGGGCTTACAGCAGCTTGTAGGACAGCGCCGAAGCGAGCAACAGCGGCAGCGGCACGTTAAAGGGGGTTAGGGTTTAAGGAGGAAGGAGAAATGGAGAAGAAATAAGATCTGCGCCTGATTTTAATTTTATTTTTTTGGTTAGTTTCCATTCCCTTTAAAATGGATAGAAATTTACTTTTTTCAATGAATTTTAACCAATGTGTAATTTCCTGTGTACACGAGCACTGGAAATACACATTGTGGCCGAAAATAAGTTGGACAAAGCACACATTTTCCGGACCTTTTACAGCCAGTATCGGGCAGATAATTATGAACTGATTTTATTATTTTAAAATGATAAATTCGGCAAGTAAAGGGCCGTAAATTTGTTGTAATTTTTTTGGCTAGTTTCTAGTCAATTTTATTTTTACCACAAAACTGCTATTTTTGGTAGTGCCAAGCGCCTCCCACACGGAGAACACCCTAGCTTAACGATGTCCTCACTGCTCTGACCACCCTTCTCCTTCCACCGTCTCGAGAGCTTCTCTCTATAAAAACCATCTCAGTGATGAAATTCCCCCCTTAGATCTTTAAAACAGTTCATGTAACTCACATTAATTTAATTAAATTGATGATTTTAAACTAGATAATTGTGATGCTATATATTATACCAAATAAATAGATAAAGTATATTTATTAGAATAAGCCATTTGTAATATAGTTTACACTTAATTATAGTATTCGACATTTATTAATTAGTTGAAGAGATTTAAATATGCATTATTGAGTGATAAATAAATTTGAAAGAATTTATAAGTGTTAGGTCCATAAGCTAATTTGATGATTTTTACATTTATTTTTAAAATACTTTTCATTTTAATATAGCATTCAAAATAAATTATAGATGATTATATTCTATTTATAATTTCAGATGTTATAAAAAATTGGTTGGAAAGAAGTTCAAATTCGTTATATCATTTAGTGATGAGAAAATTATTGATATAGACCAAGCCTTCTTGGTAAGTGACATATTTCGAGATAGTCTCAATACGAATATCAAATCAATTACGTCAACCATACTTTAATTTTCAATAGAAACTTAGTTGGAGTATGATAATTATATAATTATTGTCTTAATTTATTTTAGTGATACATATTTTTTTCATTCAACTTCAAATGTTAAGAAGCCTATACTTACGACACTCATTCGTCTTCTTTGAGGAGCTAGTTCATCTCCAACAAAATATGAAAAAGACAATGAAATTTTAGCCACAAAATAAAATAAAGATGAAAATGTGATTTTTTGAAAAAAATAAATAATGAACCATTTATAGTACATATTTGTCATAAAATATATACTTATTTTGATTTTTTTTTAAAAAAAAGTGATGCAGATGATTTCAACTTTCAGATATCTTAACAGAGTTAATGCACTTATTTTATTTTATGAAGTTCATATTCATAAATATTTATTATACCTGTTTTAATTTGAATATATAATTTTTTTATATTATTTTTTGTGTTCACGTCAATTTTCATTTGCATATAATAAAATTATATTCAATATAAAAACATATGATCTGTATTAAATAAAAAAAATATGATCCCCTGCATCAGATTACAGATATTCAAAATAGGATGGTATTACGAATAAAAAATGGGAATCTAAGTTTTGATGTAAAAATATGGAGATGGATTTAAATGATTTAATGAAGAAGCGTTATTAATAAAAAAGGAAAGGAAGGTGAGTGGAAGGGAACGAGTTTATGTACACCACATCACCATCACCGTCCAGTCGTGGTTTAGGGTCTTCCCAAACGCGTACGTACGCGTGGACTCATCATAAGAAACAAAACAAAATACTCCTCGCAAGTCACAATCCACACACTTATTATTATTATTAGTTTTGTTTTCATGCGTTGCCCACACACGCCGTCAAAACCATGGTTTTGACTCACGCGTTCCCACATACATATATATATCAGTCTGAACTCAACTCCATTTCTACAAGAATCAATCCAAACTTCACACTGAGCGTAACTTCAGGTGGATTTTGTTCTCCATGGAAATTACATCTCCCTTCTATTTAATCGACGATTTCTCTTCTTTTTTCCCCCCTACATCCTCCTCCACTTTTATAATGGACGGAGGAGGAGACCGCGACGAATCCAGTTCGGTCAAGCGCAGGAAGACTTCTCACGACGACGATGATGATTTTTCGGGTCTCCACGGCTCGATGAAGGACATTTTGTCTTCCTTGTTGTTCGTTGATGAAGACCACAAATTGGATGATCGTCACTTTGGTTTTTCCGATCTCAACCCGACAGACCATCAGCAGACCGGACCTAAACGACCCAGAAGCACTACAGCTGCTCCACCCACTAAGAATGCAGAGGAGCCGCAGCAGCAACGGCGGCTCTGGGTGAAGGACAGGTCCAACTCCTGGTGGGAATGCTGCAAGCGTCCCGATTTTCCGGAGGAGGAGTTCAAGAAAGCTTTTAGGATGAGCAGAGGGACATTCGACATGATTTGCTCTGAACTGGACTCCGTTGTGACGAAGAAGGACACCATGCTCCGGGCAGCCATTCCGGTCCCGCAACGAGTGGCCGTCTGCATTTGGAGGCTGGCCACAGGGGAGCCGCTCCGACTCGTCTCCAGGAGGTTCGGATTGGGCATCTCCACCTGCCACAAACTGGTCCTGGAAGTCTCCAACGCCATAAGGAAAGTCCTCATGCCCAAATTCATCCAGTGGCCTAAAGACGAGGCGATGCAGAGTATGAAATCGGAGTTTGAATCGCTTTCTGGAATCCCCAATGTTGGCGGGATCATCTACACTTCCCACGTCCCCATCATCGCTCCCAAGAACAGCGTGGCAGCCTACTACAACAAACGGCACACTGAGAGGAACCAGAAGACGTCCTACTCCATGACGGTCCAAGGGGTGGTTGATCACAAGGGCATCTTCACCGACGTCTGCATTGGATGGCCCGGCTCCATGCCTGACGACCAGGTCTTCGAGAAGTCGACTCTCTACAAGCGCGCAACACGTGGCCAGCTGAACGACGTATGGATTGTTGGCAACTCCGGACACCCGCTGATGGACGGGATACTAGTCCCCTACGCTCGCCAGAGGCTCACCTGGACGCAACACACCTTCAATACGGGTGTTGCCAGGCTGCAGAGTGTGGCCAAAGATGCCTTCGGGAGACTCAAGGGAAGGTGGACCTGCTTACAGAAGCGGACCGAAGTGAAGCTTCAGGAGCTGCCCATGATTCTCGGAGCTTGCTGTGTTTTGCACAACATATGTGAAATCATGGGTGACGAGATGGATCCTGAGCTTAAATTTGACATCTTTGACGATGAAATGGTGCCCGAGAACAACGCTGTCAGGTCCAAGACCGCTCTGCAAGCCAGAGATCACATTGCTCATAATCTTCTTCACCATGGACTTGGTAGCACTACTTTTATGTAGACTATATATATATATATATATATATATATATATATATATATATGTACCAGTTCGCGACTGCGCGCGCATTGATGATCATACTTCATTCTTTAGCAAAATCTTTTTGTAATCTCTGTCAGGGATTTTTTTTCGCAGTTGCAAGTTGCAGCTGCCAATACATAGTTTTTAATGAAAAGGAGTATTCAGTCAAAGGATACAATGGTTCGGTTAATTTATAATCGTTTTAAAAATTGAAACCGAATTGTTAGCTTACAAAATCAAACCGAGTCAAACTATAGGATTCGTTTCGATTCGATTCATTTTTCTTTATTTACTAAATAAAAGACTTTTTATATTAGGAAAAAATTCAAAAGGGGTTCTGAACTATCACCACTTATTCAATTGCGGTTCAAACTGTCACGATTTTTTAAAATGGTGCGATAAAAAAAAGTTGGACTGATTTTTTAGAATAAAATTTACCGTTACACTCTTAAACTAATATTATCACAACACTTAGATTTGGGTGAGAGAATTATGTCGTTTGGTTATAAAAATAAATGATATCTTTTTGCGCACATAAATAAAATGACGTCTTTTAATACTCAAACAATCATAATCCTCAACAAATTTAGTAAGATCAGTTATATTTATGAAATCAAACAAATTTATCTTAAACATCATTCGAAATCAGTCCAATTTTTTTATCGCACTCTTTTCGGAAATCGTTGTAGTTCGGACCACAATTGGATAAGTGGTGTTAGTTCAGAGCCTCTTTTGAGTTTTTTTCTTTTATATAATAATAATAAAGAGGTACTAATTTGTACTTCAGGAAAGTACACATGCGGTACGGTGTATAGTAACATCCAACTTATGCTTTCTAAAGTTAGGGTTCATGTGCTCATATGTGAACCCTACATGTCGAACTAGCTAAATGATCAATGCCCCTCCTAGTTCTTTCACCATTGTGCGATCCTTCGTATGGTGCTCAAACTTCACTGCCAAATACTTGAATTAGTTCTGAGTCTTGTCTTGATGTATCTTGCACATGAAGTTTAGGTCTTTTAGAGTTACTAAAGACCACCCTTCATCTTTGATATTGAAGTAACTACTGACAAACCGATGAATCATCACCCAACCGGTCTCTTGTCTAGGCTTCCCTTTGTACGACTTATCTTGTAGTTGCTTTTCATTATCAAGTCTCAAAATGCGTCCGTCTTCTTGTAGCTCAATGGCCTAATATCCGCCTCCCTCACGTTTAAATAACTTATTGAACACCTCTTGGCTCAAAAAGAAAGATTGATTTCATTTTCAGAACTTTGAGTCACCTTCAACAAGCTTGAATGAAGAGTGGATCTCATGCATAAGGGGTGTGTAAGTTTGTTCTTACTAGTCGAATGATATCAATGGTTAAGAACTTCATCATGCATAGCTTTGGTAACTAGAACCTTTTTAACCTTAGAAAATTTCTTATAATCCTCTTCTTGTTTAAGACAAGTGGAGATCACCCAAGAAAGAAACAGTACTAGCTCTTGTAAAAACTCAACCCTGATGGTGTGACTCCTTATGTCAAATCACTTGCATGTCTGGACCTCCTTCCTTTTTGCATTGTCAGGTTGTTGTACTTTTCCGTGTCCTATAGATGTAATCTCAAGAATGTAATGTGGACCAAAGTTGTTGAAATTGGCCTAGAGTGGTAGATCATCCACTTGGTCTGTTGAGTATGAATTCTTGAAACGTTGTAGGTGGATGATTAGCTGTGGGGTAAGGTTTTTTATTACAGGACGGAGTGAAGAAGGAAGATTTGAACTTGCGATTAGGGTGGAAAGAAGAAAAGGTGTTCTTAATGTAAATTCCTCTCCTTACTCGATCTAATCAATCCTTAAGGACTTTTACTAGTCGAGTATAAGATGAAATTCTAGATTTTTATCAGCTATTTGGTCGAGATGTAGTCTCAAGAATGTAATAGGGACCAAAGTTGTTGAAATTGGCCTACGCTGGTAGATCATCCACTTAGTGTGTTGAATATGAATTTTTGAGACGTTATAGATGGATGATTAGCTGTGGAGTAAGGTTTTTGATTACAGAACGGAGTGAAGAATTTGAACTTGAGATTAAGGTGGAAAGAAGAAAAGATGTTGTTAATGTAAATTCCTCTCCTTACTCGATCTATTAAATCCTTAAGGACTTTTACTAGACGAGTATAAGATGAAATTATAGATTTTTATCAGCTACTTGGTCTAAGTGACATTTTCTTTAATTTTTTATCTCTTTGTCAAATCGCTTCTAATCTTTTCCAAATACTCTTTCATTATCCTAAATTCTCCATCATGGAGTATTTTTCAATTTTTTTCAAAACTTGCACTTAGTTATTTCAACATTTTACACTTAAAATTTTTTAAACACTTTCATTGCCGAAAATTCACTCAAGAAAGCTACTCCTTCATCTAAAAAACTAAAAAAAAACTTACATTGCCAGGTTACTTCCCGTAAAGAGCGCGTTTAATGACTTGGTAGGTTGTCGCCAAGTTTAGAAGCACTACTAAGAATTTCTTTTCGATGATCCCTTCTCAATAAGTGTGATATCCACAAAGAAATTATCTTTGTGAGAGAAGAAGTGATTGTTTTCTTCTGGAGGTCTTACTTTGGAGATGTGTTCAATATGGTGGACTTGTGATGTAGCTTCTCCATTTGTATTTGACCTACTTTCCTCCATATCATATTTTAATAATTCCGAGCGTTGATCATATCCTTCGGCTTTCTCTTAGATTTGACACTCTCTTTAGATGGCTTATCATTATTTATTTCTATGTAGCATTCCTTGATGTTGTTTCTCTTGAATTCATTATTTCTGACCAAGTTGAGCCAGAGAGACCAACCAGCGACTAAGGACGTGCATTGGACCTTGACAAAGAAGGGTGAGATGCGGAGCAATGGCGGTCCTAGTGGGTGGACAACAGAGACGACTGTCCACTCAAGTCCAACTCAAACAACATACAACAGAGACGACTGTCCACTCAAGTCCAACCCAAACTACTCCTAATTCAATATAATAATAAAAAAATTTATTTTGACCCCCAATTTAGCTTAAAAAATTTGTATTTCATATTTTATGCTCCCAGTTCAGCTTAAAATATTATAATTCTTATTTTTATACTCAAATTCAGCCATAATCATCTCCATAATATATTTCAAATTTCTTTATACCCCACAATTAAAATTTCTAGTTCCCCCTTAGTGCAAAGGGACCACCTACAAGGTCATCGCATGCCACAAACAAGGCATGGCGAAGTAAAAATAAAAGGGGAGCGTGCTCCATTGACCCATGTGATGAAAGATTATTGATTGGAGTTCAGTTGGTGAACCCATTGTGAAAAACAATCAACTCTTATTGAGTTACTGAATCACGACTCACAATTTTGTGTTTTTAAAATTTCAAAGTCCAATTGAATTAGTGGAATTTTTTTATTGTACGTTAAATATTCACCAAACTTATGTTCTTGCTGCAGGAGTATTAAAAATTTTAATGACCATATTCTTATATTTAATACCCAAATCTGTATATCTTGCTTTAGTTAGTTTGTTCATGTCGTGTGTTTCGTTAGGAGTGGAAATAAAAATTGATAAATTGATAAACTGAATCAAATCAAATCAAAGCAATCGGTCCGGTTTGGTTTGAAGTGTAAGTGATTTAGTTACATTTTCAGGTTTTGAAAAATTACGACTAATGGTTCGGTTCGGTTTTTTATTTTTTTAACCGAACGAAACTAAACTAGTTCATTATATTTTAGATCATATATAAATTTATTTGAACATATAATAATCCTATGATTTTTATTATATACCCCCTAGATCCCCGGATAGAGTTTTACATAATGAGAAGCGTATAATGGAAACTATAGACGCCATTGACCTTCTTCGGACTATGACCCAAAGACTCTTCCGAATGGACGTTGATAAGTTTAACTTCAGGAGACACTAGGGAGCGCATAGAGCTTGGATAAATGTGATGTTATATCAGCCGTGCATGGGTTTCATGGACAATCCTCCACCTTTTCCGTTCTCCAATAAAAGGTTGGTACTCAACCTATAAGAATTTGCTATAGAACTTGCTCGATCTCAATCTTATGAACATAATTCTATTTTCTTAGCATATTTGGGGGTATCAATCAGGTAAACGGGTGTGGCAGTTCTTAGCTCCTGTAATTCTCCTAAGACTTGAAGTTTTTTTTATTTTTTTATTTTAAGAGGGAAATATTATAAAAAGGAGTCAAAAAGCCTGACTCGGGGCCTTACAACTACAACCACACAGACGTCTTAAAAGAAAATCCATAGGATACAAAATAAGATGCCTTGTTGGCTACAAAGATGAAGAAGAAACCTAGGCAATTAATCCCATTTCCACCGCGCAATCCCCCTTGTATCTTCGATGAGAATTTTCCTTATAGATTGGTGACAATGCTCCATAGCTCGCTGAATCTCCAAATTGTCTGTGGCTGTCATTGCTAGAGAAACTGCAGCTAAGTTCCTCTCCCTATCAATCATAGACCAAACTATATTACCACATTTTTCCCTAATCTGCTCCATCATCTCAAAGCTGCGCCATGGGGGAGGTTTCAACTTTTTAAAACTGCTGAGAATCCAAGAACAATCACATTGAATTTCAGAAATACTGAGGTTTGAGGTTGAAGCTCCTTCCAAGGCAGCTGATAAAGCCGTAAGCTGGGATTGAAATTGATCATTACAATTAATCATTTTGAAATTACCACTCTGAATAAAATTGCCTTCGTTATCCCTTAATACATATCCTCCCATGCCATTATTTCCAGTTAACATGCCATGAAAATTCAGTATTACTCCCTGTGTGTTGGCTGACCACCTGACCCAGCTGCCTTTTCTTCTTTTTGGATAGAAAACAGGAATATGAAGACTTTGCAACACCAACTCCTCGTACCAAGAAGCTTTTCTAGTCGGAGTAATCAAGGAGTTGTGCTGCTGCAAATGACAGATGATCTTATGGAGGATGGATTTCAGATCTGTTTTCTTCTCAAAGATGGCTTCGTTTCTCCATTTCCAAATCTCCCACACCGCAAAAATAAAAGCCATAATTTTAATACAACCGTACTGGGAATTGGTGTCCGTTTCACTTATCCAAACTCTTGCTGCCTGGTTGAAGGAAGAATAGTGCAACTGCATTGCAAAAATACCATTCAAACAATTCCATATATACTGAGCAGCCTCCCCCAAAATAAGTAAATGATCCAGAGTTTCATTTTGACCGGACTGGCAACAAACACACTTAGAAACAATTGGAATTTTCGCCATCTGGATAGCTTCATCAACAGGAATGATTCGATTCAAGCATTTCCATAAAAAGCAGCTGCATTTGGAAGGAATCCAGGGCTGCCAGAATTTTTTCCACCACATCTGAACTGAAAGGGGACTACTGGCTTTAATCCTTTTGAAGCTTCTTGTACAAAAGGATCCATCTATAGAATGTTTCTATATTTTCTGGTCATCATAGCTTTTAATGAAAATGTTTCTGGCAAACTGTTGTAATTCCCCCGGCAAGGCTAACATATATTTTCATTTTCACTTTAGAACACTTTACATGTTTCTTTATGTTTCAACTTTTTTTTTCATTTTGATGCTTGAATTTTGATTTGACATGATATTATGCTCTTAATTTCCTATTATTTGAATATCATGTTTTGCGACTTATTTGATTACAAGGTTCATGAAATTGATCCATTGAAAAATAGCATCGCCCAGGAGTAAAAATCTTATCCTATTAAATTATTTTAGTCCTTAAATTTTAAGATGCATTAGATTATATTTTTAACTTTATCAAAAAAAATAAATTACAAAAACTAAAAAAATTAGAATAATTTTTAAAATTTTCTAAAAAATTGACTTTGATAGAATTTAACTCTCTAGCCACTTTAGATTTATGAAATTTTTTTTTTCCAAATAGTTTTAAAATAAATGGGTCATTGAGCTCAAGCTTCTATGTATAAAGTGGATTTCTTATTTCTTTGATCGAGTTAGCTTCTTCAGAAACAAAAGTTTTAAATGAATCCAAGATTTTCAATCAGTGGCACTGATCTTTAATTTTCGAAATCCAAAAGAATCTCATATTTTTAGGTGACCCAAAATCCTACTTTCGAATAACTTGTTTGAAAAATCTTCTTTTAGAAAATATTCAAAATATTGCCAAAATTTAAGTGTTGAATGATTTCATCATTCCATTGTTCCATATCTCGTAGAAGATATTAATCAGAATCTCATGTAGGCTGACACTTGTTTGCTCTTGACGCTCTTTCTGTTAATAAGTTTCTTTAAAAAACATAAGTCCTGCAGTGGATGACTTTGATTCCAAATTCTTCAAATCTTGGTGGAACAAAAAGTTCGACATATTTTATCTATTACTTTGAGAATACTTTTTGGGAAACCAAAGACTATGAACTAGTAAACCTATAATGAATTCAAGACTGATGTTTTAAAATAGTACTACCAATGATATAAATTTATTGCTCCAAGTTAATTTTTGCAGATAAACAGTCTATGGGAATGACACAATCACTAGATTTAACAAATTTACATCTATGAATATCTTCTGGTTCAGAGTTTTTGGCATTTCCAAAAATATTCTCCACTCCATTAATGTCATTTACAAAAGAATGGCAAAAGCACACCAAATCCCAAATTCACTGGTCTAAAGTTTGTCTTCCAACCACTAAGGGAGGCCTTGAGATTAAATCAGCTAGTTCAATAAATCAATATATCTTTCTATGTCAGACATGGGACATCATTCTGGACAAATCATCAGCTTGAATTAAAGGGATTCATTCGTATGATATTAATGACAATTCCTAGTGGAACTTGGAGATTAAAAATTCTCAACCTAGGCTAGTGAGGAAATTAATGCAAACCAGAGCCTTTGCTACTTTATGCTATATTCTTCTGATTAAACATGAACCATTCCTCGTAAACCTTACTCATTTAGCTCAGTCATAAAATTTCTAGAACATGAAGTGGCAAAACCTCCTTGGTCCAACCTGGTATGGTGTAATCTCTACTATCCCAAACACAGTTTTCAATTGTGGATTATTTGTCATAGAAGATTACCAATAAAAACAAGATTGACTCACTTAGGCATCACCTAGGACAGCCAGTGCAGTTTGTGTTCCTCTCATCTAGAGACTCTCGATCACCTCTTCCTGTCTTGCCCTTATACCACAGGTCTTATGGCTAAAGCTACTCTTCTATGTTGCATTCCTATTCCAGCATTCTCCAACTGGTCTAATCTCATTTTTTAGACCAAAACAGACATTTTGGCTCTTTCGTGATAAGGACGGCTTGTTTTCATCACATAGCTAGTTGTTCTTATCAAATATGGAAGTGTAGAAATGATCTCATTTTTGAGAACCAAAGCTTTAGCAAGGCCAATATTATCAAAAAAGTCAAGCATGAATGTCTCATTAAAATATCCATTATTCAGTCCATCCCAAGGTCAACAAAATTATTGACTGGTCAAGGAAAATGCACATGGAGCATTTAGTCAGAAATTAGATTACCTAGTTAGCTATTCTTTTTTTTTGTCTCTTATAGTTCATTTTTTCCACTCTTGTACATAGATCTTCATTATTCAAGTAAAAGCAATTTTGTGCAAAAAAACAAATTCACAGTCTAATGGGACGCGACAAGGAGGGAGTGCCTCTGTGGAAGCCCTTGGCTGTGACTTGTTGTGGCTGATGGAATCCCTACCAAAAAATTTGAGATTTATTACAATTTACTAATAAACTAGATGTGGAGGAGCAATTATTTAATATACATTTGATTGGGTTGATACAATGTAAATTCCCATGTCAAAAGATGAAGAAATCATCAACATACATCCAGTGGCTTAATTTATTTCTAAGCACGTGGGTGCAGTTTGAACTTTTAGCTAATGCACAATCTCCTTAAGTTACTTGATAGCATTTCCATTGCAATAGAGTGAATAAAAGGTGAGATAGAGGACAACCTTGTCTTAGACCTTGACTGTCTTTAAAATATCTAGTGGGAGCTTTGTTAAAGAGAATTGAATAATTTGGTTCCTGAATGCAGTTTTTGATCCATTCGATGAATAAAGTTGGAAAGCCAAATGATGGAGAGCTGTGAAGATGAACTGCCATTTTATAGAATCAATGGCCTTTCTAAGATCTATTTTGATGCAACATATGGGAGAAAGCCTTGATCTTGAGTATCCATTCACTAGATATTAGGACAAAAGAATATTAGGGATGATGCCCTTCTCCTTAATGAAAGCACTCTGTTCATTCCCAACCATCTTAAAGAAAAAGGAATGCATCCTTTTGAAGAGGAGTCTAGAAATAGCTTTACATATTCTATTGCAAATGGAAATTGGTCTAAAATAAGTAGATAAGTTTGGGCTATCAGGTTTAAAAATAAGATCAAGTAATTTGAAGTTAAAAGATCTTGTAATTTTTTAATTCCTAAAACAGTTCCTAATAGTAGTGTAAACATCAACTCCTAAATTTTTGTAGGAAAGGTCAAAGTTTCCAACCAAGTGTTCCACTATTTGTTTACCAACAAAAAAAGGATAGATGGGCATCAACCAAGAAAAAATGGTAAACATATCTATTTATATGTCTCAAACTTGGATATTATTTTATGAAAGACAAAGTCTGGATTCAATGGATTCATGCTTGCTTCATCAAACAGTGATTTGTGGGTCATTCTAATCAAGCCTTCAACACCTTGGGCAGTTAAAGTAGAACCTTACTTCATCAAACAGATCCTTACAACACCGGTCAATCTATAACTTAGAAAATCCCTTAAGTGTCATTCTTGGTAAAACAAAAGGTCCATAAATTCATTCAATGTGATGCTCCTAAGCCTTCATAGCAATCTCTGGTCTGGAACAATATTTCCCATCTCTTGGTCAAATTTTTGTTGCCTTAGGGAATAGGAGACGCCTATCAAATGTTACAGACCATTTTCGTTGCCTAAAGTGGAGGTAATGGATAAAAGGGCCTTATGCAATATTTTTGGGACGTCACCTAATGTCGTTTTGGATGTATTGATGGTTTAAGTTCCATCGTCGTTTGTCCACTAATGGGGATGATCCTGTGAAGCTGTCTGAACTTTTAGAGACAATGAAGTCGCTACAAGCCGCAAATTCAGAAGAGTCAGTTAATTATTCCTTAAGCAAAAGCCATGTTATTAAGAGTCTTATTGGATCTTCTAAGCCAAATAATATTTCTGTTCGAGCTCCCAAACCGACTTTCAACAAGGGTTGTGGGGCTCATATTAAAGGTGGCAAAGAGAAAGGAATTGAATTGGCTATAAGGGCTCCCCAAAAAAGTGCTTTTTGTAAGAAGATGGGTTACCGTAATTGCACATTGAAAAACATTGACAATGTTGTAAGAATGAAGATAATGCTGACAGTAATGATAGTTTATCCTCTAGTGAATTCTAGTGTGCGTTCACGATGAACTTTGTACCCTTTTGTATTCTGTGTAGTTTAATGAATTTGGTGCCTTCTGTGCCTTTCCAATTCGATGTGCTTTGATGCCTTTTTCGCCTTTTGAATTCTATGTACTTTAATGCAAATTTGTGTGCCAATGATGTACTTTAAAGTCTTTACTCTAGGTTCCATAATGCTATTATATGCGTTAAAGTGTATATGAGAAAGCAAACTGTCTACGGAAAAATACATTTGAATCTACGAGTTCAGTGCTAAAAGTACGAGTTCACAATGCTAAAAATATAGTGTGCATACTTTGGTTCTCAATACATAGAAATGAGTTCAGTGCTCAAAATACAATCTTTTCATAGTTCATTATGGTGTTGGTCCTTGAGACATGTAGAGTTGAACGAGTTCATTTCGTTTTGATTCTAGTAGATTCATGAAATCTAAAATCAACTCTTCAACCCAATATTTGTTTTTATTGTACCTTGACATTAGTATTTCGTGTACATAATGGAACCGCAAATATACCAGCTGTGTATTTTGCTGCCATTACAACATAAATATGTTATAAATCATAAAGCTATAATTACACTGAAACTAATATCACACAAATTATTACTTAGTACCCATCGATGACACTTAAACCACAATTCCAATTTCTACAACCCCCTCCATAGTACCCCCTCCACAGTCCTTTGAATTTATTTTGTCCTCATACCCATTTCAAGCCTTTGTGGGGTAACTTTGCTGATTTTTTTAAGTTTTCGAGTGGTCTTTTTGTATTAGGTACCTTGCACTATGGCTTTTCTATGATACATAGTCAAGAGTTCATAAAATTAAAACTAACCAAGTTTAATACATAGATCAGTTCAGATAAGAGTTTAGAAAACTTACCATAGTCTTAGTATTGTGTCATAATTATTTTCAAAAGACACTTCAGCTGCAGAGTTGTCAATTACATCAATTGTTCCGTTTTTCATTTCAAATGCCATCAGCTAGATGTGTTCAGATTGGTAAATCGAGGAAAAATCTCTTTGTTATCCGTATAACATGTAAGATTATACTAAAAATGTTATAACAACTTTGGTTTATATTTTTTTGAAAGTTTACCATTTCAACTTTGTTAAAATTCATCTTTGCGTATCTAACTAGTTTGATGCCCATATTTTCAGCAAATTTTTTGTACCTTCTGTCCTCTTTGTCTAGAATCTAATGCAAGGTAGCATTTTGTAACATATTATGTTAAGTTATTATTTCGATTTTAAGACACAATTATGTTGTCAATTTCAAAGCACATTGACATGTGAACCCCTACTGTACTAGCAATAGTATAGAAGTATCAATATGGTAGGTTCTTTATATTTTTTTGGGAAAACTATAGAAACGGGGTATGAACTACCACATCTTTACAAATCACGGGTGTAACTATCATTTTTTGCAATTTGTAGGTTTTTCTGTTTTGGGACTGTTTTGTAAATAAATATTTTTCAATCAAGTCCAGATCTAATTTAAACTAATTACAAACTTACCCTCAACAAAACTAACCTAACCACTCATTCATTAAATTTGTTCAACCGTTAACATTAACTTCATCTTAATCTACACTTGCTTACATTAACATGGGTAATTTAGGTTAGGTTAGTTTTGTTGAGGGTGAGTTTGTAATTAGTTTAAATTAGATCTGGACTTGATTGAAAAAAGTTTACTTACAAAACAGCCCTAAAACTGAAATACCTGCAAATTGCAAAAAATGATAGTTACGCCCGTGATTTGTAAAAATGTGATAGTTCATACCCCCTTTCTGTAGTTTTTCCTATATTTTTCTTCATAGTTCAGCACTATGGCCCGTGCATCAATGATATACGGGTTCAGTTCAGTTCCTGGGTAGTGATTCTCAAATTGCATGCATTATATTATGACATTTTGGAAGACAAACTTCCTCTCTGAAAAGGTACAGAATATTAAAGTATAGAATATTTAAGTACAGAAGAGACATGTTTTCATAATATATGTATAAATGTTTCAGAATATTAAAGTACAAAAATTACATACTTGAATACTTGTTGACTCCACATCATAGCTGAAGAGCTATATTATTAGCAGCTCTTCATCATTTGTCAGTTTTTGTAAAGTGAAGTCCAAATTTGAGTTTTTGAATACTTCTATTGGTGGTTGTATTTGATCCGCCAACTCCATGTTGATGGTCTGTTCAATTGGTGGGACATCAGTTATCTTTGTTGAATCATCTGCTGAGTCTTCAGTTGCCTAATGGTATGCTCAATGCTATCAGTCTCTGTTTGAGGTTTTTTCCCATACTGCTCCATGTATGTTTTTGCAATATTGTATACATCTTCAAGTTGAGACATGCCCAGATAGAAGGAAGGGGTTCTAATTGGCTGCTGCTCTGTTTATTGTTTTTGGGCTGACATTATGCTCATTTCTCTCTCCAGACGTTCTGTCACGAACTTCCTATCATCCAAAAAGTTTTGTGATATTGGTGGCACCCTATATGTGAATTCATTTTCTATTTTCACGTCATCCCAAACTTTTGAATTTCTTTAGACTAGGGATATTTTAACATCTGCACTATACAAGCCCGTGAAATTCAATTATGTTAACTTGAAATAAATATCAAATTACAGTTGATAAAAGATCTCTAAATAATTATTAAACAATTATTTTATTTAAATTGGTAAGCACCTTTGTTGAAATTTTTTCTTTGACAGGGCTCTCCTCAATTTCATTTTCCTCCTCAGCATTAAGGCTGTTCTCATTGTCTGCATCACTTATATTTTGGTGGTCATGGCTGGCCTCCATTGGAGTACGAACCTGTTCAGTCAGTTTAAGGGAGTTCTCCTCTATCATTTCTACAACCTACCATTTGCAATACATTATAACCATTGAAGTTAATCGCTTCAAAAAATAATTAAAAAATAATTTATTCAAAATGTTACATACTTATTTAAAAACAGCAATTGTGGTCATAGGACATTGTTCAACGTCTGGCATGTGATCTTCCAATTGTGCACCAACATTAGTGGGAATAGCCGTTTCTATTATAATTGTTGGTCTATTGGTTCAACAGCTTCTGGCCCTGGCTTAACAAAGGTACAAAGATTAATTGCTGAAACATAATTCACAATACAGGTATTAGTTGCTGATTTTGGAAAGTACGAGTGGTCATTATTGGATGTTTCTTTTCAACTTCATGTTCCATGTTCTCAAGCCTCACTCTATTCTGGTATTTTTTTTTCAGCATTCTATGAGAATATGTTTTCTTATCAAAATTTCTTAATGAGGCTGACATCACAATTAATTTAATTCAAAGTAAATACTATCTACTTTGCTTTCTTCATTCTTGATTCCCTTTTTCCTCAAATTTTGTTGTTTATTTTTTTAGTCGCACCACCCTCTGGTTGGATGTCACTCAATACTTGTAGTGTTATTTGTATTAATGTATTTTATAGTTTAGATTTTAATTTATTTTATAATTCTTTCTGTATTACCTCTGGTGATTTCTCTAGTGATTCAATTGCTTAGTCCAATGTATGTGTTTCTTCAACTGATAACAATCCTTGTTTATGTTCTGGATATTTTTGCTTCTGAAGCATCATCATCTTTGTTATGATCCAATTTATTGATGTATCACCAGTTGATATCCTCTGCAGTGCTTGTCTAGCATAGACTGTCTATGTATGTAGTCTGAGTAGAATGTCAGGTATGTAAATAAATAATTGTAATTTAAAATTAATGTAAAAGTTAAGTATTTTACCACTAGAAATAGAACTCATCCTCTAAAGTAGTATTTCTTTTGGTTGCTTACCCACTCTAACTTAGATGATACTACGGTATCCAATACAAACTTACACTAGTTCATATCTCTAACTTTGTCGATGTCAGTGATTGAGTTTAGGAAGGTGTGCCATGGTTGTTCTGGTTGGATTCGACGACTTTATCACAAAAGAGTACCAAGAAGTCGAGATTGAAGCAAATCTCAATGTTGTTGCTGTTTATCATATTATCTCTAACATGCTGTGTTGTGATGCCAACTTTAGTTGTGTTGTGGTGTGCACTCCATTTTGATAGCTGTCCACATTTCATGTTTTGGAAGCTTTTTCTATACCTAAACAATTGAGATTTTCCCATACGGGTTGCCGAAGATGTAGTGAACCAACTTTTTTGTAACCTTAAGTGTCCCTTATGGCAGCTGCAAATCCATAGTATGCTCATTGAAATAGTTTGTCAAAAAATATCCAAGCTTCATTTCTAATTCATAGATTTTGTGGTGCAACACTTCTTCAAATCCAAGACTTTCAATTACCTCCACCTTGTGTTCATTCTCGTACTCAGTAATGTGCTCAATGACTTCGATCAATTTCTTAAGACTTGTTCTTATGGTGAGTGTGCCTACAATATCATCTACAAGCTGATGTGTCTTGACTGTTGATTCTTATTTTTATATTTTTTTCCTTTTGCTACATTGTTTTTCACAAAGTCTGGCTCGGAGATATCCTCTTCATTTGTATGGTCCTCCGTGGTTGGAGCAGTATTTGCTTTGGCCTTTTTTCTGAATGTTTGTGTATACGTCTTGGATGTTGCTGGTGACATACCTTTTTTTGACGCGCCTAATAATTGTAGGCTTAATCTTCTAAATTTTAGTTTTCCCCTGCATCACATTGCAAACCTTTTTGTTTAGCTGTCCCCTATTTTCTTGAGACCGTAGTTCAATTTGTATATCATCGTCAGCTAGTTCCCTAAAAGTTTTATACTATTAAGATGTAAGTTGAATTAAGATATACAAAACTAAAATACACAGAACTAATGTACACAGATAATAAGATACATGTAACTAAAATACATAGAACTCAAAATCACAAATCAAAAGTATTTGGAGAAGAATTTGCTGAAGAAAATTAGAGAAGTATGAAGGTACATATAACCACAATCACAATAAACTTCCAATCCAAACAAAGATACCAAGAAAAAAAGTACATAGAAGAGAAGATACATACAACCACAAATGGTACATTACATAATTACATACCATGTGCTTTCTCATTACAGTTTCATTCCTATGCATTAGTAAGAAAATCATCTATTCATTTTCAAAAAAGGAAGGTCATGACACACCCAACCGATGCCTAGCATATTTTGTACAACAGTACATCAGACAAGTAGGGTTTTCAAGGGACATCCCGACCGCCTTCCCCTTGAGATGAATCTTTAGTGTGCTCCTTAAAATTCTAAAAATAAAATGTGAGACCGCGAATAATTTTAATTACGAATAAAGATTGTGTATCATGTTATTCATTATTTCCGAATAAAATGTGACAAAATTGCAGCTAATAACTTAGATTTAATTAACTTTACTTAATTGAACACTAAATTATACTAACTTATCAAATCCTAAAAACAAATTAAACCAAACAAGCGGTGCCGACTGATTTATGTTTATTTATATAGCCCATATTTATATTTAGTTTTAGCACACGACACTTCCATCTGCATCTTATCTTATCCCATTCAATAATATTTTCATCTCACAATCACAAATCCCAACTATTTCTCTTCTTTCAAGTCATATTGAATGCTCTCACACACACACACACACACACACACACACATATCTCGGTACTTATCACTTCCATGGCTAGTGTAACACTTCATGTCACAAAATTTCATACAAATCCAATTACTGTAATCTTATGCGCGGTTCATGTCTTTGAGACAAGAGATCAAGTATGTATTAAAAAATATTTCATTATATAAGTAAGTACATACTGTACAATTGATTGCATACATGAACGTGATTATTTACATGTGAATTTTTTTATCTCAGATGAATCAACTCATCATACAACGTTCATGAATGTACAATTATCATCCATCATCTGTATATGGTCACCGTAAAATTGCTGAGTTGTAGAGTGTTTGGAATAGTTTGTTAACTCTGCTTATCTAAATGGAGCCGTGTTTATGGATAAACTATTGTGTCCTTGAGAGCGATGTAAAAATAGAAAGTGGCATTCACCAGAAATCATGAATGATCACGTTTTGAGAAAGGGATTTTGGATGATTATCAGAACTGCACGTCACATGGTGAAGCAATATATGATTGGGACCCCCTAGTAAATATATCAGAAGAATATGGGTTAGTAGGACGTGGGTCACAAAGATAACTACACACTAACAATGAACCTTATTCTCATAATGTTCGATGCACAAATTTTTGCACAAGTAAAGATTGCTATCAAAGCTCACATGGGAGCACAACACAACCAAGTCCAAGATATTGCAACACAAGTACAGAGCGCTGTCCAAGAACAAATGAATACACAACTTATATCCTGACATTACAGCACAAGTAGAGCGGGCTGTTCAAGTCCAAATTAATGCAGCGTTGATAAACCAACAACTTTAGATTAAAGCACATGCGGAGCAGGTTATCAAAGCCCATATTAAAGAAATGTGAGATCAATGGAAGACTGATTTTTACACGTTCTTGAAAAATATCTATATGAAGACTCAGGAAACATTATTTTCTCCAAAAATTAAGTGTAAGGTGAGGGTAAAATGCAATGCCGATAAGAAGTAGAGGAAAATGGATTTCCCGTAGTCAATCTGCTGAAATCGCCATTATTGAAGGATAAAATGGGTTTCCCGTAGACAACACAAGGTAAAAAACATTGATTCACTGACGCACGGACCGTAAAGAACATTGAATGAAACAATAAATGATCAAGAACCATACCTTCACCGTCAATCACCATCATTCTAGGAGAATGTGTTTCATTGCAGAGAAAATGGATTTCAGAGCCAAAAATGAGTTTCATTATAGAAAATAGGTTTTGTTGAATGATGTTTGTAATAACTAATAAGCAGCAAAAATTGGGTTTCTTTGACTGATGTTTCTTTTTTACCATGAGAGTATGCTTTTCGAGATGCTTTTTGGTGTCCTTTCATGTTTTTTCGTCTTCTTTCCATTGTCAAATTTCCCTTGTATTGTTTCAAACAAAAATTGCACCTTAAAGTGGGGACACATGGTAGCATTTTATGCATTCCAATCACCACCATCACACAATGGAAATGGGTGTGCTGCGCATAAAAATAATAGGGATGCATGGTGGATTTTTGGCCCATATATATAGGGATCAGGTGTAAATATCTTATTCGTTGTAAATAGTAAACAGTGCATGAGACGTTCACCATTAGGATTTTTGTTAGCTGATTTGTATTCAACACTACTATAGTGCACCAGTATGATGATTAAGAATTTTGGCTTCACTATGATGAACAATCTGTTCATTATTGTGAATAGACAATTAATTATTCTTTATGTATCTATTTTTTATAGCTGATTCATTTCTCATTGATGCGAACTTCTTAACCAGTGCACCGTCAAGTTCTACCAACCAGAAAAGAAATAAGAAAAAAAATCAAATTTGAGCCTCCACAATTATAATAGAAACACCACTCAACTCAACAATCATCATAGGAATAAGAAATAAGAACGAAATCAAATTTGATACTCAATTTGGGGTTCATTTTGGTAAACAAACACTACGTGATTATGAGAATAAAACGGAGTTTATTTGAGATTTATACGGCGTTTCAAAAATGTCGTATAAGCAACCGTCGTATAAAGTCTGAGATTTCAAATGTCGCATGTAGTTACACTTTATACGGCGTTTATAACCTATAAACACCGTATATGTATATGATTTATACGATATTTTTATTATTATAAACGCCGTATAAGGTCAAATCTTATACAATGTTTACAACCAAAAACGTCGTATAAGTATTATACTTAATACAACGTTTATTGTCAATAAATGTAGTATATATTGTTAACTTAATACGGAGTTTTTGTTATAAACACATAAAATTAATGATGAATAAAATTTAAAACATTAAAATAAATTATATTGATACACTAAAACCAACCTCTCGGTCAATGAAGTTATAATCCGCAACTGGGTCCTCATTCTCAATGTATCGTTTGTTCAATTTGGATATCCAATCTCTCATCGCCTTCCCGACTTTTGTCAATTTTTACTCCTTGCGATCTTCAATCTTGGTGAATGCTTTCTGAAAAAGAAAAAAAAATAATTTATTAGTTTCATATCACATACGACATTTTAGAAAATGAACAAAATCAAATATTATTGTCATTGAGTCCCAAATGTACTCCTTGAACCTCTTTTCTACTTTCTGCCAATCTCTATGTGCCGTCAACGGAACCATTTTCCTCGCGTTCAACCTGAGTTCACTCCTGAACATCCTCCCATTTTCTCCTTGCAGTTCACCATATTTGTCCCACATAACATGAAGACGCTCTCTTTTTTACCGCAACTTGACTATTTTGGACATCTTGGCTATTCCGTGTCCTTTCTTTCTACTCTCTTTGGATCCATCGCAACATCTTTGATCACGTCTCCCATGTTCATCACTGCTCGACATTGTGTGTTGTCATACACAATAATAAATTGTTAATATATGAATACAAAAAGAAACTAAACAATGACAATAACAAAACATTCAAACAGCAAAACGATAAATTAACACTCAATAACAAAAAACAGTAAATGAAAAATATATATAGCTTTACAATTCGTTTCTTATTTTAGCGTGAAGAAACTTTTCCGGGAGCCAACAACAACAAAATACCTAACCGGAAAGCATTCAAATCATTACCTTAACTGGCAGCCAATAACAACAAAATACACTATATTACGTATAAATAAGATTCATACATATGTATAATACAAAGAAAGCATCATAATCATTATCTTAATATGAAAAATCAAAACAGATCTATGCTCGAACGTGGTGGTTGTAGCTCCAAGCAGTGGCGGCATTCGTTCGCTGGTTAAGGTTGCCAAACTGAGTTTCTGCCGATTAAGTGAAGATGATGAAGACTTAATACGGCGTTTCTGTCTTACAAACGTCATTTATGTCTTTGTAAACACTTATACGTCGTTTCTAACTTAAAAACACTGTATAAGTGGACTTTATACGACGTTTTAAGGTCTAAACGACGTATAAGTGCTGATAAGGAAATATATATTTTTTAAAATTTTCAGTGTTTATACGACGTTTCTATATTAAAAATGCCGTATAAGTGTTTATAAACAAATATATTTTTTAAATTTTTTGGTGTTTAGACGGCATTTTTAATTTATATACGCTTTATAAGTATATAATTGAATAATTTTTAAAGGGGATTTGTGTTTTAATCGAATTATAAAAAAATAAAAAAATTTATAAGAAAGATGAAATAAATTTTTTTTTTTATAAATGCCATGAAAGTTGTGAAATTTTATTATTTTTTTATAATTTGATCAAAACACAAATTCCATTATATTTTGATTACCAATTTGTACCTATTTAATTATATGAATAATGGCTTTGATTTTCATTAATATTTTAACTTTTAATAAATAAATTAATTAAGAAAATTAAAAATTATAAAAGTATACACATAATAGATGGAAAGCATAATTTATAAAGTAAAACTTAGAAAATATAACAAAAATTCATGTCTGTATCCAAATACCCTCACTATGATCTGTTCTTTAACAATATGCATCTGAATCATCAATATGTAAGTCAGAACCAGGTACCCAAGATATCACTGGAACAATATCATCGTCAATGATGGATTCTTCTATCATATGTTGCTGCTTTCCATTCACTACGATGGAATAAGTTGGATCGATAGGGTCAGTCACATAAAAAAATTATTTTGCTTGATCCGCAAGAATAAATGAATCATTTTTATATCCTTGATGCTTAGTATTTATTAATTTAAACCCAAACTCATCATCCTAAATGTATCGGTTGTCTTCCCACCAGCATTTGAATACGGGTATGCGCATGTGGGTGTAATCCAATTCCCAAATTTCTTCTATAATTCCGAAGTATGAGTGATCTTCAATAGAGGCCAAAGTGACAGTGCTGTTTTGGATCACTCTTCTCGAATTTCGCTCTCTGGTGTAGAAATTGTAGCTGTTGATGTCGTACCCCCGGTAACTCAGTACTTGTAGAGGAACAGTGCGACCGAGCCAACTTAATTGTTGATCGACAGTGTCTTTGTCTGTATTTTAAAGTAAACCTATTTTTCAAGAAAACCAACCCGAAAATCTATGCTTATGCTCAGTCTGGACCCAATGATTATCATCACCACGACGTTGTGACCGCAGCAAATTAAGGTGCTCTTTCACAAAAGGAATCATGATCTCCAAACTATTTAAAATGTAAAAAATGTGCCATAATTAAATCTTAATACCTCGGATGCGCTACTTTCTACCCGATATGACCACAATCTTCAACATTCTTTACGAGACGAGGGACGAACACACCTATCGCATCTGTGTTTCCCAAATACATTGTGCAAAATTCAACAGATTCCTCAGCAATGTATCCCTCCAACATGCATCCCTCTGGTCTGAATTGATTCCTAACATATCCTTTCATGACCTTCATGCAATGTTCAAATGGGTACATCCACCTCATTTATACCAAACTACACTCTTTGATCTCTTTCACCATGTGCACCACGAGATGAACCATTATGTCGAAAAAAGAAGGTGGAAAGTACATCTCTAATTCACATAGGGTGAGCACAATGTATTCCTACAATGGATCTAACGAATCGCGACTTATCACTTTACAACAAATTGAGCTGAATGCCACATAAAGCTTCATGATTGTGAGCAAAACGTTTGTTGGTAAGACTCCTCGTATGGTGATTGGAAGTAATTGCTACATTAGAACATGACAGTTGTGTGACTTCATGCCCATTATCTTCAGGTCCTTCATAGAAATGAGATTTCTGATATTTGATGAGTATCCATACAGAACTTTAAGATCATGAAGACATTGGAAGAACGATTCACGTTCTTTTTGAGATAGCGTGTAACTAGCAGGTGCTAAGAAGGTTCGATTACCGATAACTTGGGGCGCCAGTTCCTTTCGTATTCCCATCTCTACCAAATCAAGCCTGGTAGCAAGCCCATCTTTACTCTTACCTTTAATATCAAGCAATGTTCCAATCAAACTCTCAATGATGTTCTTCTCCAAATGCATCACGTCTATGCAGTGTCTCACCTGTAGACTTAACCAGTATGGCAATCTAAAGAAAATTGACTTCTTCTTCCACGGACTGTTGATTGTCGATTTCTTCATCTCTCCAAAAGATATCTCGATGTCTTAAACTTTTGATAAACTGTCATCACCTGTCGGAGGAACCGGCGCATGTCTATGTTCTGTTGATCCATTAAATTGAACCTTCTTTCCTCAATATGGGTGTGAACGTGGAAGAAATCTTCTGTGACCGATGTAAACAATTTTACGGAAGTGTGACATTCTCAAAGAATCTGTGTCTCCCTCACATATCGGGCATGCTTTGTATCCTTTGACACCGTAGCCAGATAGATTGTTGTAAATAGGAAAGTCATTAATTGTGCAGAATAGCATGGCTCGCATCATAAATGTCTCTACTTTGTGCGCATCGTACGCCTGAACGCATGTCTCCCATAGCATCTTCAAATCATTTATTAAAGGAGCGAGGTACATTGATGTTGTTACCAAGTTGTCTGGGGCCAGATATCATGAGAGTTCGCATCATGAATTTCCTTTTCATGCATAATGACAGAGACATATTATAAACCAAAATACGACCAGGCCAAGTGTTGTGTCTGCTGCTCATATTTCTAAACGGATTCATAGTACTTAACGCTAACCTCTGATTTCTCGGATTATTACCAAATTCAGGGTATCGAACGTCAAAATGCTTCCACTGATTCGAATCTGCCGGGTGATGCATGTTTCCATCTTCAACTCTCTTCTCCGAGTGCCAAAACTATCAACTCTGATTCTTTGAATCTAGAAATCACTGGGAGGTACCATAAGACCTTCACCGGTCTGCATTTCACCTTCTCTCCATTCACAGTTTTTTGCCTGTGTCGTAATGGACCGCACTTCGGGCACTTTGTCATATTCTCATAAGCACCTCTATAAAACACACAATCATTTGGGCACGCATGTATCTTCTTGTACTTAATACCAACTGGACAAAGTATTTTCTTCGCATCATAAGTTTATTTACGGAGCTCATTTGGTTCCGAAAGCATCTCGTTAAGGAGTGACAAGAGACCCGTGAAAGATTTGTTACTCCAACCGTATTTGGCTTTCAGATTGTACAACTTCAACACTCTGAATAATTTACTAAAACGTGTGCATCCTTGACACAGAGGGGTGTCTGCATCGTTCTTGACTGTTTTGAATGATTTAGTATTTTCTTCATTATTCGCAGCTAAGTGATCATTCAGTATTATACTGAAATCATCATCTTGATATATGTCATCTGCGCTTTTCTCTATATTATCAGCTTCTACAGGTTAAGATCCGCGAATGATTCACCATGTAAGTACCAAACAATGTATGATGCGTCAATACCGTAAAGGCAAAGATGATGTTCTAGTTCTGCGATAACGACCATACTTCAATTCTCACATTTAATATAAGAACAACGAACATTGTTCGTCCCTTGCTTCTCGCAATATGCTTTCAAACTCACAGAACTCTCATAATCCGGTGTTGTATTCCCGGCTGAGACGACTTGATTTCATCCAATTATGATTCATCATTCTTTGTACCTGAAAAAATATAGAAATAAAACTTGTATGAATAAATAATAAAAATAATAAAATTAGTATGATTAATTTATGAATTCATCATACTTGTTTAATGACTACTAATCACGTTGAAAACTGAATTGAACCCGTAGAACCGTTATACATATATAGAGAGAGTCAGTCAATGGAGAAACTCAAAACTGATTAGGATTACATATAAAACGGCTTTTTCTAAATAAAAACAGCGTATATAGGCTTAACCAGACACGGTGTTTTCGGATAGAAACCACCGTATTATATGAACACACATTATACGGTGTTTGTAAGTAGAAAATATTGTATATAGTGTGAAACTTATACAGGATTTGTTATAAATAAATGTCATTTAAGAAATATCGAATATATACGGCATTTATTGGTTAACAAACGTCATTTATACTATATACAGCATTTTTATATATAAGACATCATATATAGACTGAACAAAAATGGTGTAATTCTGCTATTTCAACTATATACGGCGTTTTATACATAAAACACCGTATAATCATTAAGCGTCGTATAAAACCAGTTAGGAAAACACCGTATTTAAACAATAATGTGGTAGTGAAATAGTTGACCATTCTTTATACTTCTATTCTTTATGACTCATTCATCTTTTGATGATGCTCCTATTGAATAAAGATACAAGGCGTGGATTCCCTAATTCTCCTAATGAATAAAGTAATAGAATGTTAGCAAATCCATGATTTGTTATACCCAAAACTGAAAAAACAGGACAAACCAAGTGAATGGCAGGATTTGGTAAGACACATAGTGAAGGAATATTTAAGGAAAATGGCTATGTCCAATAGATTACTGAATCAAGATAAATCAAAGCATATGTTGCAGTCTCACAATGCAAAATTCTACATGCATTGAATCTAAGAGGAAAACGATTCATAACAATCACATAGAGTAATATAACTAATCACTTGTAAAAAGAAACGATAGTTAAGCTAACATACATTTCATTTCCTGCCTTATCTG
>NQLW01000046.1:3020997-3039805 GCA_002312845.1 Kalanchoe fedtschenkoi | reverse complement strand
GAGGTAGTGGAGAATATCATGGCTCAATTGGCATTCAAAGAAAAGGTAGTTTATATTTTCATTCTGATCACAACATAATGAATATAAAGGATCAGTTCTAATTCCAAAATTACACAGCCTGTCTTTAGTGTTTAGTCTTTTCCAGCAAGCAAGCCAAGTAATGAAATAATGTTTTGGCCTGACCAGTTTATTCCAGCACAACCTGTGGAGGTCAAATTCTAGCATGTCCTCACCTTTAATCAAGTGCCAGTACGCAGCTGCAAAGGAGAAATGTTTACCTTTGATGTTCCAGCTCACCTGCTCTCCCAAAACAGCCACCATGTCTCTATTTTTTGCAGACATTGAATGATTTTCTTTGTGATCCATGGTATATTCACATGCATATGTACATTTAATACATCTCTTCGTTTCATAAAATACATATGTACCCATTTTACCCACAGGCAATCTTTCTTTAGAAGGATGTTCCAGCCTTGACTTAGTATTAGTGCTTTGTTATTTTCCTTAAATTTCCTTATTTCTAAGCCCTCTTTCCTTTCTAGGCAGCACACTTTGTCCCATGCCACATTACTTTTTTTTTTATTTTTCTTTCCCTGCCCAGAGGAAGGCTCTACATTTTCCTTCTATATCTTTCACCATAGTCTTAGAAAAAATAAACACTTTAGCCCAATAATTAGCCATGGTGGATAGTATTGACTTTATTAGAGTAACTCTGCCAGCATATGAATGCAGTCTGCCCGTCTAGGACTTTATTCTAGCTAGGATAGAGTCACTTACTTGTTTAAATTCTTTTGGTCTTAATTTTTGTAATGATAAGGGAACTCCTAGGTAAGTGGCAGGTAATACCCCTTCTTTCAGCCCCATAATGTTTATAAGGTTCTATTTTCATGTTCTTGAGATTCTAGCCACAAACATCTCTAATTTTTGGGCATTTATCTTAAGTCCGGTCCTATTTGAGAATTCATGTAAGGTCTCCTTAATCAAACTTATAGACTTTTCATTAGCTTTAGAGAAGATAATCAGGTCATCTGCATAGCTTAGGTTTATTATTCCTAATTTATCACACTTTGAGTGGAACTGAAAATCCTTTTTCTTGCCCATCTTATGGAGGAGTCTATCTAGAAACTCCATTACAAGGGTGAAGAGATAGGATCCCCCTATCTCAACCCTCTTTCACTGGGGAAGAGAGCACATAGTTCTCCATTAATTTTAATGGAGGAATAAGGAGAGGAAATGAGCGCCATAATCAAAGAGGTGAATCTCAGGGGAAATTTTAGTTATATTAGCCATTGCTCAATGAGTTTTCCAGTTTATACTGTCATAGGTTTTCCTCAGATCAATTTTAAGTACACGCGCTCGTTTAAAATTTTTCCTGTTATAGCCATGGAGCAGGTTTTGGACAAGCAGGACATTATGAAGGATGCTTCTCCCTTGGATAAAAGCTCTCTGACTTTGATTAACTAGGTCATTTAGTACAACTTTTAGTCTTTGGGTTATCACACCAGAACAGATTTTGTAGATTACGTTGCAAAATAAAATTGGCCTAAACTTAGATGCTTTGATGTTGCCTTCTTTTTTTGGAATCAACGTTATAGCAGTGGCATTAATCTGTTTTTGTAAATTGGGCTCTTTGAAGAAACTTTTAATGGCAAGGGTGACCTCAGTTCCTATCATAGTCCAAGCTTTTTTAAAAAAGTCTACTGATAGGTCATCTGGACCCAGAGCAGTCCCATTTTTCATGATAAACAGGGAGTTTACGATTTCCTCAGTTCTGATGTCTTCTATAAGTTTTAATGTTTGCCATTGGTTTAATTTTTTCCCCTCAAAGTCCCATTCACTTTTATTATTGGTAGTTTGTTTAGAGAATAGTTCCTCAAAGAAATCTATCATCTCTTTTTGGATAAAGCATCAAAGAATTGTTAATAGCAGTGATATATTAAGCACAGAATACCATAACCACTAGTTTCAACATGTAACTCCAAGCACAACCAAAGTGATAAAGTTGAAAGAGATTGGAAACTCACAATTAAACGTCCTACACAACCACGTGGTATACTTTAATTGGATTCTGTATAAGGTCACATAATAGATATGAGGACAAATTAATCATGGAAAAGAAAAGGCTAAATATTGACTAGTGGAAGAAGAGATAGAGGTTCAATAAGCAAAGGGATCAGTAACTCGGCACACCATCAACATTGCAACAAGTAAAGTGAAGAAAGTATCTAGGATTCAAGTACATGCAAAAAGGTCCATCATTAACTAACATGATGGGTATGGAATTTCTCATGTCTACATAGAAAAAAAGAAAAGTCTTAAAGGGACATAAAAATATAGGTCTGATAAGAACCTCAGAGATGGCAAGAAAGATCATATAGGTAATTAACAGATGTTCATCAAAACAAATAAAAATGCACATACCTACTTAGATTTAAACAGACATAGATGAATCGCCCATCGCCCAATATCAATGCTGCTTCTATATTCTTAACTGGATCTACTTCATCTGTATCAGAACTAGAAGATATGCCTGGAAACGCCACCAGATCCCCTTGTTATGTGATATGGTTGTTTGTAGAAATCGGAAATCAAATGAGCTTTGCTAAATGAGAGAGGAAAGAGCGACACCTAACTGCCTGTCAGGATTTACACCATGCCCGACACCACCTCTTCCATTTCCCACAGCATCCACAGATCGGCTAAATGAGGGAGCAGCGACTAGGGAGAGTAGGGATTAAAACAAAATATTTAATAAAATAAACTAATTATAGTCATCGATTTACTCATATGAAAGGTCAAGATTAATCCACTGTTTACAGTGAAAAAAGTGTTTATATTTGATCCCTCCAACATATATATGTGTGTTCTGCTTAAAAAAGTTTCATCTCTCATCTAAAATCACATCTCTCAAACCTCCATTCAAATTAAAAAAAATTAAAAATCTTATTCTATTCCTCATTTGACATTTAATTAGGGGAAAGTAATAAAAAAATTAAAGCAGAATAAGTCAATCAATTGGTAAAAAATAAGAAAAACAATAACTAGTGAATCACATGAGTTTCAGATCCGGAATTGTCTTGCTAATTGAGAATGTAGATCGTGAATTCAAATTTATAGGGTTCTAATATAAGAATTTGGAAATATGGTTGAGCGGAATTTGTGTGAGTCGAAAATGTTACGAGGTTCCATTTTATAATATGATATTTGAAAAATGGTACGGGATTTAATTCATTTCGCAAATGAATCTGATCAATCATTAAACATCATCAATTTGTTTCATGAATTGCATATCATGAGAGATTGAGAATAGGGAAATTGTCTCAAAATTTAAAATTTCATTCGAATGGATTATAAAAAATGACATTGGTTAATAATTTAAAATATACTTAGGATGATGCATTTACCTAATGTTTATCCATTAATCCTCAAAAAAATTATAGAATTGAAACATATGTCATCATCCAAAATTAGTCCCCTAACAGTAATAAATATCCATTTCATTCTTCCCCGTAACATCCGAGCTTAGGTGGGACATCATCAACATAATGTGCAAGTACCAGATAAAGAAAACTGAAGGGAGGAACAAAGAAAAAGGTGATAGCCATGGAGAACATGAAGGACAATGATGAGGGCGTGCGAAGGAGTACGGCGTTAGATGAGGATCAGGAAATGGTAGATCCGGAGGATTTAGGCTCTACCATAACCAAGGAAAAGGTAGCCGCTGCCAAAAAATATATTGAAAATCATTACAAATTTCAGAGGAGGCATGTTGAAGAACGTAAAAAAAGGTCCGGACAGTGCTTTCTTTTCTAAACATGTTATCATCAGCATGATTTGTCATCTATTTGTTTTGCTTTGATGAGAGCATATAGGAACATGGTCTCTAATCATGTGTTAAAAAATGATATCACTAATGATATATGAGCAACAATAATGAATAATTGAAATAGCTATATTTTAAGATGAGGCTTGTTGGATGGTAGGGTCCATGTACTGAATAAAAATTTGTATTGCTTACCTACTTGTGATCCTAATACATTTTAACAATGTATATGTGTTTTATGAAAATAAATGTCATGGTGGACAGGCGTGATCAGCTAGAAAAAAAATTAGCAACTTCAGATGTACCTGAGGAGGAACAACTTAATCAACTTAAAGAATTGGAGCGTAACGAGACAAAATACATTCGGCTGAAGAGGCACAGGATGAATGTTGATGACTTTGAGCTTTTGACAGTTATTGGTAGAGGAGCGTTTGGAGAGGTTAGACATTCGCAAATCTAATTTAATTTGTTTAATATTTCTCTAGAGCATTCAATGTGTGATTTGAGGTAAGATCTAATTAAATAAATCTAAGTTTTTAGTTACACTAAGTATTTATCCTTATTCAAATGGTAATCAAGCACCATCATTAATAATTTTCATAAATATATAGTATTTGATTGTCTCTCGCTCAATGTTATTTACACTAGGGTTCTTTTGAAAGGACTAAATGTTTAAAATCCCTTATTATTTATCAGGTTAGATTATGCAGAGGTAAAGTATCTGGTACTATCTATGCCATGAAAAAGCTTAAAAAGTCTGAAATGCTTAGTAGAGGACAGGTATTTAAATTTTATTTTTTATATATCTTTTCCTTTATTTGTGTTCCATTTCCTTCATTTTTATTTATTTTATTTTTCGTTGATGTTACTAAAGTATCAACATGCTCTGATTTAGTATTTATGGAAGTTCTATATATTTTGAATACAAATCTTTTTAGGCTTACATTGTAGCTCTACACGAGTATTCAATTTCAATACTTTGCAAAATGACAGATGATTGCATCTCACTTTCTACTTTTTTTGCTACTTATTTGATTGATGAAAACATGTTAATCACATATCGAGGAACTTAAACCACTGATTGATTTCTTTTAAGTAGGTTAATTAACCACTGTGTCTTGTGTGATGGTGTCTAAAAATGAAACAAGAATCTAACCATTTAAGGATTATAAATTCTAAACAAATACATGCCTATGTTTTAAAAAATAAGACTAAAGAATAAACATCACAACTTCCCTTTAAATAAACTTTTTATTTATACCAATGTTTGTAGGTTTTTTTGTACCAAGTGGTTATATTGTATATCCTAGCAAACATGAATTCACAAATAAAATGATTTTGATTATATGATTTATGTGAAAATCAATATAATAACCTGACTCACACAGAGATTTCAATAAAGCACGTGAAAATCACATATTTACCCTGAATTTTTGTAAGTAGATCTAATAGATTTTTTAAAGTACCTTGATGGATTTTTTGAGTTTTTCATACAAGATTATTTTGCACGCTATATATTGCTCTTCTTTCTTTATCGAACTTTATAAATGTGCGGAGTTCAAATGAAAAGTCCCGTGTTTAGAGATACTAACCTTTAACCTCATGGATACGGTCAAAAAAATGATTAAAGGTTAAGATTCAAATGGTAGTTTGTAGAATTCAGGTTCGTAAATGCACCTTATGAACATGTGTAATTATGAATCTAAATAGTCAATGCACCTTATTAATATGTGTAATTAAGAATCTAAATAGCCAATGAACTAGTGAGTCTAAATAACCAATCACAAATAAAAATATAAATTTTTAATCAGGGTACATTCAATGACATTCAAGAAATTATAGGGTCACGGGCTTATTTAATATATTTACATATTGATGAGGGATTAATTAAAAACTAAATCTTTTCATTAGCGCTATAATCTTTTTCACATAGTTATTAAAACCGAACCGGCAATCGAATCGGTGCGAGCTCTGGTTCCCGGTTTATCGGTTGAACCGGCAGCTCGGATCGGTTCGACCGCCGGTCTGATTACTCGTAATTTTATTTATATATTTACGTAACGATAAAAAATGTCACAGAATTACATGGTCGAGCGGTAGTGGGATTGTCCAAGAATTCCTTATTCCTATGATCGATTCCTAGTAAGCCCATTTTGCTCTTAATTAGCATTTATTAGTTGATTTTATTAATTAGGATGGTTTATACATTAATTAAATATTTAGCCGGTTTTCACCGGTTGAACCCAGTTCTGGATGCACAACGGAAACATGGGTGGAACCGGACCGGACCAATCACCGGTTCACAGTTCGACCGGTTGAACCGGCTGATCCGGCCCGGTCCGATTTTAATAACTATGCTTTTTCATCTTGTTATTCTTTTGATGAGTGATCAAGAAAATATAGATGGTTGTTGATAGTAAAAGCATTAATTGCTCAGGAAAATGACATAACGAATACATAGAATAACAACCTTTAATGAGATATCAATTATGGACTTTTTTTTCATTATTTGCATGCATTATTTTTCATTATGACCTTTTTTAGAAAAGTGTGCATTTAGTGAATCTTTGGTTTAACTAAGAACCTTTATATTTTATTTTTGGACTAATGAACTTAAAAGTATTTATTTAAAGATTTTTTCCAACTTGATTTTATGAATTTTTCAAAAATTTAAGATCATATAAACATCTTAACACGATTTTATTCAAATAATTATTATAATCAAATTAGATTTATTAAAAATAAAATTTAAGTAACTTACAAAATTTGAAATAACTCAGATTATAATTTAAAATATTCATAGAAAACTTAAGAAGTAACTCTGTATCTAGGTAAAATACGATAATTTATGACTCTGATGTGTATGGATAAATCTAAACCACTCATTTAAATCAAGATCAATTGCTCATTTAAACCTTTAGATCAAAGTTCATGGAGAGCAAAAATTGAGTTTCTAACTTTATCCAACTGAGACAGTTTTATAAGAAATTCTCTCTCTCTGTGTATATAAGTGCTAGATTGTGAAATGTGAATATAGCGAGAGCTAAGGATCTTATTGCATATTTAATGAATTTTCATGAGGATTGACTTTTTATGGAAGTACAAGTTTTGAATGCTTCAAGATCAAAAGGTTAAAAATGAGATTTTAGGGTAGATGGATACAAGATACACCAACTTGCTACACATTCTTCAAACTCATATTTCGTTAACTTCTCTCAATTTACAACTAGAACCTGTTTTTAAGTTTTTTCAAAAGTTTAATTATCAATAGTTTTGGTGGTTGAAAGTTTCATAATCTGCTTTTAAAAGTGTAAAGTTTATTACTAATATTGGTTTTGAAAGTTTAAAGTTTGACATTTACTCTAAGGAAATATCATGTGTTTCTAAAAGTTCAGAGTTCTTAATTAATAGAAAAATCAAAATTAAAAACTCAATATAAAAAGTTGAATTATAATAGGTCAACATAGAAAAAATCATTAAACATAAAAATATAATTTTCTCCCAACAGTACAAAAAATGTTCTGTATAAAAGTACACATGCCATAAGTGAGTTATAACTACTTCCAAAACATGAATCAAACTACCCAAATTATCTTTATTATCTTTTGCATGTCTTAGTGCTTAGTTTAAATGTAAACCATTTGATCAACATTGAGTAATGATAATTAGGGGATTTTAACTATCTTCGATATTTGTGATTTCACATCTAAATTCATCTTTTTATCTTTGTCACTATTTGTGCATGTATATATGTCTTATATACAGATTCAAATGAGAAGTCCATAATATGAAAAATTACATACATTGTGTATATATAACCCTAATAATTTAATACCTAAAGACTCTCTTCATCATCAAACGACTTTGATGATTAGGATAAACTTCAGGTTAACAATGAGTATTTAATGCTTTAACATTAAATAAAAGTAAGTTGACTGCATTTATGACTTAATTAGGTACCAATTACAAGGATATTTGTCCCAAATAGCGAAACAAGTATGTTGTCACACAAAATCCGTTGGTTTTAAGAAACAATAGTTAGTTTTAAATTGTAAAAACTAATTAAATACTCAAATGTGTCAAATACTCCCTTCGTCCTCTATTACACGTCGTTTAAGATTAATTTGAGTAGATTAAGATGAAGTTAATGCTAGTGGTTGAACAAATTTAATGAATGGGTAATTGATGTTTTTATAAAAAAATTCATGCAAAAAGTAAAATTGGTAGATGATTAGTGGTGGGGAATGTATTTTTTATTGAATATGATAATGAAGTGATTAATTTTTGACATTTTAAGCTAGTTGTTGACATTAAACGCATTGAAAATTGTTAAGTGACAAGTAAAAGTGGATAAAAAAATTCAATTAAGTGACATGTAAAAGATGACAAAGGAAGTAATATATAAAAATATAACTAATTAATAAAAAAAACATGTGACAAATCATGTGAGGTCAATAACAATTAAAACTACACTATTTTGACTTTGTTGTTTTTTACTCGCCATTACCGAATTATATCTAAATTTCTCCCACTTCAATATGCTCCAAAATCCCATTTTTATTTCTCTTTCCCAAATATAAATCCAGACAATTTTTTGTGTAATTTTTTTGAATTTAAAATTACAACCTAAGCTATTAAAATAGTTTAAGATTTGTAATATGATATTTAAATATTCAAATCCGCTTCTCTACAAACTAAAAATGCTGATACTAATTCAAATAACATGACAGGTAGGTGCAAATTTCAACTCTGAAAAGAAAAATGAGAATCGAATTTCTGATATTGGAAAATACAAGTAGATTGCTTTTTAGAACCTAATTTATTTCTAAAAGTAATTAGTAGTTTAAACTTTTATCCATAAGACTTATAGCTTCTCTTTTGTCAAGATTATATTCTACTAATTAATCAAAGTAAGCGTAGTGGTCCAGATGGGGTCCATATCTTTCATTTCGGTCTTTTCTGAATCGTTTGGATGTGTTTAGTGTATGAAAAATTTGATGGAAAGAAAAATGTAAAAGAAAGTGAAATTCATAATAGATTATATATATATATATATATATATATATATATATTAGGGTACAAATGAAAATTTGGAAGGAAAGTTTCAAAACGTCTTTATTTTACTATAATTTTTTCTCTAATTTTCCTTGTAATTTTATTTTCCACTAATTTTCAATAAATCAAATAAAAAAATCCTTCTAACTTTCTTTCAATTTTTTGTTTCCATCAAATTTTTCTTAAACCAAACACACCCTAAATAAATGAAAATTCATTTATCTTTTTAACAAAACAATATTAAATCGTTTGATGCTTCAGATTATTTCGTTAAAAGACACATGATTGGCACATGCCTTGGTATGTGTCCTGCACGTCTCTTAGATGATGGTAAATTAGAACATTTACCTCCATTTTTGTACGCACATCATACAAGTAGTACATGTCGCTTCTAGATGGTAATCAAATGCCAATCATCACCATTACCTGCCACAATGTTCACACGAAAGTTCCCCATAATTAATATGAATATTCAGCGCGACCAATTCAAATTTTCACCAATATTTTACTGGTGATAAACATGTCAGTATCTTGTAGTTATGCTCCCTTTATCTTTTTTTTATATATCACTTAATCAAATTTTTTATTCATTTTTATTTATCACTTATTAATTTTTAATGCGTATTTAATATCAATAATTATCTTAAAACGTCAAATATTAATTACTTATTTATCATAATCAATAAAAAAATCATTCATCACTAGTAATAATCTATCAATTTTACTTTTTGCATGATTTTTAAAAAAAAATATCAACCACTCACTCATTAAATTTGTTCAACGCTAACATTTATTTAATCTTAATCTACTCAAATTAATCTTAAACGATATATATTAGAGAACAGAGAAAGTATTTTAGATCGATGTTGAAATGATTATGAATGATGGCTGTCTATTATTTGTGGCACAGTGGTTAACATTTTGATGGTAGGGGTTGCCATTTCTCGAACAACATGGATCAAATTCAGATTCATCCATCATTTAATGCACTCCGCATGGCACGTGTCAAGTCATGTGACAAGTTTGTGCCACTGATGGAATAATCTCAATAATAATCAATTGATATAGATCTAATGATTGAGTTAGTTCTTACAGTATTTTACAACTAAAATGGTTTACCCCCCAAAACTCCCCATTTACATGGGGATGTATATGAGAAGTTCCAACTTTATTTTAGTTTTACAAATCCCCTTCCAGCATTATTGATCAATTCTGATCAAATGTTTGAGAGACACCGACTAACATATTTTTTTTAGTATGAGAAGTATTTTTTTATTTACTTTTGTTTGCCACTCTGACTCTCTCTCTCTCCACTCTAATCACTAAATTTGAGTTCCCTCTACTGAATATAATAACACAACCTAATTTTAGTGATTGAATATTTACAAACACAATTTTATGTAATTTTTGAAATATTTCAACTTTGTACTATTTAAAATATTCAAAATTTCAAATCTGTTGAATAAAAATTATGTTTCATTAAAATCTTCTATTAGAAAGTTCAAGAACCAAAGTCGGTTGTGTACCAAAGTTCAAGTTTAACATAAAATCTAATGTCCAAAGTTCATTTTTTGTAAGAGATTTTGAAATTTTATTTAGAATTTTGATTTTTCATACATTATAGTTTCAATTAGAACTTTGTACCTTGAACTTCAGACCTAGTATTTTTAAATTTGTACTTTAAACTTTGACATTTGAACTTTGAACACATCACTATGAAATGTGAACTTTGAACATTGAGTTTGAACTTTGTTGGTTGTATAAAGTTTAAAGTTCACAGTTATAATTTTAGACTTGAATGTTCAAAGTAAAAAGTTCAAACGCCAAAGTTCAAAATGACTAATGGAACAACCAACAAAGTTCAGAAATCGCTAGGGTTTGATGCTTTTGAGCCTTCCTTTAACAAAATCTAACAAAATTTAAACATAAGATGTCCAGAATGGCGCTCTTACACATTCAGAAAAATAAAGGTCTCATGTAATCATCTTCATCAAATCTGGCTTCGTTCTATCAATACACAGGCACTCGAAGACATGAAATTGTAGTAGTTCTCCATAAAGTTTAGACAACTAAAAACATCTTTATGGAGTAACAATGTCATTTCATATATTTGATCTAAAACTCATCTGAAAATATTACTCTGGAGACAAAACCACAACAATCACCAATCTTCACAAAATACTAACTAAGAAGTTACAAAACCAACATCTTTGATTTGTCTCCATTTTTAGAAGCTCTTTTTGTCGTTTGAATGGAGAGAGAAATGAGTTTTTGAAATATAAGGGCACGATAGATTTTGATGGGAGCAATGAGTTTTGATGGGAGCAGTGGGTTTTGATGGAAATGGATGATAGAGCAATGAGTTTAGTTAATGGAAGTAGTGGGTTTTGATTGGGAGAAGTAGATTTAGATTGAAAAGTAATTGATGGATTGCATTTTTAACTGACGAACACCTTTGTAAATGATAAAAGAACTTCATATTTCCTACAATACCCCCTCAAACAATCCCCATGTCATTTTTTCCACTAACTTGTCCCGCTTTTGGTGCCTTAATCAGGCTCATGTGATGGATTGATTGAATGGATGGGAAGAAGTTCTAGTTATCACATAAAAAATGAATTTATACCAAATCGCTCCACACTAGGGGTGTCAATGGGTCCGGTCCAGACCCATTTGGAAGGATCCAGACCTAGACCCATTTCATTTGGGTTTGGACCCAGATCCAGACTCAATATTTTAATAAATTTTGGATCTAAACCCAGATCCATTATTTGGACCTGTTAGACCCATTAGACCCAAAATAAATTTTTTAATATTAAATTATCAAACAAAATAAATAAATAAATATGGGTTTATGAAAATAAAAAATTATGAAAAATATATGCTTATATTTAAATTTATTTTAAAATGAAATTACTTTTTTAAACATAATTAAATAAAAAATAAATTTATTTTTTTAGAAATATTTTTTTTTAAAATTTTTAAATTTTTTAGAATTTATTTTTGATTTTCTTAAAAATATTTTTTATAAAAATTTATTTTATTTCAGATTTAAATAAACTAACTATCAAAGAGAACAAAAAAAATCATTATAAGGAACCAAATGGGTAAAACCTAATGGGTCCAAGACCCAAATGAGTCCAAATGGGTAGACCCTAACGGGTGCATAGACCCAAATGGATAGACCCTAACAGGTCCATAGACCCAAATGGGTAGACCCAGATCTAAAAAAACGGGTTTGGACGGGTCTGGATCTGGGTCTATCCGACCCAATTGACAGTCCTACTCCAAACACACTTATATATAGGGGAGGGTTCATGTGTAAATTCTTTTTCCATTTTAAATAATCTATCATTACTGTCATTCGATCTAAAGTGAATCCAACAAAAAATAATCAAGTAGACTGTGTTTGTAAAATTGAGACATGACAATTTACATAATATTTTTATTCAAAAAGAAAGTGCGTGAAAAGGGGATCAGTCTCATTATTTGTAGACATTGAATACGTTACAATAAATCCCACTTTTCAAAATAAAAAAGTCAATCGTTTTAATAAACTGAAAGAGAATCAAAATAAGTTCACATGTAGCTAAACTTCCAAAAATCAAAAGTCAACAATGTAACAAATATGAAAGAGTATCTAAGTATATTCAATGTGTTAGTGAATCGGATAATGATGAATCATGGTCACCATGGTGAACTTAAAATTTACCATCTGAATCATGAGTTCACCAGTAAAGTAATCAGCATGTTTGCCATCGAAATTGCGTGTTTATCACTAAAATCCCGTGTTCATCATCGGATTTCGTGTTCACCATCGAAATCAACATGTTCACCATCGCTAATCGGCGTGTTCACCATTAGAAACATCTTTTGCACTGTTATTTCATTTGGTTTATCTCAGAAATTAATTAAATAATTAGCTTAGTGGGAAATTGTTAGAGTTCTATTTTGAAAAATCTAGAAAATCATGTCATTTATATTAATGTATAGGTGAGAGAATAAAAAGAGTATTATGAGAGAAAATAAAAAGGAATATTATGGAGAGAAGATATGAGTAAATAGTGTCAAAAAAATTCCATGGATCCGACAACCTAATGTGCACAATAAATGAAGTGGAGTTATTAAATACCAAATAAAAACAACAGCAATAGTCATCATAGGATATATGGAAAGTAAAGAATGTCAATGGTTTAAAAGAGAATCTCATTTTTAGGTAGCTTAGAATTCCGCTAAACACCTTAATTATTTTGATCAATTGATTGAAATAATTGTAATTTATTTAATATGTACATGAAGTAATGAAAGTTTCATTCATGTTATTAAGTGTAATCATCATATATTCATTATATATGTATTTTTATGATCCATATTTTGTGTAATTTTTCTATATTAAGGTTTTTTACTTTAAATTTTCTATTCCAAAATATGCATTTCTGGAAATAAGATTTTAAATTAAATTTTTGAGCTTTGAACTTTTAAAATTTTTAAATTTCAAAAAAAATATCAAAATGATTTTGGACTTCCAAAAAGTATTAAGATGGATTTGGGTTGTTAGTATTTGGAGAGAGAAATTCAAAACGGTGTTTTAAATGAGAGCATAATGTTGGCAACTCATGAGTATTTTGTTCCTATTTTACTCTTAGACACTTTTTTTAAAAAAAAAAAAATTATCCCAGAATATTTAATGTAACATATTTTTTATCCGTCCATTACTATTGTTTATCCATTTCTCGAAATCAATGATCAAGTTAAAGAGTTCTGGTTTAAAATGCACTATGAAAATTGCAAACTAAAGAATTTTGTCTCAAGTATGGTGGTGCAGTTGCACACAAATGTATAATGTGGATATGCATAACAGTAACTAATTTTTTTCTATAATCTGCCATTAAAGAAATTGACATCGGCTATGAGAAATCTTGGTGGGTGGTTACGCCGGATATTCTTCTGTAGGGGTAGATGATTAACAAATTTTTATTGCTACTCCAAGTTACACTGAATAGATGCAGTTTACATCATTAATATTTAAAAGAAACCTCTAGTTATACTTTTTCATTTCAAATTAATATTTTAAATGTAGGTAGAACATGTGAGAGCTGAAAGAAATTTGCTAGCTGAAGTGGCAAGCCCATGTGTTGTGAAACTTTATTATTCATTTCAAGATGACGACTACTTGTATCTGGTGATGGAGTACTTACCCGGTGGTGATTTAATGACTTTGTTGATCAGAGAAGAGACACTAACGGAAACTGTTGCCAGATTTTACATTGCTCAAAGCATCTTGGCAATAGAGTCTATACATGCACTTAATTATATCCACAGGTTTGTCATCTCTTATGCTATGACTTACTAATATTATGGTAATGTTCTGTCAATTAATGAATAGGTTTTGACTGAATAGGGACATAAAACCTGACAACCTCTTGCTAGATGTGAATGGACATATGAAGCTTTCTGATTTTGGTCTTTGTAAGCCGCTGGATTGCTCAAATCTACTCCCAATAAATGAGAATGATCCCATCAATGATGAAGATTTAAAGGAATCAATGAACATTGATGGATGCTTTCCGAATTCAACTGCTAACGGTAGTGTCTGGAAGAGCCCACAAGAACAGCTTCAACATTGGCAAATGAATCGCAGGACTCTGGTATATTTATGACAAATAACAGCACAATACTCCTACTCTTGTGGGAATTCAATTTTGGAGCTACGAACTGACTTGCATCAGTTGATGGCAGGCATATTCCACTGTTGGAACACCGGACTATATTGCTCCAGAAGTCCTAATGAAGAAAGGATATGGCAAAGAATGTGACTGGTGGGTTCATGCCAAACTCTCTTTTCTGCTATCATTGGATATCTATATTTACTTTGGAGTTAAAACTGAATGTGCGAAGTCAGATGTTTTACTTTTAGAAGACCTTTGTGCCTTCGGTTGCTTTAGCTGAAAAAAGGGGAAAATACTAAAACTGGTCAGAACTATGACTGCTTTTTTAATTATGATACAAAATACTCGAACTATCCAAAAGGGTGCGATAAAAAATACGGACTAAATCATTGCCCCTTTTAGGTTTTTTCCCCCAATTAAAAACTATAATATGGACAAGTTTTGGTGAATAGTTCATTTATTTGTTAAAAATAAGACAGTAATGCTACACTTGGTGGTAAATATTGTTGGTGTTGCCTGACAGTCAGTCAGTTATATAGTGGAATTTTTCTCTTATAACTTGTGCATCAGTCCCTCAACTTTTTTCTTTCATCATGTTTATGTTTACTAGTGGATTTGTCCTTTATTTTGCACTAGCTTGAACATTTGTAGACTACAAGATTAGATGTGAATCTAACATCAAAATGAATATATGCACCAAAGAGAACATAAAATGTATATCTTATTCTCATCTATATTATTATTTTGTTACAAGAAATGAAAACTAGGCTAGAAAAAATCCAACATTCCTGTTAATGCATATTTTGTTTGGTTTGGATTTACATCAATATCATTTGTTACATGAGTCACCTCAGGGACCAGTAATAGATATTTAATGACCAATAAGAATAGGGTGCCATGCAAATATTTTAAGGTTGGGTTTGGTGTACGGAAAAGTTGGTAAACACAAAAAAGGTTTTATATTTTTCGTAAAATTTTGCTTTCCTCCTTATTTTCTCTAAACCAAGCATAGGTAAAAGTTCCACCAACACAAGACCTGTCTTTGAGATTTTTCTTAGCACCTTCAACTTTTACCTTGGTTTCATTATGTAGGATTCTTATAATTTAAATTTCGCAAAGGCTGTTAGTTTTTAATTAATTATTTTCCAATACCTGTTCCAACTTTTAACTGTTTCCTCTTACTTTTGCTATAAGGTGCTTTACATTGCCGATGATCCTTTTGTCTAGTTGTATAAAATAATTGGTATTGCTCTATAAATAAAAATCCTAGCAGGATAGTATAATTAGTACTGCTTGTATCATGATTTAACCTTATATGCTGCTACCATATAGGTGGTCACTAGGAGCTATAATGTATGAGATGCTTGTGGGTTACCCTCCGTTCTATGCTGATGATCCGATTACGACATGTAGAAAGGTTAATAATCTCTCTAGTTCATTTGAGACTTTTGAGTTTGGATGCATCACGATAGGGATGATGCTCAATTTCCATTTGACATATAAAATAAGAAATATGATGGTCAAACATGTTTGCAAAAATTTAATTCTACGGAGGATTTAGAGCATATTGTCAGTTACCACTCCACATCTTTCAGCAACCAACTCCTTCATTTCCCTTAACCATTGTTGAATATGTTCACTGGTTAGCTAGTTATCTTTTGAGCAATACGTACAATGCCAGCTACCCAACAATTAATTTTATTAACTCATTGAACTGCAAAGGTGCAAATGTCTCCATGTTTTTCTCATTCATATATATATATAGGTTTTGCCTTTATGCACACACACACACATATATATATATATATATATGCGCATAAAGACAAAACCTTTTAGGTGAATCAGCTACTTGTGTTTTGAATATTTGACATTTTTCAGATAGTGCATTGGAGAAACTACCTTAAGTTTCCTGAAGATGCTAGATTGTCACCAGAGGCAAGGGATTTGATATGTCGGCTTCTTTGTGACGTAAAGCATAGATTTGGTGCTAGAGGAGGTCACCAACTAAAGGTATTATTATCATTATTGTTACTGTTATTGTTCTTGTTCTTGGCTTTTATTTAAATTTTTTTCATATTTGAGCAGGCACACCCATGGTTCAAGGATATTGTTTGGGAAAAGCTTTACGAAATGGATGCAGCTTTTAAGCCTAAGATAAATGGGGAGCTCGATACTCAAAATTTTATGAGATTTGATGAGGTGGCGTGGGTTTCTAATTCTTATATAGATTGGATTTTAGAGTAACTTGTGTTCTGCTTGAATGTTTTTGATGTAATTGGAAATTTGAGTTCGTTTAGTTTTGAGTTAACCGTATTTTTGGACAAACATTGTGGTAGGTTGAACACCCACCTTCAACAAGAAGTGGATCAGGAACCTCCAGGAAGGTTTGTGTTCATAGTTGAAGTCAACCATCTTGTGTCTATCTCTATCTTTACCAGTCGATGATACATATGTGTGTGAGCTGTGTTTTGCAGATGCTGAGTCCTAAAGACTATAATTTTGTTGGTTACACATACAAAAACTTTGACGCTGTGAAGAGCCTCACCCGGCCTGGTATGCAGATTTTATTGTGTGAACCATATGACTCTCCGGTTTCTTTTTGTATTAGTAGCCTTCATATATGGAGAAAAGCTACTTCCAATTTCGGTTTTCTCTTACTTTTTGTTTGATTTTGAGAAAATGAGAGAAAATTGTATGTTTAGTTTCTAAAAAGTTGGGGAAAAAGAAATATGGGAAAAAAACCAAATCAAAGAGTATTTTATGGTTTTCTTACACAATTTTTCACCTCTAAACAATAAGGGGTCATATTTGGTACCTCATATTTTTTTATAACAAAACAAAGGTTGTTGTCTGTTTGAGTCTAGTTTCTCAGAGAGAATTATATATACATGCTGCTAACTCTCCGTTCCAAACTAATATATATGGAGAGTTTTTGTCAGCCATCTTTAAACTTTGTTCCCGAGTTTGGGGAGACAGGGAAAGAAAGGATTTGAGAGAAAAAGAGAAAAGAAAAATAATGAAATTAAAAGAGTACCTAGAAGAGGACATATATAAGTTATATATTTACTAAACTACTCTAAACGTCTTTCCACCCTTAAAAACATGGGGTCAAGATTTTTGTTTTGTTTTTCAAGTTCCACTCTTTCCTCTCTCTTCTATCCCAAAAAAAAAAAAAAACCAACTCATGAATATTACGTTACTTTTTATTGTGAGAGACTCAGTTTCCACTTTTTCCTTGATCCTACACATTTTATTAGACACTTTCTACTCTATGTTTTTTTTTCTAAGCTTCTAGCCTCTCTCCTCCCCCAATCGTTCACTACTGTTTGGCCTCGCCAGGGGGCGGTCTTACTAACATTATCTTTCAGCTTCAAACCTGCAAGTCATATGTTATACATGTGGAAATAAAAGTCATGTTTATCTCTTCCAGATTTGCGTGGTAGTGATTCAGCCAGTAGTCGCTCATCCCTGGATTCCGTTAGGAGTGAGTCATCGAGAGCTTCCATTAAACCAGAATGGCTTCTAATTACTTATTTGTCCTCCTCTCTATTATAGCTTTCCCATGACAAGCAGCTAAATCCCAGGATATGTTCACTACAGGTGATTCAGCTGTCCAAGATGAGCATGAGGAAGTATAGTTAGCCGTTGCTTCCATGACGGATGATGCATTCAGTATCCAGTGAGTTGGCGAATAGCATCCACTGCCAAACCAAATCTGCCCATTGATGTGGACATAGTTGGTTTTATACTGTTGTTGGTCAAGGTGTCCCCTGTCTTCAAATTCACACTGAGCAAGACACTTATCAAAATTGGCCATACATATTTACTTACTACTTTGTCATGAAAAGTGAAAACAGATCTCTTCTATAATTAAAACATAGACAATGACTCCTAACCTAAACAATATCCTTAGGATCCATTAGTTTATTTCATTTCCCTTTTTAATCCTTTCTCAAAACTTGCTGCACCGCCACCAGGATGTTTTGGTAGAGTTGGCGGAGCTCTGAACTTGGAAAAAGCCTTCCAGGATAAATCTTATCCGGACCACAACTAAAAAAAGTTCCTTAAACAAAATGCAGCTTTGTCGGAACCAGCCCCAACATATCACTAACCCCACTCCTCCACCTTGGCTAGCTCTAGTGAAAAACATGGGAAATTGCGTTTTTTGGGGGTCAAGCTCAATTAAGCTCAAAGAAGGCAAACCTTCCGTCGCTGGTTCAATCAAAACATGCCGTGGCTGGACTAAAATTTTTTATTCAGG
>NQLW01000046.1:2916587-3003959 GCA_002312845.1 Kalanchoe fedtschenkoi | reverse complement strand
TTTGGAATTAGAACTTCTTTCAGAAAAGTTTTTTTTTTCGCCCTGTTCTTTTGCGTTGGATATAGGCCTCTGAAGTCATTAATAATTCTATGCCCATTGGTGGTGCTCCAGACGTTGTCATGTCGAAAAGCCTTGATCTTGAAAATTGCGCACCATTCTTGTGCTTAAATTGGATTTCCGAGGGTCAACAATTTCAGATTTCTTAAATGCGATTATTTTGGATTTATACTTTTTACTGAAAATTCTACTTGTGGAAAATGGATTCTTTTTTCATATTATACAAATACATATGGGTTAATGGATATAGGGTGACATATGAGGGATCACCAAACTAACATCATTTTACTTCTTCTTCTTTTTTGTTTTAATGTTTTACGATGTTTAAGGCATAATTCTAAATACCCTAAAACCTTTAAATCTTAAAAAACAAAACTATAAACCCTAAAATCTAAAAACCCTAAATCCAATTGTGTATGAACCCTAAAACCCCCTAAAATCATAAAATCCTAAAAATATGAAAATTCTAAACCTCTAAAACCCTAAAACTAAAACACTCTAACATGTTGGAACCCTGAAACCCCCTAGAACTAACAAAAAAGCAAAAATATGTATTTTTGCCCGATCCCTTATTTAACTTATTTTAGGTGGCACCTCATATCCCATTTTCCCAATAGATATACTCTGCAATAACAGAGACTAATCAAGTCACATGTAATTTTGACTTATATTTTTTTTATCATGTATTGTAACAGGGGTCTGGATATTGTTCACCAGCTTCTCAGAGATCTAATTTCAGTGATTCTAGATTTAGTATCCACACCTACTTGCTGGGGTCTGATAACTGAAGTTGGATTGAAGTTGCCATTTTCTACAGCATATTTTCCATCCAATCCCTCTTTATTGAGGATTTTGACTGGCCATCTATCTAGTAAAGGTGTCAAAAACATAATTTGTGAAATTCACAAGCATGCTCATGATGGTCATATCCTGGATCCGTTGCTTGAGCAAGCTGAAAAAAATAGTGCAAGAGTTAATGGTGAATCTTCCTGGTAATCTGTCAATTTGAAATTGCTTGTGGGTAGAAACTGGCACAAACTGAGACTAACTATAATTAATCTCGTATTGCAGGGCCATGGCAATGAACTTTCCTGAATGGTTCTATTATTCATGTGCTATGCTCTTTGGGGGGAATAAGTTCGAAGATAATCATATGTCTGATTGCACATCCAGAACTCTAGACACTACTCAAGCTTCTAATGATAAAGCTCCTAGTTATTTTGCCGCAAAGTACATTGCATGGATCCTGAGCCCCGTCAATCAATCCCATCAGCTTGCATTATGTGATTTTTTGTTAAATTTGTCTGAATCGTGGGTCTTGAAGCAAGTCGGGATGGATGGGATACACAAAGACTCTAGTGGTTGCCGGAAGAAGCTAAAGATGCCTAAACATGTTGATGAGAAAGATGTTCAATGTTCATCCGTTATGTCCTGTCTCTACAAATTTCAGAAGTTGTCAGGTGGTACACTTCAAGGGACAGCACTCGATGATCATCAAAAGAATCTCTTATATCGAAGAATTCCATTAGGCATCTTGATTGGAAATCACAATGGTCTTAACGACAGAGAGTGTGAACTTATAATGCATTATGCCAACACTGGTACAGTTATTCTACGGCATGAGACTCATAATGCTCAATTGAACTACAAAAAGCATAACGCGGAGCACGTTAAAGACTTCATTTTCGTCTTTGGCCGTGACGAGGCAATAACTGGAGCCAATCTTGCCTTCAGACTGACAGAACTTGTTGAGAAAATAAGCAGCTCTATATTTGAGACTGAAGAAATCACAGTTAAGTTCACATATCAGGTCAAAGTAAGGATAGGCAAATACTTACTGAAATGTATCAAGACACTAGTTGAACACAGTTTTGATAATGGTTGTGTCACCCATATCATGGACATTCGCAATAGACTGATTCACTGGAGGCAACAAGGGCCAGAATTACATGTAATTGGTGAGGACCTTGATAGTGTTTTAAGTGACCTAAACTGTTTGATGAACTGTTGTTGATGATACTGAAGGTTTTATTATTGTTGTGATAAATATGAATGAAGTACTACTGAATGTCACTTAAAGATCAGCTGGCAAACAAGATTGTTCTGTATCATGGAATCATAGATCTTCAGCAGGTCAGTGTATAGAATGGGTACACAAAAGAAAGTAGGTATAGATGATTTGCTTCTTGGAGTCGTATTTCAATTGCTTTGAACACTTTTTGTTCCTGATAAATAGAGGGACAAAAAAGCCTATTGAAGTTCTCCCACAATCCTATCAGGCCATTTGGCCTCTCATATAGCCTGTATTAGTATGCTCACATCTGAAGGCATTATCTGCGCTCAGTTGCCGTTTCTTGTCAACTGCTTTGACCCCAATTTTGAGTCGTGTAATTATACAGCTTCGTTCTCTGGTGAAGTGATGTGGCTCGCTATACGCCTATCCATATCTATATGATGCTGCGTATGTACTACATATTTCCTAGGATAGGTTCATGATCTGCTCACCAATGAAATGCCACTCGGATCACCACCCCACTCCTCGAACACAACCAGTAGGTTCCCAGATGATCTCAGCCATGACCGGGGCACGTGATACCTAACAGTAACACAAGAAACACATTTCAGGAGTTGCAAACACAAATGAAGTACCAGTAATATAGTATATAAAATAATTGGGCTCACCATCTTTGGGACGCTTGTCCGCAGTTGTAGTTGCATTTCTTCTCACTATACATCCCTGCATAGTTACACGTGTCACAACCACCTCTCGCCTTATATGCTGGATAGTGGCGCCCAATGTGCTGCCCATTCACCCACATCTGCCCCTTTCCCATGGTGCCCATGTCTAAAGCCAAAGGATCGGTGCCTGGTGGTGCATTGAAGGTGACCTGAAGTATCACAAAGAAATGGAAATTTTGAGACAGATGATTAATATAAGTTGCTTCTGAACTTTTTTCCTATGAAGAAGCATCCTCACCTTATACCATGTTAAAGGCTGCTTCTGAACTAAAGATGACCCTTCCACCCACTCAACAGAGGAACTTCCAGTTACAGAATGAAGGCTTAAATCTTCTCCTTTTAGACCAACCTGCAGAAGCCACAGAAATATAACCTGCTTCTTAGGAGAATACCATAAATATTCAACATTTGACAGAAAATAGAGAGGACAAACCTTATAAGACCATTTCCACTTGGACATATCCCAAGTTCCTGAAGTGAGGCCTGACAGTGTAACCGGGCCAAGAACACCAGCATTGCGTTTCTCGAAGTGCACTCCAACATTCTGAAATTGATTAGATTCAACAGCAACGATGATTCAAGGTTGGATTAAGTTTTTAGATAACTAGTTATTTTAAGAGCAAGTGGCAATACTAACCGGGAGACCCACAGCAGCACTCAATAAAGAAAGCTTGTTAATACCAACATTCAGATTGACATTTTGTTTGAAAGTTACTCTAGGATCATCTAATGTTCCATATGACGATCCTGAAATAAGATTATAATTACTATTAAGGAATGGATGTTATGGTGAAAATTGTGCAGGTATTTAACGTATTCCTCTTTAACCTGCTAATTCTCCGTTCAGGAAGACATGCAAAGTGTGTCCAGCTGACATGATGGTAAGGAAGGGTGATCGCCCATCTTGTAAATCTCCAGGTTTTATGGTGATGCTGTTTTTGAAAATGAAAGTATAAGGCACCATAAGTACTGATACAAATGATGTTCCACTTTGAAATCTTGGACTTACTCTGTCAAGTACCACAGATAGTCAGTGGAGTCTCTAGTGAAATTGACTTGCTCCAACAATCCATTCATTGTAACAGTGTCATCCCCATAGGCTGAGGCTGTTTCTTCCTTGTAGGATTCCCAGGCAAGCGCTCCTGTAATTGGTGTCATCTTAGGATGTGTGGTTGGAGCACTGACCTGTCAAGTATAAACAGTAATCATTTGAGATCTTTCATTTAATGGGAAAATTCAGTTTAGAGGCTGATAAAGAACTCCTTTGCCTACCTGAGCAGTATTGAAAACTGCAGTCTTGCAGTCAGGTAGGATGCTGACAGACCAGGCAGGCAAATCGTAGTACACACTTCCAAACTTGATATGGACTCGGTATTTCGGATCATAGTTTGCCAGGAAAGCAGCACTACAAGCCCCGGATGCTGACTTATAGACAAAAGACTGAAACCAGACGAGTAAAACAGTTGGGAACAAAAATGATCGTCTTTGTTCAGGGTCATGTACCAAAATATATTAGGACAAAATAAACCTCTTGATTGTCGCCAATTTTGGTCACCACAGGATCTCCTGAAACCAAAGCTGGTTCACACATCTTGATGGCCTTGTGCAAATCTCTCAAATGTCCCCATTTGGGTTGCCTCAAGAGTCCTGTTATGTTTAAGTACAGAACAAGTAAACCTTACCCATCATATATGTCAAAAGGCATAGCTTCAAACTTTCACAGCGTCTTTTAATAAGCATTTAACGCCATCACACATACCATATTCATCGATGGGAGCATCATAGTCATAGCTGGTTGCGATGAAAGGACCACCAGCTGTCCTGCCGAAATTGGTCCCTCCATGGTACTGAAAGTGAATGTTAAAAGAATTTAATACGTCATTCACACTAAAGTTATAGTCAGATAGTTGATGTGGACATGGATGGAAATTACAAAATACCATATAGTAGTTAATGAATGATCCACCATTCTGTATAAACCTTGCAACAGCATACGCCAAGTCCTCTACTGGTCTGTAAGGAACAGCACCTCCGAACTCGGTATACCATGCCGTCCAAGCTTCCGTCCACATTTTAGGCTTATAGTTCTTCTTGGGCCAGAAACCTTCGCAGTAGAAACCATTGCAAGTGTCGATCTGCAGACGAGTATGGCGACTTAGTTGTTAGAGACAACAAACCAAGTGTTGTCAAATTGGAGTCCTTAGCAATCCACAGAGACCTCCTTCTTTTGTTAATGGCAATAGATAGATGATGATAAATGAACAAGACCAGGCTGCTCATAAACCCCACATACTAAATACTAACTCTTGTGAAAAAGTAAAAAAAAAAAAAGGAAAGAAAAGTAAAGTGGATGTTCTTACCATGGGCTCCGGCACATCCTCCTGTTTGCACATAATCCATGGAACTCCTGTATTGAGACCTACAGCCATTTTGGCAGCCCAATATATGTATGATTTTCCTGGAGCCCCGATCTCCCACTGGACTGGTCCATATTCATTTTCTATCTGTGAACCCCACCCATAAAGTTATATATTTTATGGCTAAATTTTAACCTCCTTATCTAGCAAAAGTAATGGCTGAAATGGAGCTTTTTATGGAACTAGGAATATTGGATGAAAAGGGTCTCTCAACTTATATAATCCGAACCTGTGACATTATAATAGGACCGCCCTGAGTCTCGAACAGCTTCTCTGCTTTGATGAGGCTCACAATTTTTTCTGTGAACCTCTGCATATTAGCCTGCAAAATTGGTAGCCCCCCTGATGTGAAGCGAGCCATTAATGAGCATGGTGTTGGTTGGTTTATACAGCATTCTTACCTTAAATGGCTCATTGTCAGTTCTGAACTCAACCCCAGGCACATACTTGAGCCAAACCGGGAACCCTCTGAATCCAAATTCCAAGGGAACATTTTTTAGATAAGAGCATTCAACATTTGACCAAGATGAATTGGTACCACTCACCCAAAGTTCCATTCACCACAAATGTAAGGCCCAATTCGCAGATGAACGTAGAGGCCTTGCTGTTGAACAATCTTGATGAATTTCACCAGATCATACCTATCCTCAAAATAATACTGTGAAACAGAAGTGTTAAGGGTGTGAAATAGAGGATGAATGAATGGAGAATGCAAAGGAGTTGAGGTTACTTTGCCAGGAGAGGGCTCATGGCCGTTCCAGAAAACATATGTCTGAATAACATCCAAGCCTCCATCTTTAGCCTTGCTAACAAGATCAGGCCACATCTGCAGTAAAGCATTTAGAAAAAAAGGAAAAAAAAAAAGTGTAGGAGGAGGGAGAGAAGGCAGATCAATGGTTAAAAGGGTACCTCGGGAGTGCTCCTGGGGTAATGAATGGAACCTGAGATGAGTATTCGGCGGCGGCCATTGATGATGATGGCCTGGTGATCGTAGGAGACAGTGGCTAAAGCAGTTGAGACTGAGATGATGAGTAGCAAAAAGAGGACAAAAAGTTTGGTTGCTGCCATTGGCTTGTTTGAAACGAGGAATTTTGCGTTTGTTTTTTCAAACCGAGCAGCACTGCTTTTGAGAACACGTATAATATTATATATATAATTACCATAAACTGAATCAATATGTTCGTGTATAAATATATGCACACTGGGAGAGAGATAAGGGCGGTCAGGCATATGGTGGAGTTGGAAACCGTATCCAACCAAGTCTTTCATTTATAAACGCAAACCACTTTGTCAAAAAAGGAGTTGGGAAATTGTTGGTTAAACCTAAACCACCTCGCCATGAAAAATTTTCGGATGGCCATCATTAATCACGTGTGTTGTGGACATTTCGCCATAGTATTTTAATTTTTTAAAATGTCACGTGACACCTTCTCATTTATTGTAATTTTTTCTATATTTCAACGTCATCATATGATTAGTCAAAATATCACGTGCTACGACCACAAAACGACGTCGTTTTGTGCTATAAACGATGTGTTTTGGATGACAGTGCAAAAAAATTACTTCGTTTATAACATAAAATGACGTCATTTTGTGCTCGCAGCAAAGCGCTGCACAACACCGAATTCATATCTCCGCATTAATGAATTCACAATCCACATAGTTTAGTGTCCTCCCCAAAATTTCTCTCTTTATTCTCTTTTCATGTAGCTATTTGTTGAACGGTGTTGTGCGTACAAGTTTGAGTATTGTGTGTCATGGGTTTTCACTATTTATTCTAAACATGTATTATTGGATTGGATTGGATTGACAATGTAACGAACCACATAATATTCCCTTTATCTATAATGACTCATGCATGTCCTATGCTCGATCTTTATCCATATTTTTTAATAAATTTAATTTCAAAATATGATACAGTATTTTTAATGTCAGATGAGCGCTACAAAGCTGCCATTTCACCTTTCACTTTTAATCCCGCCATTTCTGATACAATATTTTTTAATTTTATTTAAAAATAAATAATAAAAATAACACGAAATCAAAGAATATTGATTATAATATCATTTTATTGTTATAGTATCAAGGGATATTCACTGATATCACATGCCTTTCAAAGTTATGTAATAATATATCTTTGGCAATATGGTATCTAATATTAAATGTAATCCTGTTGTATTTTTTAAAACAACATAATGTTGTGATTTTTCAAATTTTAAATTCCGTTATGATATTACTAAATTATTTTGTGTTATATTTCATATTTATAACTACAAATATGACTCTCGTGAGTAGGGGTGAACATTCGGTTATTAACCGACCAAATTCTTTATTCGGTTAACCGAGTCGGTTAACCGACCGTCAAAAGTATTAACCATTAACCGAACCGAATTTTCGGTTAACCGGAATTCGGTTAACCGAAAATTCGGTTAATTTCGGTTAATTTAACCGATTAACCGAATAACCGAAAATTCAATTAATTTGGGTAAATTAATATTAATATTATATTCAATATTTTTTATATTTAATTTTTATTAATATTAATGATTTGATAATTTTTATATTTCATTTTTATATTTAATATTAATATTATTTTTATAATTTTTTATATTTAATTTTAATACTTTTATTTTTATTCGGTTAATCGGTTAACCGGTTAACCGAAAACACAAATAACCTTAACCGTTAACCGAACCGAATTTTTCGGTTAACCGCGGTTAAAATTTTCGATTAACCGAGTTCGGTTAACAATTTTAACCGTATAGTGAACACCCGTACTCATAAGTATCCACCACAATGATTATGAACATCATTGTACTATTTGTTGATAATTAAATGAAATGTCACATTGGACATACTGAATATTGTGGATGATGTGTTGAACACAAATTATATTGGAAATGAATATAAAATTGTTGTATTTGATAATTCACCTTTGGAGAGTCATTCATGTATATCACGTCAATTTTTCGTACTACCAGACACAAATTTGGATACAGACAGTAATACATCAAATAAATAATACAAATTATGATTTGAGTAATTGATAGAGGTTGTTTCACGTCTCTTATAATTCAACATGTTACACACTTCACCTCTATTAGTATCTACATATACGAACTGGATCCACACCGTGAAATACTAGCACCGTAGAAAAACGCTACACGACCCTTTCTACCTTAGTGTCTATTGTGTATAATTACCATAGTTATTAAAACCGGACCGGACCAGCCGTACTCATGCCCACTATGATGAATGACAACCACTCCACTACTAGATCTCAGCACATTCTTGTTAAAATCTATTTCCATTTTTATAAATATTATGAAACATAATCAATTAAACCGACTGTCGACCCGGTTTAACTCCCGGTCCGATTTTTATAACTATGATAATTACGTAAAATGAAATATTCTTACTTTAGATGGAATCCTTAGCCATCAATTTATAATTACGAGGGAAAATTGAGTTTTGGGCCTAATGACCCAACCTAAAAAAAGTATACTAGCCCAAAGATTTTTTTTGGTTCAACATTTGAATTATAAATTAGGCTAATTTTATATAAATTGGAACTGAACCCAAGGTTAATTTATCAAACCCCTTCAATTAGATGGTTTAACTTGAACAGAATGAATTTGATTTTATCTCCGAACCACAAGTTGGACCAGTTCAATAGTTAAACTCTTCAATTAACTGGCTCAACACTTGAACCAAATAAATTTAATTTAATTTTTGAATTTCGGTCCAGCTCAACCCATTGACCGAACCAGACTATCTATTTCTCATAGGAATTCTGGAGAATGAGCAAGCAACAACACTTTGCCGCCACCGCTACGAACTCCTTAACCCCTTCGACCAAGTTCCGATCTACGACCGGCGGCTACTATCATACATGACGTACTCGCGATTCATGGCCGCCACGCCTCAATCTTCCGCTTCCAGAAGCTCATTGCCCCGTAGTAATCTGAAAGCCATGAATCAGAATCGTCGGCCCACGCGCTTAGATCCGTGGGTTGTTTACCGCCATAGTCCCATCTGCCTCCGCCTAAAGATCCGCACCCACTCCCTTCCTATCCCGCCACACATCCTCAGCCATGGGGTCTAGGGTTCTCTGCCGCTTATGCCAGCTCTTACACAAGCAAATACCACAGCCCTTTTTAGTCTCAAGCCGCCGCGTTGATTCTCCTTCTCCATGTCATGCCAGTCGACAAATTTCCAATCGGTAAATTTCAAATCGACGTATTGCCAACGATTGCATCTTGGATGTCGAATCGATTCTCAGTAAGGCTTTATGTTGAGGGCGACTGTAATCGGGTCTGAGTGTCCAAAAACAACAAACCCAGCAGCCGCCGACCAAAAACCCTGAAGTTCAAAATTTCTTGTGCTTCAGCTAAATTCAGTAAGGGTTAAATTTGATTTAACATGATGTAAGTTAAAAAAGAGCGGTACCTCTAAATAAATACTTTATCCGTCCTCTAATATATGTCATTTAAGATTAATTTCAATAAATTAAGATGAAGTAAATGCTAGCGGTTGAACAAATTTAATAAATGAATGATTGATGTTTTTTTAAAAAAAAATCATGCAAAAAATAAAATTGATAGATTATTACTGATGATGAATGATTTTTTTTTATTATGATAAAAAAGTGATTAATGTTTTAAGATAGTTATTGATATTAAATACGTATTCAAAATTGTTAAATGATAAGTAAAATTAGACAAAAAAATTTGGTTAAGTAATATATAAAAGAGGACATAGGGAGTAGATGCGTACGTTTAGTTTTTAGTTTCTTCTATAGAGATTATGAGAATTTGATGAAATGTCTCTTATCAGATAGTGTAGAGAAAAAGTGATTTATATTGCATGTTGAGATTTTAGATTGATAATGAAATAATTCAAATATGAGATGATTTGAAATTCAACCCTTCTTATCATCGAATCACAAACTATAAAATCCCTAAAATCAATAATCAAATTTGTTTTATAATTAAAAAACAATAAATGAATATTTTGATTCATTTTTATTTTTGAAAAAAGCCCCAAATCAATAATCAAATTTGTTTTATGATTAAAAAACAATAACTGAATATTTTGATTTGTTTTTAGTTTGGTAGTACACTACGTATTGGATTGACGAAATTTGAAAACCCATGAAAAGCGAATAGACATTCCATCAATTTAAAAAACAAATCCTTTGAAAAGTGAAGACCCGGAGTCGCTTCATCCTATCCTAATTCCTATCCATCTGACTGGATGGATAATACAACATGTCCGAGTCATGCTGAGTTGTCTTGTTCTTGTAGATGAGATGGCATTTATTTCCTTTGAAAATAAAGTGCTGTGTTGCGTTGCGTTGTGTTGTGTGCTATTCAAACAAGTTGCTTCAACTATATCATACTCCATGTAGTTAGTTCAACAAGCAAGTTTTAATAGGTGTGTTGCGTGCCCCGTTCAACTTCCCAACGATTCTGTTAAATGTTGCAATCCCATTGATGGAGGGTTACGTTTGGAAGGTGATAAGAAAGGTTTAGGTTATATGGGTGGTATTCACATAGCATCCAATCAACTCATATTTTATTATGGCTTGGCTGACTAGACAAGTGGATAGATAACCTTTCAAGTCACACATCCTTTTCTCTTAAAACTTGATCCTTTTGCAGTCGCCATCAATGTTGGTAAAACTGAACAAAACGGATAAAACAGTCTCTGTTGTCAGTCTTATGGTCACAATCATCCCCAAATAAATTTTTATTAATTATGACTTCATTTCATTTCATTTCATTTAATGATGGTCAGTTTAGTGAATTTTAATATCCTTATCTCAAAAGGATTGTAAGTACTCCAACTCACATTACTCAACTTAATTCAAGCTAAAAGAACACAAAATCATAAAATAAATAGCATCTATTTTAGGCATCAACGACTTTTGAATTAAAAGCTTATTTTAGGTCTTAATGCAAAAATGTGCTAAAGAAGACAATTTAAGGACAAAAATCATACAAGATATCAAAAGTCAGACATAAGACAGTTTCTCCAAAAAAGCAAGCAAGCCGCGTGCTGGAGACATCAGCTGCGCAAGCAGCTTACGTGGAAAAAGGCAGACACTTGTCACAAATTAGAAGGAAGAAGAGATGATCTCATTGCCTTGTCGTGCGCAAGAGCCGAGCGCGCGGTGCATTAAGTCACACGTGTGCTCAAGACACAGTGTTTCTAAATCCAAAGACAGTCAATATTCTAACTTGTGAAGAGCGTCATTTTCACGATAGATATTCTATTTGCGCTATTCAATCAACTACAAAAAAAATGGAACATTATCTACAGTTTCCCAAAAGGATTTTATGCCTAATTCTTAGCGAATTATTCTCAAATTTGGAGTTGATTTGGAGTTTCCTAAATCAACTCCAAATTCGAGTCTTTCTTGTATCGGCCGCCTAGATCCGATCCACACCAGATTTTCCAGAAGATACACACCATATTTACACACATCACTTATCATAAGTTGTAAGCTACGCCCAGTGTTATTAAAGGAGATCTCGACCTCACTATTCGATTTCGCATCTCAGTGGTGTACTGATATTGTGTTAGTTTTAGCTGGTATGTAAATCAAGGTGCAGTGGAGACAGCAAGGGACAATGTACGAGTACTTCAAACGCTTCCAAAGGCTGATTACAAAGTGCCACGTGGATTCCTAGACCAAAGCCTCATAGAATTCTATGTTGAAGAGATGCAGGCTAAAGAAAGAAAAATGTTGGATGCAGCCGCTGGTGGAACAATACAAAATAAGTATCCAATTGAGGTCTGGACCATCATTAGAGAGATGGCTAAGAATGTCCGCCAGTTCACGTAAACACGTGGAGTGCATCAGGTGGCGACCTCTTATACATTAGCAGTAGCACCAATAACAATAGCCTCATCCTTAAAAGCTACCAAGTTGAAAGTCTTGATGCAATAAAAAAACTCCAGCATTTGAAGGCCGCATCAGTTACTCTTTGCGAAGTATGCATGTCCATTAAACATACAACTGACGTGTCCTACATGCAAGAACCTACAGGCCAAACTAAAAATTTGATGACATTGGAGGACTTCATCCAGGGAAGTAGCAGAACAACATTATGCCCACACACTACTACTCATGAATTCAGAATCATCCCAACCTAAGCTACATAAGCAATAACTACATGCAGTAACAAGGACCGAGGTAATTTGTGCCTCAATACCAGGCATGAGCCAACATTAATAGGGTGGAGTCATGAGTGACAAACTCGAACAGTACATCAAAGAATGTGATAAGAAGCTCGATTTTACTCTAGCAAACATAGAAAGATAAATTTTCTCAACTAACAACTTATGTAAATGCGATCAGGACACTATCAGAAAGAAAAACACACACCCAAATGTCAGCACTGTGCACGTAACATGTGAGGAGAAGCACCAAGAAGTCTACATCCCATCAGGAAGAAAATTAGAGCTGGTCGACCCACTATCACGTGTTATCCCACGTGCAGATTAGTACTTCATCGAGACCGCGACTAAAGAAACTATTGAACTAGAAAATAACCCAGGTGCTGAGGAAACCTGTCCGTGCGCACAGCCAGCAACAACATAGCACATAACTTAGCTTTAGTCTCCACTTCTAATTTAGTTATCATGACACATGGTACTTCTATCTCAGATTTATCACATATATTCACTACCTTTTCATATCAGTTCAAGAAAACTAAGAAAGCAGATCTAGACCCACCTAAATGCTTAGATCCAGGTATGTTCATCTTAAAGTGCATCATAGGTAGTACACCTTTGAATGTTTTCATGCTAGACTTATGAGCTGCTGTGAATGTCATGCCTAAAAGTTTATATGCAACTTTAAACCTACGATCTTTGCAGGAAACCAAAGTGGTCATTTCTTTAGCTGACCACTTAAATGTTCACCCATTAGGAAATTTAGAGAATATACTTGTACGGATAGAGAAATTGTCTTTTCCGGTAGATTTCTATGTGCTAGACATAGCTGAAGACAAATCCCTAAAACATCAGCTAATCATTTTTTATTGCCCTTTCATGGCTACTACTATAACCAAGATTGATGTGGCGAGAGGAGCCATAACCATAGAATTTGGTGACTAGGTGGAGTACATGAGTATCTTTGCTCCACTCACATAACAAGAGTACCCAGAAGACCTGGACAGGAAAGAGCTGAGGGAGACCTTGATTGAGCCACCAGCTCTAACCATGACCTTGTCAAGTAACAATAAGCATACTGCATATAAGCCTGATAAACCTGACGTATTACTCATCTTTACAATCAAAACTAATCCAGAAGCAAAGGCATCATAAGGGTGCACTACTACAGATTTTCTCTTTTACCACGCTTCAATTTACCACGCTTTATAATTTTACCACGCTTATTAGTGTACGCATGGTAAATAAAATGAAAAAGTGTGGTGATAGGTTGCTTTAAATTTTTGAATAACTTATTACCACGCTTAAGAGAATAAAAGCGTGGTAACAGGTTATGGCCAAAACGGTTGCCATTTTGTGCATGACTTATTACCACGCCTTCAAGTCCAACGCGTGGTAATTGGTTATTCCAAAAACGACGCCGTGTGTACGGGTTACCTATTACCACGCTTTAAACTAATAAGCGTGGTAATAAGTATGTCGAAAACGGTGTCGTTTATGTGAAAAAACCTATTACCTCGCATATTAGTCTGAAGCGTGGTAATAGAGTATTATTTCATAAAATAATTATAAATTAATTTTTATTTCATCAATTTTACTTAATGTAACGTTTTGAATAATAAAATTTAAATTTTTTTATAAATTGAATTTGAAATCAAATCATATGATTTCAACTCACCAAATTCAATTCTATGAAACTTAGAAATCCTATGCATTTCATTGTATCTTATAAGTCTATGTGATTTAATAAGATTTGAATGGCATTTCATTATTGCTTTCAAATTTATCAACTAATCATTTTTAATCAACTAATAAATTTAATACTTTTAAATATATTTTAAAAGCATACTAAAACCAAATTAAATATCATTCAAATATCTTAACAAAACTAAATCAATCACCACGCTTAAGTATCACAAGCGTGGTGATGATAAAGTCAATTACCACGCTTGTGACTTAAGCGTGGTGTTTGATTAATCTATTACCACGCTTGTGATATTTAAGCGTGGTAATAGAGTATTATTTCATAAAATAATTATAAAATAATTTTTATTTCATCAGTTTTACTTAATGTATCTTTTTGAATAATAAAATTTAAATTTATTTATCAATTGTATTTGAAATCAAATCATATGATTTCAACTCACCAAATTCAATTCTATGAAACTTAGAAATTATATGCATTTCATTGTATATATCTTACAAGTCTATGTGATTTAATAAAATTTTGAATGGCATTTCCTTATTGCTTTCAAATATATCAACTAATCATTTTTTAATCAACTAATAAATTTAATCCTTTTAAATATATTTTAACAGCATAATAAAACCAAAGTAAATATCATTCAAATATCTTAACAAAACTAAATCAATCACCACGCTTAAGTATCACAAGCGGGTGATTGATTAAGTCAATTACCACGCTTGTGACTTAAGCGTGGTGATTGATTAATCTATTATCACGCTTGTGATACTTAAGCATGATAATAGAGTATTATTTAATAAAATAATTATAAAATAATTTTTATTTCATCAATTTTACTTAATGTAACCTTTTGAATAATAAAATTTAAATTTATTTATCAATTATATTTGAAATCAAATCATATGATTTCAACTCACCAAATTCAATTCTATGAAACTTAGAAATCATATGCATTTCACTGTATCTTACAATTCTATGTGATTTAATAAAATTTTGCATTTCATTATTGCTTTCAAATTTATCAACTAATACATTTAATACTTTTATATATATTTCAAAAGCACAATGAAACCACATTAAATACCATTTAAATATCTTAACAAAAGTAAATCAATCACCACGCTTAAGTATCACAAGCATGGTGATTGATTAAGTCAATTACACGCTTGTAACTTAAGCTTAACTCAATTACCACGCTTGTAACTTAAGCGTGGTAATAGACCAATAAATCAACGGCTTAGATCATGTATTGAATTTGATCAACGGCTCATGTAAAACCCTAAACTTTGTATATAACTTCCCCCTCGCCAGGTTACTGCTTCAACCTTCTGCCGAAATCATCCTGGTAACAATTCAACCTTCATCGATTTTTATAATTCATCATAGCTTGCCACTCTAGTGTTTAATTTATTCTTTTTTTTATTTCCATGTGGTTCCGATCACAAGCGTGGTAATAGAGTTGGAGTTGCTTTCGAGTTGCTGTAGATCACAAGCGTGGTGAAATTTCTTAGGTAAAAGTCTTTACTTCATTCGGGTTTGAGAAGTTGAATGCTGTAGATTAGGGTTCATGCTTTAGATTTGTTGAGAATTTGTTATTTTAGATTTGTTGCATGTTAATTGTTATGTTAGATCTGTGTAGGTTACGGAAATTAGATTAAATTAGATTAAGTTTTAATCATGTTAGAATTAGTTATTGCATGCTAAAAATTTTGCTACAAATTATATTTATTTAAAATATATTTTGTTAATAGAATTATTGCATGCTGTAAGTTTGTAAATTAATTTTGGCTTACTGTTTTTTTAAAATTACATTAAATTATAATTTGTTTTTAGTTACTGCATTTTTTTAGTTATATTCTAATTTTTAGTTACATTAAATACCATACCGTGTTGGTTAGGGAAATTACAAGTTTTGTAATTTTTTAATATAAGACTAGTTAGATTCTAATTTTTTTTGAAAACATTGAATGCAGTTAATTATATTTTTAGTTACTGCATTTTCTATGAAATTTTAGCTTAAAATTAAAACATGTCCTCATTTACATGTTTAAATTAAGGGATAAAACCCAAAAGGGGCCCTAAATTATCACCACTTACCTAATTGCGGTCAGAACTACCATGATTTCCAAAAAGGTGCGATGAAAAAAAAATTGGACTGATTTTCTAAAATAAAATTGACCATTATATTCCTAAACTAATATTATTATAAGACTTAGATTTTTGTGTGAAAATTACGTCGTTTGGTTATTAAAATAAACTATATCGTTTTGCGCACATAAAGAAAACGACATCTTTTGATAACCAAACGACGTAATTTTCACACACAAATTTAAGTCTTATAATAATATTAGTTTTAAAATATAATGGTGAAATTTATTTTAGAAAATCCATCCAAGTTTTTTTTCATCGCACCCTTTTTGGAAATCGCGGTAGTTCTGACCGCAATTGGGTAAACGGTGGTAGTTCAGGGCCCCTTTTGGGTTTTTCCTCTTAAATTAATTATAAACATCAGTAAATAGTAATATTTTAGAATGTTAAAGCACGTCCCCAATTACGCGTTTCAATTAACTATGAAACGTTTGTCATCACTACACTATACACGCACGTTTTAATCAACTAACGAACGTGCTTAGGTTAGGTATAATCCTGATATTTCACTCACTATTGTTAGTTAGTGAGTGCGGCAATGAGTCGTCAATGGATACTTGCGAACCGCTTGAGCCAGGAATATCAAGAAGGCGCTGATGAATTTTGTGAATTTGCACGGGCACACGCTGCAAGAGTTGGGGAAGACTTCATTCAGTGTCCATGCAAGAAGTGTTGGAATAACGCTAGGTTAAGGATACCTGAAGTTTGTATCCATCTCGTCATCAATGGCTTTGACATGAAGTACACGGTATGGTATTTTCACGGTGAGAAAGTTAGTGAAAAACGACCGCGAGAAGATGAAGTTGGACCAAGTGCCTGGAATGATGTCATTTCTGATACTGGTGATGACGAAGAGCATGATGACATACGGGGAATGTTAGACAACATGACAGAAAATTTACACGCTGGAGCATGCGACATTTCGGACTCGCTAAAGCAAGCCTCAGAGACTCCTTTTTACCCCGGGTGTAACAAGGAATTCACAAAGTTGACGGCTATTTTAAAATTATACAATCTGAAGGCCAAGTATTCATGGAGTGACAAGTCGTTCACTGATTTACTGGTATTGCTCGGCGAGATGCTTCCGGCTGAGAATGTATTGCCAACGAGGTGTTATGACGCAAAGAAGGTCTTATTTCCAATGGGATCCGATGTTGAAAAGATACACGCGTGTCCTAATGACTGCATCATATATGTTCGGAATAGATTTCGGCCTGAGGGAAGTATTGTAGAGGGTTATATGTCAGAGGAAGCCGTTGAGTACTGCAGTGATTACTTAGGAAATATTGTGTCAGTTGGAATTCCGACAAATCCATTAGATGAACAAGCAGAACTAGGCCGTGGCCACATTGGACAGAGTTCGAAACCTGTCTCGATGGACGAACTAAGGATGGCACATCTCTTTGTTCTTCATAATGTTCAAGAAACATCGGACTTCATTAGCGAGCATGTGAGTTATATTCATAAGAAGTGGCCCCGAAAAACCCAAGATTGGTTACAAAAAGAACATAATTTAACATTTAGCACATGGTTGAGAGATCGTGTTGAAGATCTATTGAGTTCGAATCCAGAAATTGTATCAGATAAGTTATCGTTATTGAGCCGAGCACCGTTACTATATGTTGATACATGGAGTGGATACATCATCAATGGTTATTGTTTCTACACTGAGGATCAAGGTGCACGTAGTACTATGCAGAACAGTGGTGTTAGTCTCACTGATGGAGATGGAAATATTTTTTAGGGGAAAAACCCAAAAGGGGCCCTGAACTACCGCGTCCTACCCAATTGCGGTCAGAACTACCGCGTTTTCCAAATAAGGGGCATAGGCCGTCAAAAGTGACGGACCATCCAACTCCGTTAACGAGCTGTTCGATCCGTTAACAGCGTATCAAACGGCATGCTAAAGTCAACCTCTACACCTACCCCCAAACTCCACCTAGAAGCTCGGGATCCTCATGCTCATCATCACCGTCGTCATCCTGCTGCTCCTTGTCGGCATCACCCTCACCGCTATGGTCCTCGGCCTCATCTTCTTCTCCCCCATCGTCCTCATCTCCAGCCCTGTCTAGACCCCCCAAGCCATCTTCTTGTTCATAACAGTTGCATCTATCTTGGGGCTATGTGGGATTGGGTTGAGCACCGTGATTGTTAGATGTTGGATGTATAAATATTTTAAGAGAATGAACCCGCCATGAGCTGGGAGGGTGGATTATGCAAGGAGCTGGATAGCTGACACCGTGGACCAAGTGAAGGACTATGTAAGAAGTATGGTGGGTATTTGCAAAGGAAGGTCAAGAATTTTGCTCGATACAAGCAGCGACCCGTCCGCGTTGTACCCCACCGTGCTCACCGGATCCGAATGCGCCGGCAGCACCTTCAAGCACGGAGAGGATTGAAGATGACGTAGAAGACACAGTTGGTGTGGCCGGAGAGGGTCTTGATGGAGGTGCCGGTGGCGACGTCCCAGAGGCGGAGGGTCTAATCATCGTAGGCGGTGGCTAGGAGGCGGGAGTCGGATGAGAAGGCCAGGTCAGAGATGCCGTGGTCGTGGCCGATGAGGTCGCAGAGGAAGATGAAGGGGGCGGTGGCGGTGTCGAGGGAGTAGATGTGGACGGTCTTGTCCGCAGAGGCAGAGACAGAGGCGAGGAGGCGGCCGTCGGGGGAGAATTTGACGGCGGAGATGGCGCGCTTGTGGCCTGTGAGGGTTTGGACGAGTTTGTAGGGCAATCGCGGCCCTGGCGCGGTGGTCGTGGACGACATCGTTGAAGGGGGAGATTGTTGGATTAGGGTTTCGATTTCGAAGGTGACATAAGCTTCGTTTTTGTTAGCAAATGGGTTGACTTTAGCATGCCGTTTGATACGCTATTAACGGAGCGAACAGCTCGTTAACGGAGTTGGATGGTCCGTCACTTTTGACGGCCTATGCCCCTTATTTGGAAAACGCGGTAGTTCTGACCGCAATTGGGTAGGACGCGGTAGTTCAGGGCCCCTTTTGGGTTTTTCCCCTATTTTTTATGGGGTCATTAAAGAATTCTGGGAACTCAACTTTCCTGGTCTCTCAGTCCCTCTGTTCAAATGTCATTGGTTTGACAATAGATATGTTGATCAAGATGATTTCGGATTCACCCTCATACGTAGTCGACGAGAAGGGTATAGAGGTGATCCATTTGTCATCGCCGAACTATGCGCACAAATATTTTACGTATCTGATCCGACTAATAAAGCAGCACTCATTGTATTAGAAGGGAAACAACATTTAACGCGTGCCAGTGAGGATAAGGAACAAATAGACGATGTAGTGCCTGTTCTGAACGAAATTCCCCAGGTTGAAGATGATGACGACGATAACGGGGAGGTTTATGTAAGAACAGACCACGACGAAGGATTGTGGTTTGACAATCAGCACAAATAGAGCGGTGTGTTACACATTTCGTACATGCATTATTGTTTAGAATGTTGTTATGATTGTGTAAATAATCATAATATTTAGAGTTCTAATTTTCATTTTTTAATATATTTATGGGTCCACGTAAGAGGATCACCAAGGCTTCAGGCAGTGGCTCTCAGGATAAGAAGAGCCATCGCGGACCGACTAGATGTAGACGACAGCAGCAGATGCGTGACCGTGGAGAGACAGTTACTGTAGAGTGGGGGGCTAAGACTGGAGAGCCTATAGGTTAGATCGGACGGATGTACAAGAGTTATTTACACTTCACCGTCCGGTCTGTGCTCGGCTTGAGATATCAAAATTGGGACAAGGTGTCGGACCATCTTCTGGATATTATTTGGGAGCACGTTGGTGTGAGTATTTTATTTTGGACTTTGTTTTACAATATTATGATACTATTGAAAATATGTTAGTAACACAGAAACGGTGATTGTAGGCTGTGTTTAAGGCATTGATGATCACCGTCATGCTGAGATGAAGTTAGCTGCCGTCCAATATCGTGGTTTTAGGTGGGACATGAAATTTAGATACATCGAGCATCCGGAGACCTACGGTTCGTCCCCTGTAGGATACTATGAGGGTATTGATGAGCAGGTATAATTACTCATCTGTTTTTTTTTTTAAAAAATTGTTAATAGTTGTTTAATAAAGTATTTATTTTTTATTTTTTATAAATATTACAGATGTGGGAAGAGTTCGTCAGATGTGAGACGGACCCGTCCAAGAAGTCTTTATCAGAGGTGAATAAAGAGCGGCGGAAGGCAAATGTCTTCCCTACCACCTTGTCCAGATATGGTTACAGTGGTCTGGAGGAGCAGTTCTTAGAGGAAGAGAGAGCGCGCCTTATCGAGCAGCAAGGCGTGTTCCGAGAGGAGGCGGTAGAGCAGATTCAGGAGATTCCGCGGGACATCCTCTGGAAGGAGGCGCGTAGGAGGAAAAGCACGAGGGAGTACACCACTCCAGAGGTGGCTGCTGTAACACAGCGCATTGTGAGTTATTTATTAAATATTTAAAATTAAATAATTATGTTACCCTTAATTATCCGATACACAAATATTATGTATCTACGCCTAGAAGTAATATTTTCACAATATACTTAGGATGAGCTGCGCAGTAGTCAGCCCAGTCAGCTCTCCCAGGTTGACCGAGTACGGAGGGATGTTTTGGCCGAGGCCCACCCTTCGCCTGAATATCCTGGCCGTGTTCGCGGTAAGGGTAACGCGTGGACATGGAACACTTTCTGGTCGAAGAAATCTACCAAGGGTGGTAGGTACTACGCCAGTCAGGAGCAGTATGAGCGTGACGTTGAGAGACAGGCCACGCAGAGGGTGACATCCATGAGTGCGCCTTGTGACCCACCTGACACGATGGTCCGCATCCCGCCACCGAGGACCGAAGATTATGTACCAGACATGATGCCACAACATACCGATACCCCTGTGTATCCCACCCAGGACTTAGCCGATGCACGAGCTGACATCTACACTTGGTGGGAAGCATCTCTAGACTCCTTTCCTACGACCTCTCTTGCCCCTCAGCGGACTTCCCATGCTCCCCATCCAGAGGATCCGTTTGCTAACATTTCAGATGTATGTCTAAAAAATCTAGTTTAAGTTGATATTTATAAAATAAAATACATTTTGCTGAAAATAAATAATATGTACAACAGATTGGTAGGAAGTGCGCATTGTACGTATATGAGGGTGTCGGTTCAAGTGAGGTGAGGAGACTCGCCGCTATTGGTAGAGTCATGAGGGGCCGAGTCTACGACTACAGTATTCTGCCTGATGATCAGGTTAAGGTGCTGATATTCCATATCATTTTTGATGGGGCCGTCCTACCCGTGATGGTCGAGTCGAAGGGTTGGACATTTTTGGAGGTCCAGCATTTGAGTCATCAGATTATTCCGTGGCCTCGACATCTTATCGAGCTTGATGAGAGGGTGAGATTTCAATGAATTTAAATTATATAACAATAACATGGAACATGAATGAATTAACTAATTTCGCTTAATTTTATTAGCTGTATGATGATCATCAGTGGACTGAGCGGACTGCTCCAGTTCCCGGATGAGATGAGTATCTTAGGCTAGGAGTTAGGACGACACAGCTATTGGGTTTAACACACTCCTATCTGTCCCATTATCCGGGGATGATCCCTATGACCCCGGATATCATCGGGTATGATTTGCCGTCGGGATACAACCGAGATGACGCGATAGAGTTGCTGAAGATTGAGGCGATGTCTGCTGCGAATATGATAGTGTACATCAGGTAATAATAGAGTTTATATTAATAATCAACATTAATATTCGTACATAAAGAATTATGTAAACACTGTTGTGTGTGCAGATACCTGTTTTATAGATTCTCCCCTTCGGATTCTCTCTGGACATTTGGATTTTTCGATCCAAACCAGATGAGCTAGTATATAGAGGAGCATGAGATGAGAGCATGCTATGTGCACCGGCGGATCCAGTTGGGGGACAGCACGGTGATGCACTCACGTGCTACTATTTGCTACTTTCTGCCATACCACACAGGCGCATCGTAAGTGATTTCATACAAATAGAAATAATTAAAAAAATATCAATTTCAGTACAAAATATACTAATATTAGGTGATTTAAAAGGTGGCATTGGACGCTGGCTGTCATCTTCCCGAAAGAGTCCATCATCTACTATTTGGATTCTGTGAAATCTAAAAAATTTCCGCCGACACTTATGAAGTTTGTAGAGGAGTAAGTTAATATAATAATGATTTTTTTAATTCATTCGTAATTTTCCAATATCAATTTGCAACTCACATCATTTTATCGTGTCTATGTTCAGTGGTCTTCGACGTTGGCGTGGATACGATGCGACGGTATCATGGGTGAAGGTTACGGTAAGATTTTCAATCAAAACAAAAAATATATATTATAAATATTGTATAATAGTTGTTACTAACTATATGAATTTTTAATAGTGTCCACAACAGCCTCCGAAATCGAAGCTGTGCGGTTGCTATGTGTGTATGAACATGTGCCGTGTTATCGAGGGTTTAACTCCGCGACCTGAAATAGCACGATTCGGCCTTCAGCAGGTAAAATTTATGTATGTCAATGTTTTATTATTCCAATATTATTTATTGGAACTTCATTTAACTTTTTTTAATCAATGGTTTTGTTTATTTATAGTTTTTTGGACACAGTGACAAGCCATATTTAGATGTGGATATCGACTCGGTTAGAGAAGATATAGCGACGCATGTGATGGACGTCCATCGAGATAGTGTGGCTAGCGGTTTGTAGGCACAGCCTGTATTGATATATTTTTTTGTTACGTGTAGCTAACACAATTAATGATATATATAATGTATTTCTTTTTTTAATTTTAAATATAATTTGTATTATTTAAATTTTAAAAAAGTAAAAACAACTCGGATTTTATTTTGTAATTTTTATTACAAAATAAAATCTGAATTTTTTTTACTTTAAAAAAGAACAATTACCACGCTTGGGATTAATACGCGTGGTAATTGGTTCAAGACCAATTACCACGCTTGGGTTCAATAAGCGTGGTAATTGGTACAAGACTAATTACCACGTTTGGTTTAATAAGCGTGGTAATAGGTTCACTACTTAATACCACGCTTTGTACTCCTCTATTTAGGACGGTCGCTTTAACCACGCTTGTGAAACGTGGTTATTGGCCATAAATAAACGTGGTTAAAGGTATTAACCTGTAGTGGTGGTGAAATAAAAGCTGACATTAGCCGGCATGGAGAGCTTAAAGCCAACTCTGAAGAGCCACCCAGAAAAGGAGGACCGTGACATCTTGCAGCCGCTGTCCATCAGCCACTTTTTTTTTTTATTGAAGTCCATCAGCCACTTAGTAAAAAAAACAAGGAGGATAAATGTGAAAAGTTTAAGAAACGCACCAAGGAGAGTCCGACAACTATTACAAAGCGAAGCCCGAAGGTGACCCTTACAAAAACTCCAATCTTATTGTCACAAGGGTAGGGGAAAAGGAAGAAAAGTAACCCCTGAATCCATGGATGTCCTAAAAAATAGGTAACTATGACTGAAGTAAAGGTATTATCGAGTTTATAACGTTCTTTTGAGTGGATAAGTACATCGCAATCAATCTGTAATTAGAAATGTAACCAGTTTAAGTAATCAAAAATAAATATTATATAATCATTACTTTTGATGTTATGATCCTAATTTTAGTGTAAGAGCAACACAAACATGAATATAACTTAAGTTTTCAAGGTATAAAAGTAGATTTGGTGTTAAAATCTCAAAAGTATCCTGATAACTAAGTGTGTGAATTTTTTTAAATCAGAAGTTGTGGCTTTTTTACAAGTCAAACCTCATTTAAGGTAACTTTTAAAGATCTATGACCAAGTTTGGCTTTAAAAACTAAAAAAATGGCTAAGAACTAAGTTTATGAGTTTTGAATCCTAAGTTGTGGCTCAGAACAAATAAAACTTCATTTGAGGCCTTTTTTGAGTTTATAAAATAATGGTGCTTGTTGAGAGGCAACTCAATATTTAGCTTAAGCAATTATCTTTATTTTATTTTACGAGTTAGATAGTTTTTTTAAGTTTTCTTATTTACTCTAACTCAATAATAATGTCAAGTCCAAGTGTGGAGTATACAGTTAATATGTGATGCACAGATGTACGTTGAACGCATGGCAAGGAGATACCGCGTGCACGACTATCCAAGTCACCACACGGTTAAAAGATTAAGGCCCACGCAGAAGATAAAGAGCGTGTGTGAGGGGGAAGACCTGTGTTTAAATGGCCAGTCACACGCTGAACTCAATTTGACAAATGAAAGGGTAAATTAAGAACGAGCATGTGACAAAGGAGACCCACCACATGCACGTCGTCAAATCCTCCATCACCACTACACCACTCATAGACACTACTGCTAGCATCACCTTACACTACCCTCACATCATTCAGCCAATTGCCACTTGAAAGAACTAGCCTAAGACTTGCACGCAGTCATAAGCAGATGCATCACAAATCCCTAATCTATAGTAACTGCACACAATCATTGCACACAAGGAGAAGAGGCCAAGCACGCGGCTAAAGAGGAAAAACTTAGATGTTCCTCAACTCAACTAATATGACACCGAGAGAGCTAGCTGTGGATCAATGCACTGAGAAGCTTCTGGCAAATCCCCCAGATGCCAAGCCTTTACATGGGGCAAAAATTCTTACTAGAGTCAAGACTTCTGGAATAAGTTTGAGAACTAGCACTTACCATGGGATGGTCTAACATGTTCGACTTCAGATCCCACACAGATCGACAAGCTACGGTGGAGTTTCTAGATACCTGTGTGTATGTGATTGGACAAAGAACTTTACACTTAAAGTTCACAGTAGGAGGTATGACTGTCACACTCTCTCTCGACCAAATAAGAGAGATGTTTTACTGGCCAGCCGGTGATGCAACAAGGATTGAAAACTTTTTTATTAGTGAGTTGCATGGGTTCTAGAGAGAGATCAACAATGATTTTACATACATGTTTAAACCCAGCGAGATTCCAATCACTTAGTTAAAGGACCCCATTCTTTTTACATCAAGAAGGTGATACGAGGTAGAAGTCTGGCCAAAGAAAAAGGGAGAGATAAGATCCAGTATCCAGAAATGCTCATCCTCTTTTACTAGAGCCAGGTAGAGAGTACTTTACTTTGAACACTACATGTGCATGCATTTTGAGACCCATTCTGGTAAACCCGGACCCATAGTGTGCGGAGGTGTAGTTACTCACATTCTTTGAAGTCTTAGAGCATTGCCTATGCCACTAAAGGAAGATCGCAAGATGCTTCCTCTGACTTATTTAAACAAAACTTTATTAAAAAAGATGAGAGCTATTAGAGTTTCGAGAGAAGGTAGGCTGATATGAATATATCACGGAGATTCAGTCCATCATCAGGAGATTCCAGCAGCTGAGGAGGAGTCTAAGGGATCTCGGGAGCAACACAACCAATTCGAGTTGATCCAGAGCTCAATCTGCTGCACCATCAGCCTCAAGTGAAAGAGTTCGACCTACAGCCCGGCCATAGGGAGCTTTACGAGAGGTGGAGGTACTTGACCTTTAGTGATCTGTATCAGTTAAGCTTCTTAGCCCTTAAGTTGGTATATGATATAGCATCTCTATATAACATCATAATTGAAGAAATTCAAAGTGAGGAGGTAGTAATTATCATTTTTCTAAATGGAGCTTGCAGACCTCCCTGGAGATGTATAGACAACAACCATCAAATTGGCTTTCAGATGGTTAAAGCTTAGGTTGATTGCTAAGGAGGGTAACATGGCGGCAGTCAGTTTTACCATTGAGGATCGAACAGACGCTCTTAAGCTGGAATTTTCGGGTGATCAATGCCATCCGGTGACAAAAATATTTATCGAGGAAGATTTGTAGGGTCTACCAAGATGGAGGAGTAGATAGTTGGCAGGGCTTCGTCTCTTTGAGGTTGCTTCTTTCGTCTTCGGGTAGTCCTCGCAAGGGCCGGGACCGATCGATCACAGGATCCTTTCAGGTTGATAAGGTTCTTTTAGAATCTCTTTTTATATTATCTTTTGTTTTTGTTATTTTAAGCCTAATGACCTGTTATTTTGTAAAGCCGCGAGCCAGGCTTTTTGGCTCCTTTCAATAAAATTTTAGGGATCGTCCCTGCTGACCAAAAAATTTTTGAGGAATTCGCTAGCAAGGCACGGAAATCAATTAAGAGAAGTGGTGTCCAAAATGGAGAGTCTAGCAGAGGAGCAAAGGTGCACATAGGAGCCGCTGAGGCGTGTATTACATGGCAGTGGAGAGGTGCCAACTAGCCCACCCACAGAAGATTGTAATTGTTGCTCGCCAAAGCAGCGAACGGCGTCGCTTCATGCAACCCAGACGATGTTTCAAATGGCGTTTGGATCCAACCGCTGTTTCAAACTTTAGCTCGAATGCACCAAAAAATTCAGAGAGCTATCCCCTCTGAACCGCTGTTTGAAACTGAGTTTGACTTTAATCCAGACCCAGTTTCAAATTGGTACAGGACCTCAAATCGAACCGCCTTTTCCAACAGCGGTTCGTTTAAGGCACACTGCGGTTGCAAACTGAAACTTGTCCACCTATCTACTGACCGGGTATCCTAGTCAGCACACAAGTCCAGACTAAATTTCAAACTGCGGTTGGCCCTAAGTGAACCGCTATTTCAAACTGCGGTTCGCCAAAAGTAGGCCATTTCGATAAACTTTTTCATGTGAGGCCAATCGATAAAGAAAAGTTCGGGAAAGGGCAAAAAAAACTCTAAACCTTCTTCAAATTCAGCCACACTTAAGTGATTACTCCACATAATAGTTTGTAATTTAGCCCTAAAATCCTTTCCATGATTATTAGATGAAGCTACCTGCATCAAAATTGGCAATTTTACATTAAGTTTACGTCGAAATAGTGCATATAACATAAAACACGTAGATTAAAAGATCCTTGCCTTCATGGAAAGCTTCCTCATAATGTGTCACATTCAACAATGGTGATGAGACTTGTCAACCACTCAGGGGACAAATAATCTTTAAGCCGAATCTTGATAAGTCAATACCACTTTTGATTATTTACCCATAGCCTTAACAAACGCCTCAAGCAACTACACAAATGAGTCGCTAAAGCTTATGATTATCAATGCTAGTAAAAGGAACAAACTTTGAGAATTTTCTTGGAAAAAAGTTAAGTGAACACAAAAAAAATTTGATAGCTAAAAAAGAATGAAAAACACAAAGTCTTACAATAAAGCACAACATACATTGCACGACCAACAAAACTTAGGAAAGCACCACAAAAAATCAAAATGGACATAAGGCCCGAAAAGCATTCGCGATAGCACACCAGAAATCACATAACACAAACTCAACTAAAACACTAAGCATATTAAGTTGTAAAAACACACAAGTAACAATTGTTGGTTCTATAATCTCACTTGTTGGTTCCATATGTCGCATCAAAAGTCACAACATCACCGGAAGCTGCATAGTTCTTTCTAGTTGTCAGATCTGCCCAAAACATTCTGAGGAGACATCCATCTTCAACATAATATTCAAATGCATACCCGCCACAAAACTCTAGCTTATGTAACAGTTTGTTGACCACCACCTGCGCATGAGCGCTCCCAATATAAGCTCTATCACAACTGAAGTTTTGTACTCTTATCTTTTGAGCGCCAATATTTCTAAAGCCACCAAAAAGTTCCTTTGAAAGACCATGAGCCAATGTCGAACTGATAATTAAATTACTACACTGTCTAATAAAAGATTATTGAGCAAAGTTCAAACTATGATTTGAATTGAGAAATTGCTTATATTTGATGTCGGCTAAAGAATGATTTTGGTCAGCAACAAATTACACTATTTATAAGAGAAAAATCTCAAAAGGGGCCTCGAACTACTAGCCTCTACCTAATTGCGGTCCAAACTACCATGTTTTTCAAATTAGGTGCACACCGTTAATTTTTAGACATAAAATTTGACATCTTTAATAGAGTTAAATCACCACACATCCAAAAACGACATCTTCCTTCCTATTTATCTTCTTCTCTTCAAATCAGGTTGAATCCAGCGTGATCTGCTCCCCGTCAACCGCCATCGCGGCTCTCCTGGCCAGCTCCAGCATCGGCGGCGCCACGATTATTTTTTGTATCCTCGCCAGCTCCTCCGATCAGTCCCGCTCCTCTAACTATGACTCCGCTCTGGCCTTCTCCAGCCATGATTGCTGGTCCCAGTCCAAATTGAGTACAAAGGTCATGACGAGATGGAATGTGAGGCCGGAAAGGAACATAACTACAAAAAACGGAACAAAAAAGAAATCCAGGAAGAGTAAACTACTCTAAAATCCGAAAACCATGACCCTGAGCTCTCCTCCTCTAAACCTTCTTCTGTCTACATCATCTCAAACCTAGAAATTCCACTCCAAAACCAAACCCCCCATCTCAATCAACCCCCGCCACATATCCAAATCTCTTGCCCTCAAATCATGGCCGCTTCTTAACTGATCAACTGAGCCACGGCTCCCCTCTGGGAAAGCTTTGTAGGTTTTTCATCTCGCTTCTTAACCTTCATTCCAAGGTCATGTTTGACTTTGATCGGATTACTCGGTGGCATGGCAAAGAGGGGAGATGGGTGTGGAGGTGGAGGTTTGAAATTGGGTGTAAGGGAGGGAAGAGTGGTAGAGAGGGTAGATGGGGTTTAGTCGGGGAGGGAGAGAAGGGAAGTAGGTGTCGGAAATTGAAAGAGAGATTTGCGATTTGGCGAAGTTAGTGTTTGTGGCTGTGGTGGTGGTGGAATAGAAGGTTGAGGGTGGGGGATTAGGGTTAGTCGGGAGAGATGAAGATGGGTGGGTGGTGTGGGTTTGATTTTTATACTTTTTAACATAGTTAGATGATTTATTAATGGTGTTCATTTTAAGTTACCGGTGTTAGGATGTCCTTCAAAATAACTAACAGTTTGCATCTTATTTGAAAACGCAGTAGTTCAGACAGTAATTAGGTAGAAATTATTGTTCAGGGCCCTTTTTGTGAGCTTTTCCTATTTATAAACATGGTCGCTAACAGATTTAATTGCTACATTGCTTTGCATCCATAAGTTCGTTGTTGTTCTCCTCGACTTAAGCTTTCCACTGCTATTATCCAAGGTGTCAATAACATCCTTTGTGTGCTTCCCTTGCCTGTTACAATAAATATATTTATACTTTATAAGTCCATTAGTACACCTATTGTCTCCTCCGCATCGTGCATCAAAACCATATAAGTGAGCGTATTTTTTGTAAAACGGTACTCCTTCATCTATACTGTTGAAACACATTCCAACGATGGGTATAACATTTTCAGGGCATTTCGAAGTGTAAAACATAATTCCAACGGGTGATATGTACATCATCTGATGTGAATCATCTTCTCCAACTTGAAATCCTAGGTTTCTGTGAACATCAGAGGCAACATCATTAGAACCCATATTATATTAAAAAATCAGTAAAAGTATGAAGCAATAAACAAAAACTAGAAAATAAATACATTACTATTGACGACCCACTAACTTATTAAAAAAACACATGACACAAAAAAAGAAAAACTAAAAGACACAAAACACACAACAAAAATACAAAAACACAAAAACATAATTTTAATCTAGAAAACACTAAATTTAGAAACACCACAAAACACACAAAAAATGAAAAGATAACAAAATACACAAAGATTAAAAACCATGGAGCGACAGGGTCTATGTGTCGTAGATCCAGACTAGGCGAAGAGACGTGAGAGTTCAGCCGAGACGAAGTTGCACTAGGGTTTCACTTTGGGCGAAAGGAAAGCAGGCTCCTCGACCCCCATCGAGCGAAAACACGTAAACCCAGAAAAAACAATAACACACGTATACGCTAAACACAAAACCAGCACATAAACTAACAAAAACATAAATCCACAAAACCCATAAGAAACGCATGCACTAATTAGCTACCCACAATACAAATAAATACAAAACGCATAACAGACAAACCCATAACATAAAAAGTGAAAAAGACATTAACCCACAAAAATCACAAAAATATTTAACACAATAAACACAACCTACTGAAGACATTATAGAACGCAAAGAGAAGTTGTGGAAAATAGAGGAAAATGAGTTTACAATGATGCATTGTTAGAAACCAAATATAATGCCAAAAACGGAGGGAAACTTTGATGGATGAAAAAGGAAGACAGTTGCTGGAAATGATGTAACGGGCTGAAGAGCAAAACATATTACTTTGGAAATCCAACTTTCCAAAAAACCCTCTTTACCCTCTTTCCAACAAACCATTACTTTAAGATTCATGTTTTGTATTTTGTAATTTATTATTTGATAGGACAATAATTTACCCTATTTTAGGTACTTATACTTAAGATATTTGAGTCGTTTCTGAACGATTATGAGTAATTTGTAGTTGATTTTGTCTATTGTAGGTTAAATATGAAGATTACTAGTTTAGAAGAGAATAAAGATAAAAACAGTGCAAACGGGGTTTAAATCGGACAAAAAACCAAGTTCAGGGGTCAAATTGTCAAAAGAAGAAGTTCAGGGGCAAATAATTTACCCCATTTTAGGTACTTGTACTTAAGATATTTGAGTCGTTTCAGAACGATTATGAGTAATTTGTAGTTGATTTTGTCTTTTGTAGGTTAAATATGAAGATTACTGGTTCAGAAAAGGAAAAAAATGAAAACAGTGCAAACGAGGTTAAAATCGGACAAAAAGCCAAGTTCAGGGGTCAAATTGTCAAAAGAAGAAGTTCAGGGGCAAATATGTAAATATGCAGAATCAAAACTCGACCCAGATCGAGCTTCCTTTTGCATGAACTCAACCCAGATCGTGTTTCATGTCGGCGCGCGACCCAAAACTCGACCCAGATCGAGCTGACACGTGGCGAGCCCAGAAAAGGCAGTTTCTAATTCTCTTTTAAGAACTTTTTGGCGATAGGATTCCTGCCGAAGACAGTCTAAGGTGACATATCAACTATAGATATAAGTCTTGGGCTCAAACCTTAACAAGCCTGGCACAACACCACATCTTCCTGCCAGAAGGGCCAAAGGGATGAATTCCGTTCAGAGTTGGAGCTTCAAGAGACTAAACTTTTCTCTACCACTCTTGTTTTACTTTCATAATTATTTTATGATTATTATTTCAATTATGCGTAGTGAGTAGTCGTCTCTATCCTAGGATCTTACGGATCCTAGATTGTTTGTAAATTTAACTTTTCATGTTTATTAATTAAGAATATTTTTCATCAATATTGCTAGTGCTTCTTTGAATGTTATTACGTATGTTCATTATTCTAGGGGTGCTTTTATATTATCATGCGTAGTTATTCAGAGTTTAAATATGTATGCTTTAAGAACTTTGTTTAAGATTAAATCCATTACCCTCTAAGTTAGGATATTCCATCCCACGAAGACCAGAATCAGGTTGGTTTGGATATTTCGCTTAGTTGTAGTCAATGACCCTAGTCAATCGAAGACTAGAATCGGGAGTTGGCCTAAGAACATTGAGTAGTTATTTATCCTGTTGTATGTTTAGGAAATATTAGTGTATCACTCTCTGACTAGTATTTGTGAGCTACGAAGACCAGAATCGGGAAACAACACAATACGAAATCAATTGTAGTCAATAATTTGCTGCGTAGGAACACCCAGAAGTCAGAGAGTTGCATGTAAATTATTGAGTGACTCACCATATTATTTAAATTGCATGATTTGGATGATTAATTTGTACCTAAATCACATGATTAGTTTTACATGCAACCTTTGTGGAATAGATCTTAGGATGCTTATCTTCTCTGTTCAATTCTATCTCTGTGTCATTACTTTCAATTTCAGTTCTTAATTAATTAGTTTAAAACAACTTTCACTCATTCGTCTAGAATTAAATAGATATTAATTAGGTTATTTGCGCCTAGCAAGCCTTGTGCTCCTCTTGGTTCGACTCGGTACTTACCGATTTTATTTGACTGCAGTGAGCCCTGAAACGTTAATTGACATCTATATAGGGTCAAAAATACGCATGTCATTATTCAAATTTGGCTATATTTTTCACTTTGTCATTTTCTAATTTTGTACGTTATGCATTTTACAATTCAACAATTCTTTAATTCCATAACATGCATATTCAATAAGTTGCATTTGCATTTTCAAATACATTAAAGACAAAAGAGAAAAAACAATAAACATAGCCAACAAATTCCTCTCTAATGCCCGATCTCTTGCATTTGTTATCCTTATTATGTATGCTTCCATTTCACGATCAATTTCCTCCACACTATAAGGAATTCTAGATGTTGAGGAACTACTCGCTTTAGTTTCATTCCGTGCTAGTCCAACTTTCTTGCTTCATTTTTTACCACATTTCGTACACCTATCACTACATCCTCATCAACCACCAACTGGAAAAAAAATTACAACGTCTTGTATTGTTTCCCTAACAATAAAATACACAGTTATTAACAACATGGCTAACAACATACCCTACCAAGTAACCGAGAATGCTTACCCAATAACCTCGGCAGGAGTGGAAAACTGCAGGTCTACTGTGAGTTCGAAATGAATTTTGGATTAAAGTTGGCATATTGTAATGACACAATTTTGGAGACAGACATAGAGCATTAGAAGGAGTAGTGCCACGATGTAGCGGTATATTATCATCTTTAGATGATGCCATCTATAAACTCGCACCATAATAAAATGAGCATCAATGAGATAAGCCAAAAAACACAATTTAAATTGAGATGAACTATATGATAATGAATAAAAAAACTCAAAACACAAAAGCATAAATTTAATCCAAATCATAACACAGAGCACAAAAATAAACACAAAACACAAAGAAAAAACACAATAGTGAGTAATACAAATCACAAAATCTAAACACACAGCACATTATGAATAAATCATAAAATTAAGCTATTGAGTAAAAAACACAACACTTGTGATTGAAAACACAACTTTTTTTCACGCGATAAAACACGAAGCACAAAGCACAAATCCTAAAACCACAACACGTTATTAATAAGTCACAACATTACCTTGTGAGTGAAAAACAAAGAACACAATGTACATAAACACACAAAATCCATTGTATACATTTTAACCCAGTGTGTAAAAAACCAAAACACAATATAAGGAGGAAGGAATACACATTAATCTAACCAGCACAAAACACATAGAGTTTGAAAACCAATCTAAACCCACAAAAATCATCGAAACTGACAAACATGAAAACCCAAAATCCCATAAACTAGCAAACCAACAACTCTCTAACCCCCAAAACTCAGAAAACCAACAAACACAAATGTCTTCTTAGCTTACTGGAATGCAGATGAAGGAGAAGATTTCAGGGTTGGGAAGCTTCAACAAGAAATAGATAAATAATCTAAAACTTTAAACCCACAAAAAACAGAATACGTTAACACAGAATATCAAAAAATCCCAGGAAATCCATAAAATCTTAATCTATAAACACTATAAACCCACGAAACTCATAAAATCCACGAAAAAGGGGTTTTTTGCTTACCGGATGTGAGATGAAGGAGATCGTGACGAGATCGGAAGGAGAGTAGGACGAGATGGGGATGAAATCGAAGGAGAGAAGGGATGACGAGCTGAACCTTACTGACACCTTGGAAATAAATTTTTTCAATTAAAACTATTTACCCACAATACCCCTGAAGTCACTTTTGAAACAGAAAAGCAAATATGATAATCACCTTTGGATAGATTGAAAATATCCTAGGGCCATAAATTGGTTCTCAGTTATTACATCAAAATAAGGTTTTCAACGGAACCTCCCTATATAGATAGTATATATATATATATAACTTTAAATTAACTTCTCCTCATCACGACTGATCGGATCTGATGTAGACCTCATATAACTTAATAAATAATTATAAATCAATTATTTTGTACATGAAGCGACTGTTTTATTAAATAGTTTCCTTCTTTATTTATTATGAAACAAACTAATAGTCTCTCACATACCATCTGAAACTCATTTTATTCTAATTTATCATATTTTATGGGTTTTGAATGATGAATATTTTTCTGGAATTAGGTTTTCTAAGTTTAATTTTTTGAAGTTTTTTTTGATAATTTTTGTTTGATATTATTAATCGATAGTGAAACATTTTTTTTATTTTGAAGTGTTCTTTTTTGGTAATGAGCATTATTTTTCTAAGTTTGTGTGTACAATATTTTGAGTTTAGTTTTTACTGAATTTTAGCTATTTTCTAGATTTATTGAATAATTGCAGGATAGTGAACATTTTCTAAATTTTTGTAGAAATGTTTTGGATAGTGATTATGAGTTTTCTGAATATTTTTAGCAAATATTCACCATTGTAATAATACAAATCTTTATTTTTTTACTAGGTTCAGTGTGCACGTGGATGGTTAGCCATTAAATGGCTACTTTGAAAAAAATTCTTAACCCAACTAGACATGAAATACATACAGAAAAAACACAAAATCCTGTTTATACAAAGTGTTCACAACCAAAAATAATTTCATTGTCCAGAAAAATGTTTAGTAATCTTAGAAACATGTTCAATATTCCCCCACATTATTTATAAACCAGAAAACATCAGATCATAAAATCTAACTCAAAAAACTCGAAACCAAAAAAAAAAAAACAATCAAGAAAAATATTCACTATTCTCAGAAACATGTTCACTTTTCCCCACGCTGTTAATCAATCCTGAAAAACTCATATCTAACAACCTAAATCCAGATGAGGGTCATGTTGAGAATGAGTCGTGAATTACATCATAAAAAAATTATTATTGAAAAAAGCGTTAATTTTAAATGACTACAAAGTATCTGATGGTGAGATTATTTTTGAAGATGAGGATATAAGAGATATGTGAAATGGGTTGTGATTGACATTAGAATATTGCAAGGTCTGTTCTAAAAAAATTATTTTTATCAATTTAATCTTAGCCATTGTTCTAGAAGGCGTCCGTCTAGCCGCCTAGGTGGCCGATTAGTCGCTAGGCGTGTCAACGTTCCGCCTAGTTCCTAGCCGATTAATTATTTCAAATCTTTTAATTAAAAGATATTCAATATTTAAAAATATATTTTTTAATATTAATTATTAAATATAATTCCGCTTAGTCGTCCGATTAATCATTCTGATTAATCTCTGCCTTGCTGACTAGTCGCTAGAAGTTAGGTCCACTGTTTAGTACCACTTAGGACTTTTTACAACATTGGTCTTAGCTAGGAACTTATATTCCATAGTTGTTATTTATACGTAAGTTTCGCTGATTCTTGTTGACCAAAAGTAAATTATAATATGGTGTGATGAAATTTAGGGGGAGAAAAGAAAAAAATATTATATAAAAATAATAATGTAAGCCATATACTTGTTTTAAATAAATCACTAGTGTTGTTTATACAACCTCTCACAATATAATTTACTGTGGCTATGGTTTTGATTGACTGCGGCTGAGCGAGAGCAAAGGCGGCAACAGGCGGGACGCCAGCAGTTGTAGAAGGCGGAAGCAGGTGGGCGATAGGGGGAGAAGAGGGGGAAGGAGAGTGAGAATGAAGAAAAATATTTTTGTTTTCTGGTAATGTTTCAATCATTTCCAGTCTATTTCCAGCCGCACATTAAGTTGGTCAAAAATTACTCAAAAATTATGGATATTTGTAGCCATTTTCCAATTTTTTATGTTTCATTTTCATTTGACATACACATTCTCTCACAAAGTAAGGGAACGACCAAAAGTGACCGAACATTTCAATCAATAGTCGGTTAAATATTATTTGAAATTAAAAAATACACTTCCTGTCTGACATTGACCAAAAGCAGGCTAAAAAAGGGCTCGCAGTTTTTAGCCCAGTTTCCAGCCACGAAGTTACATTTGTCGTATTTAATATTAAAAAATATATAAAATATATTAGCCTGTTTAAAAAGTGAGTTACTAAATAAAGTTAAATTATTTATCAATTAGTAATTAAAGAAGATCTAACTATTGATTAGACCATTCAAATTCTCATATAGCATTAAACATCCAACACTTAATTTTACTAAACAATCCCTAAGTCTTATAAAATGACAAGATTGCATCTAAGATCATTCTTCCACATAAACCCGCTCGGGGTTTTACAAGAAACCCTTCACTACATATTAAAAGCAACCATGGATAAAGTTCGTCTACAGTATGTTGAGAAACTTGATGAATCTTTAAAAGCTAGGATCAAACTTTTACATCTTCAATTGTCACGTCATCACCAACTTCAACTGCATTACCATCAAGTTCCTTTAGATTGTCAGCAGTGGATGGCTTAGTTAGAATTGTACTACGACCAGACATCGGGTTGATGGGTCGGGTATCACGAGGTCCTCCTTTGCATCCCATGGCTACCATTGGTGGAGGTGGAAGCAGTCCAGCTCTAAAAAGAATGCGTTGAACAGGATCTGATGGTTGTGCCCCAACAGAAATCCAATATCTGCAAGAGAAAAAGGACAACTATTATTTACCAGATATTTATGCTCCCCTTGTGGAAGCTTCATCAGTTAGTCACGACCTACTTGACAAGCAGCATAATCAAAACTAGGAATCATGACACAATGACGGATAATATAAACAGAGTGCTTCAGCAGCTGCAGTATAGTAGTCATTTTTATCAATGTTTATATTGTTCATTTGCTGGATTCAGATTACTCAAGTTGGCGGCTTAAAAAAGTGAATGTAATGACCTTAAAAATATGAGAAAACATAAATATTTAGTCCATGTATCTTCTTCATTTGCAAAACTTGGGTTTATACTGAAAAGTTTCTTCTGGAAAGCCAAATTACTTCAAAGTGAGTAAACCTCCTAAATCATCTACACAGTTAGTAACTCAGCAATCACCTTGCGATCTAAATGTTTGATATCAACGATGTGATTCACGTCAATAAAATGAACAAACAAAGGGGGACTGGCAGAATAAAATATGACTAACCTTATCTATTTATTTTCAAATCAAATAACTGTGTCTCTGATTCCTAAAGATTAACAAAATCTGGCAGGCTCGAAAAGAAAACTCATCCAGAAAAAAATCTGATTTTTTGGACTGATCCAATATCCGTAGAACTACAACAAGCACATGATGGCGCGTGAAAGAGAATAAAGTGGCACAAATAAAAGGAATTAATTCATCGACATAAATAAACTGGAAAAAAAACAGCAAACTTACTTCACTCTGTCAAAATTGAGGCCCATTCGCTTACCACCATCCTGGCCTACGAAAGATCGAAAACTGAATAATTTCAGAAAGCATATAATATATACCAACACCTAAATTAAGATTAAGAATCCATAAAAAGAAAAAAAGAAAAAAAGATTGAGACTATGCACAGCATATTGATGTTCTGAGTAAGCTGGGTTCAAAATGTCTGTCAGTAATTAGAAAGGTACAATTGACTCCTGGGTAAAAAATTCTCAGAAAAGCTGCCAACTATAATGGCTGAATGCCCTGCTTGGGCGACAGAAAATGGGGCAGTACATTGATATTTTGTGTGTGTGTGTGTGGTAGCAGTCAAAACGAGGAGAGACAGGAATTGAGCATTGAAGGAAACCTTGAGGAACGAAAGAGTGTCATTTGAAATACTAGACATAAAATAACTGAATTCCAAGGGACAGAGAAATGAAAGGGAAGGATAACCTGGCAAGGGATTGTAGTAGCCCAACACCTCCAGATGCTTGCCGTCTCTCGGACATCTGCTGTCCGCAGCGGTAACCCTGTAGAAGGGCTTGTTCCTGCATCCGAATCGCGACAACCGGATCCTGACCACCATTTTCAATCACCAAAAAAAAAGTAACAAAATGAAGTCACAGCTTCAAGTGTCGATGATGATGTATTAGAGATACAGAACTTCCATCCAACAACACGGCGTCCAATTTGCAGGTGCTAGGGCTCTCTCCTTTTCTTCTTTTCTTCTTTTCTTTATCTGACATTCTAGTCCATTCTCCAAAAGTTATTTACCAAAACACCCCGAGTTGGTTGTTTGGAATGAAACGCCGACTCACTCTGAATCGACCGGAGGAGAGAGTATGGCGGAGGAGCATGGTGCGGCGCTTTTGAACTTGACGTGTCTCCGCGGCGAATCACGGCTGAAGAGCGAAACTCTCCGCGGCGTAATTCACATCTTATCTCGCTGCTATGAACTCCCCAAGGAGACTTGTAGAGGTAAAAAGCATGAATCATTCAGTGCTTTAGAAAGGGCGTAAAATACGTTAGAGATGCCGCAAGCAAAGACACTCCTGAACATTCTCTCACCTCACTTGTTCTCTAATTTTAATTTTGTTAGGTGATGATTCTGGTCCAGGAGGTGATCACAAAAATTCCTTGCACCTCAATGAACCTGATCCTGCCACTGCAATAAACCTTGATGCTGCAGAAGACATAATAAGCACACATGATTCACAACATGGAGATGACCAACAGATGCATTTTTCAATGGACGATATTGAAAATTTTCTAATGGATATAGATGGAATCCAAGAACCAGTTCCGGTAAATGTTAGTATTAACCAGAAAGCTTTGCAACTTGTTCCGGGTGCTCTCTTGGAAAAAGAAGCTGTTGAACAGCATCTCCCTGAGAGCTCGCAACATGAGAATGGCTTTTTGAATATTGTGGAGTTCGATGAGGCTGCCCAAAGGGCCAGCGGAAGTGATAAATGTGTCCCGTCGCAGAAAGAGCAAATAAACCAAAATCAGCTATTAGATGAACCAAATATCCAGTCAGGATCTACAAACAGCCAAACAAACGTGCATATGACGAATGGCTGTGATGACATCGAGGAGGGTGAGATTGATGACATTCATGCACAAGAAAAGTCGAGTGTTTCGCGGGAGAATAATGTTGACAGCTTGCAACATTCTGAAGCTGGTGCAGACTATCAACATAGCGTCGAACACAAACTTTGTGTTTCTGACTTTTCCAGATCAACTTCGGTGCGCATTGTAGATAATTGCCCCATCCAAAATGATTCCAAAATTGAAAGAGACTTCCAGGCCATTTCAGATGCTTGTGCAAATTTTGATACAGTCAAAACTGTGGATATCCCAATAGTTAATTCTGCTGAAACACACGCAAGCTTATGTGCTAATGACAGTAGGAAACCAGTTTTCTATGGAGATATATCTGAGGAAGCATCTCAAAATGCTCAAGGAACCCTTCAAATGGTTAGTTATGTTCTTTGCTCCCTTTTTCTTTAAGTCAGTAATTATGACACACACTGAAGTCTTCTTCCCATTGAGTGTTGCTCTTTCGATGTGCTTCTTCCCTTCTCTACCGTCTTCGTTGCATAAATCATGCATCATCATGTGAGATTTAACTGTTTTTCACTTTCCTAATCAACCCATGTTTGATACCAAATCGACATTCAATTACGGTCATCGAAACACCCAGACCATGAGTCTTTGTTAGACTCAAAGCACTTGTTGTGATAAATTGACTTACAGGCCGGCTTGGTTTTGAAACTTACAGCAGTTTCAAAGGCTTCTCTGACTGCAAGGCTACTTTTTCCTGTTCATGGGTTGTTTTGAAATTGAAATATTTAGATGATGGTCATATATATTAATAGGAAAACACTGATTGGTCAGTTCATGCCACATCGTGTACTGATTTTATAATTTTCATTTGATAGGGTGTTAACATTTTCAAGGAGAAGAAGAGAGGAGGAAGTTCTAAGGAAAAGAGGAAGGTATATATTTTTTTTCCTAACTTTCTTTGTGTGTATCGCTTGAGGAAATATGTCATGGAGATAAAAAGGAAATTACTGAGATTTTAGTAGTTTAACTGCAGAGCAAGGAACTGGAACCTACTTTTTGATACTTTTTTTTTGTCAACACTCATACCTTAGTTATGTTGTTGATCTGAGTTTTGTGTATATTATCAAATTTCAACTATGTATGGTTATGCCATTGTTTTATACTGACAGCTTCAAAAGAGAAAGAAGCGAAAAGAAATTGACAAGAAGCTTGGTGTCAAAAGGATGAAACTGCCGCCAGCATTAATGCCGAAAGCCGTCAAAGTCTGTCAACATTTCTTAAAAGGAAGATGCCTGAAGGTTATTCATTGTGAATTATTGCCTGATATTATCACTCTTTTAATTTTCTTATGTTATTTTGATTGATTTATTTTTTTTGAAGCTCCCATATTTTCTTATGTAGCCATGCACATTGCATTGCAGGAGTTGGTCCCATTCCTTAGATTTCACCGACATCACCAAATACGATTGTCCACCCAAGTTTATGCTTATCTGATAATAAAAACAATCCCAAACCTTGTTTCAATTGTAACTTTCCATCGGTCGTCTTGCAATGAAAAGTAGTACTGTGCAATGCATGTTTAAGTATGGTGAGAGTTACCCGGAGATCGTAGTTATTTTGTACTGAATTATCAGGAATTTATCAAATTTGTTTGTAGTAAAATAAAAAAAAAAGAACTATGGAACTGTGTATCAGTCTGGATATGCTGTGGAATTCATATATTATTTCTTATTCGCTATATATTTGTGGAAAGTGTTCCTTCCACATGCAATTCTAATAGCACACTCAACAAACAGTCCAATTGGGAAGAACACGTGTTTTTGTGTTATGAGACGTAGTTTTAGTTGTGTGACGATGAAAAATATTTTAGTTTAGTGTTGTGATGCTCAGATGATTCACAATCATGAGAGCTGGTATTAAATACATGGACATACTCATGTACCTATTAGTGATGACAAACTGTTATAGTTTGCATTGTAATTACCAGTAAGTTTATTATTTTCCGTACTGCAGCTGTTCCTCCTGCTGCAAAAGTTTATTATTTAAACATTTGCTCAGCATTGGTCCTTTTTTAACAGGGTGACAAGTGCACATTTTCTCATGATGCCACCCCCTTGACAAAATCAGAGGTATTTTTTTTATAGATATATTCTAATAATATGAGGGCCATTACTGAAAACGTTCAGTTGGGTACTCTGAAAGCATGTTCTCAACTTCATGTTTTAATGACAGTTTGCTGCTTTTTTAAGGTATTTCATCATTTGTTAGTATGTATGGCATAGTCATCGTCAGGAAAAACAGAAATATATTTTTGTGTAAATAAGTGAGTTAAGCTAGGTTCCTTTTAGTTGTTGGCTGTAAATTACTTTTGACGAAACTCTTATTTTGTAATTCAAAGTTGCCGCTTAATATAAAGTGCTTTGTACTGTGTATTCGCTAAGTATATATTGTCAATAAGCAAGATGGTAGCACTGTAGGGAAGGTCACAATTTAGTTATAAGTGAAATTTGACAATATATTTTGTAAGGCCATTAAGCTACTTTCTTGCTAAGGTTTAGTTTCTCCTCGAGTGTTCAAAAGACCTGAAGGAACCTTTGATGTTGTAGGCTTGTGTCCATTTTGCGCGCAACAACTGCCTGAAAGGAGATGCCTGTCCATATGATCATCAACTCGGGAAGTACCCTTGCAACAATTATGCATCTCAAGGGTTTTGCAACAGAGGCAATGGTTGCTTGTTCTCTCATGAGGTCATCACTTTTACTAAAGTACTTTTTTTACCTATCAGATTTCTTATACTAGTGATATCTTCCTGATCCGCGATTTCTGTTGGCCTCTGCATTCAGTATAAATTAAATTTTTATAGATTACAACATATTTGTGATTGTGTTTGTTTTTTCGCAGATACCCGCCGAGGAAGGGTCCCAAGGAGCTTCCACTGCTGAGAAACTTGATTTGAAGTCTCCATCTGTCCCAGGTCTGTTTATTCGCTAGACATGGCTGAACTTCAGTTTCTTTTTTTTGGTGTGACAGATTAGTAATTCATAATTTTTGATACGCAGAAACTTCTTCCAAAATTCATGCAAACAGTGCTGCAAGTATTTCAATAAAACCACCTGTGCAAGTTCCAAAAGGATTGAGTTTTCTTTCACTTGGGAAATCAGGTTCAGACTCTTTTTCTAGGCGAAAACCAAGTAGTTCATCACAGATAGCTGACATGATTGGATTAAGTAATCATTCCCGTCATAATGTGCCGGGCACAGCTAAAATCTTAAAAGGGACCTCAAAACCTATTCTTGCACCTGTTACAAGTAACAATGATTCATTCCTTGATACTCAATTAGATCATTCAGTTGGCAACAAGAACTCAGTCTTCAAAGCTTGCAGCAAATCGCTGATTGATTCAACAAGTTCATTGGACCGAGGCCTTCTTGGACTCCATTCTCTGGTTTCAAGCAAAGTTCCCTTGAATTGCGTCAACAATGAACTATTAGAGACATCAGCGAAAGAACATACGCCTCCAGTGTCGCATTTCAGTCGTTTGGGTATGCATTCTGGCTCATCTATGGGGAACGAGATGTCTGTTTTAAAAGTTGATATTCACAAAGAGCAGACTTCAATATCCAAATCCCAAATTACAGATAACATGCATGTGGAAGCCATTCAAGCGGAGGCGCCTACAAGAGTTCATTGTTTCTCCTCTGATAAATCCTTAGAAATCAAGCCCAATCAAACACTGGCTGCCAGCATCTCTAAAGATCACGAGAGTGGCAAAAAGGTCTCCATCCAAAACCAAAGAACCCATGGTATTCCTCGACATTCATGTGCAGAAGAATTGAATACTATTGTATCTACTATACCTTCTTCATGCAGTCAAGGCCTGGCTGAGAACAAAAGCATGCTTTGCTCTGTTCCAAAGGCATTAATCCCAGCACTATCATTTGCTTCGAAGATCGAATGTGAAACAAAAGTACCAAGTTTAGGATCTGTTGGAAATTCCCAGTTTAAAAAGGAACCTGAAAGTGGTATTAGCAGCAGCCGCGGCAGGGGTTCTTTCAACAGTGGGCCCGTGAAAGCATCAGCAGTTCTAGATTTCATATTTGGGACAGGTGGCAAAACCCAAAAATAAAAGCCAGGTTGGCATGAATTTTTGTTCTTTAGCACTTTGGATAACTGATTGAGCAAGACCAGATCACGTCATTTAAATCTTATCGCGGATTATTCTTGGTCCTCTAGAAATGAAGATCAGAAGAGGTGACACATCAAAATATCAGAAAAAAGTTGTTAGTTCCGGTGCTGTGTCGCAGTCTGAAATGTCTATTGATATTCAGCCAAAGCTGATTTTTAGGGTAAATGGAATACTGAGATTTCAATCTAATACCCCAGGGACAAATTTTGGGATATTCCGTGGTAGATCCAAAGATAGTTGCCTTGTGCTGACTTTTTAGCGGTGCATCAGATTTGGTCACTTGCGATGGTAGCATTTGTGAGTATGCAAACACATCTAAAATTACGTTGTTTTAAGATGGGAGCTTTTTTGAGTACAAATTACATCTTCCTTTTGTTTAGGATTTCATTTTGGATTTTTTTCTCTTCTCCATTTGAATCCCCTGATCCTCCCTTGTTGGTTCTCTGTTGAATCTTTTTCTCTACATATTTTCTTGTCTGGCATTCTTTTCTTTATCATCAATATATTTTGTTAATTTTTTTTAAAAAAAATTTGAATGATTTGAAAAGATTCCCAGATTGAAAGTTTATTGAATTTTTTGAGACCTTAAAAATGAGAGCTTGTTAACTTGAGAATATTGAAGAGTAGAAAAAGACTGAAATATTTGAATGACGAAATTATTGAGATACTGATTAGATCTTTTAAGACGATGAATTGGCTACTGGAAATCAAATTGATGATGTTGACTTATCAAAATATTTATTTTTTGATTTTAATCATATAGTCTTAACATGAATATTTCTGTTGGGAATTTGGGTTCATTTAAAATGGACATGTTGAAAGTTCAAAAATTTACCTTCTTACATCTAATTTTTACTTGTATAAAAAACTTCAAAAGATAAATAATGCACTTCTTGCTTTAAGATATGTTTGGTAAAGAGGATAGGATCAGAAGTATCAATTATACAGGTATAAATATAGTACTAGGATTATTTATACCAGTATTGTTAATAATACATTCATATGTTTGTTTGCATAAAGCCATACAATTTCATTTTGCATATTTGATCAAAATGCCCTAAGCTTCCATTTATACAAACTTACAATGCTAGTGTAAAAAATAATAAAACTGGATTGATGCAACTAAATTAATTGCCAATGAATTATTCCTCCATTCCTTATACAATGTTTTCTTTCTCGTTTTGATAGACAACTTCAGGACAATCCGACGACCTTTTTCTAACTTCCCCATGTAACAAGACGTCATCCATCTCAATGCTCGATAAACAAAATTGTCAAAATAGTAGAATATATAAATCAAAGGTACCTCTCACGGTGTCTAGAAAGTTTTTTTAGGTTTCCTGAAGAATATAAATTTATTGACTTATGCAATGGTTCAAAAAGTTAAAGTTGCATTTTGCAGCTTTGAAAATTCCATCAAGGATTGACAACTAAAGCAAAACAATTGGGAAAAGAAAACCTAAATCAAGTCATAAATTAATATGGATCCGGCTGCAGCAGTAAGCACACAACCAAAGACAACACTAGCAATATATTTTCATTTGTCGGCCACCTTTGTTGTGCATGAGTTTATACGGTTATGAAAGGAACAAGCTAGCCGACATCGTTAAGATCAACTTATACCCTTCTGAGGCAATGTAAACGTGAGGCCAATCCCTGTGTTGCCGTTAGGAAATATATCTTGTAATTGTTAAGAATATTATATAATTGTAATCAATCAATCAGATCAGCGTGATTATAGAATCTGATTGGTTAAACCATGTACGTTATTAGCTATAAAATGAGAAGAATGCATCATGTGATGAGTCAAGCTATTCATTGAAAATCCAACAACTTTCTCTGTTATAGTATAGAAAACTCTTCCTCTTCCATCTCTCACTTGCCATGTTAGGGTGGAGAGGCCTCATCTCACCCGGCACGCGCAGCGAAACATTGACACGAGACACTCACACGAATAACACGCATCAACACACAATAATATGAATAAAGTATGAAAGAAACACATAATATTTTTTAACGTGGTTCAGCCCTCCAACAGAGACTACGTCCACAATCTCTACTATTTATAGATATATATTACTAGAATGGACTAACCTCTCAACACTCTTTCGCTTGAATGCTCCATCAGGATGGCTGCTTATATCCCTCCAAAAATTTGATAGTTGGCTGCTATGAAAAAAGCTCTCCATCCTTGCAGCATCCCATGCAGACCATCCAAATGCTCCGCTAATGATGTCCAAGGTGATATCGTATCCCATCTCACTTATGGAGAACCTTAAGTAGGAGGCATCTCTCTTAGGGATGTATTGGCGGGATGCTAAAAATTATGCAATGGCATGTATATCAATGCATGATTGAAAGTTTAGCATACCTTGCTTGTTAGAATTAATTTTAACATTGTGATTCATGCACTTGTTTTTATAATTTCAATTAAAGTTACACATGGTGATGATTAGTGTTGTATTATGGTTGAAATTATTGGGTGAAAATCTATCTCTTTTATCCTATTAAAGTTAAGAAGCTTAAAGGTCAAGTGTTTATGAAGAAACTTAAGGGTCTATGGCCTTTGTACAATTAAAATGCTCATATTAAGAGCATGAAGCCCAAAAGGGCTATGAGAATTAAAATGTTAGCGTTATTGCACAAATTAAGTGACCGTATTAAGTTGAGAAGTTTGAAAGTCTATAAGAATTACAAGAGACAAACCCATAAACCATATATACTCTCTTATGGATCCTAAACAATACACTTAGAGAAACAGAAAACATCCATCAGAGAAATTCTCCTATATCATCAAGGAGCAAGCTACAAAGATATAGGATTAAAGAGAGAAAGCACATAGGATCATTCAAGTCATTGCTATGAATCCAAGTAAGTTTCCTGTGTTTCTCAATTATGTTTTTAATTCCCATTACCCATATTTGGTTGATTTAAAATGTTTGTAAGTAGATTTTGGGTTAACGCTTCTGCATTACATTCACATATCAAAATAATATTTTACTGATCTAATATTGATTTTGATATATCAAATTTTACATTTGGTATCAGAGCCTTCTTACAAACTATTATTTCACTAAATAAGGATTTATGGATCTTGGAATATAAAATTGAAAGTAATTAATTAAATTAGAGATTTTTGATAATTAGAGATTTTATCAAATAAAGTTAGTTAATTATGAATAATTTTTATATTACTATTTATGATATGGTTAATTAAGGATGGTATTTGTTTTTAATATCGGTTGAAAATCTCATTGTATTATGAATGAAATTTGTTCATGTCAAATATCGGATTTTCTCTGACGATTTCAAAAAAAAAATTCATAGTCACATGAATTAAATATTTATATTATGAAAAGTGTGTTAGTCACCAAAGTGGCCCACTTGTATATTTGTTAAATATTTAATTATGTGTATGCAAATATTTATTTTATTTCGCTATAATGACAATTAAGTTAAATAAATATTTTTGGTCATTATAAGACAAAGTTATAAGGTCACCCAAAGGTGGATCATTACTTGTATTTGATGACAATTAAAGTAATTGTTTATCATATATCAATTAATATATTAAGAATATCCAAAGATGTCTAATGTATTGATTGAATTTGATTAAGAATTAATAAAAGATAATTTTATATAGCATGTTATGGATTGATGATGGTTGCATTTGATTTTGACCCAAAGGTAAATTTGAATGCATGTTTTTTTTAACTGTCTGAATTATTAAATGATTTAAATCAAAGCATTAAGTATGAGATATTAAATGTTTGCAACTTCTTTAATGAATTCAAGTGTCATTGGAATCAAGTTCAATGAGCTTAATTATGATGAGTGGATCGAATATGTTAAGTATCATACTGGCATATTATGTATCAATACAGCTCTAGTTATGGATAAACCCACTGAACCTAATGATTCTAGTAATGAGGCAGAAAGAGAGTTGTGAGAGACACGAGAAAGGTTTAATCGGCTACTTTTAAGTTTCTTAAAATTAAGCATTGCCGAGAATGTTAAACCTTTCATGCCAAGAACAACTAATGTAAGGGAATTTCTAGTTGAGATGAAGAATTTCACCAGTACAGATGTTATTGATAAGTCTGTAGTGGTGACTCTCATGACAGATCTATCGACTAAGAAATATGATATTAGTCAATCGATGCATGATCACCTCACTCACATGGTAAATGTGGCAAATAAGCTTAAAGCTATGAACATGGAAGTGAATGAAACTTTCCTGGTACAGTTCATTCTCCAATCCCTTCAGGGAGAGGAGTTTGAGAGGTTCCGTCAAGGATATAACACACTTAAAGAAAAGTGGAACCTTCAGGAAACTAAGGCCATGCTATTACAAGAAGAAGGAAGGCAAAGGGCAGCACTGAAAGTAAAACCCGCTGAAGCCCATTTTACTGTTCATAGCAATGTTAATGCTGCCAGCAGCAGTAAGACATCAAGTAGTAAAGAAAAGAAGAATGGAAAGCAACCCATGAAAGTTAAGGGTGATGCACAGAAAGCAAAGAAATGTCATTTCTGTGGAAAGGTTGGACACTTCAAGAATGAATGCCTGAAACGTAAGGCATGGTTTGAAAAGAAAGGTATACTTAATGTTTCTATATACTTTGAATCAAATTTAATTGATGTTCCTTCTAATACTTGGTGGTTAGATACAGAAGTGCCTTTTAAGCACTGGTACATTGTTGGATGCATTGTATTGCTTCAATTTGAATTCAGAATTCTCTAATTTCCTACTTAATGTTGAATGTGATGTTGATGTTAAATATAGTGCACTAGATGAATCCTCTGCTAATTTGTTGCATAAAAGACTCGGTCATATATCCAAGAAAAGAATTATGAGACTTGTTAACAATGAAATTTTGTCTAATTTGGATTTTATTGATTGGGATGATACATGTGTGGATTGCATTAAAGGAAAGGAAACCAAACATATATCAAAGAAATCAGCCACAAGAAGCACAAGATTGATTGATTTAATTCATACATATATTTGTGGTCCATTTGATGTTCCATCATGGGGCGGAGAAAAGTATTTCATTACCTTTATTGATGATCATTCAAGATACTGTTACCTTTATTTACTGCATGAAAAATCTCAATCAGTGGATGTTTTACAAACATTAATTACCAAGGTTGAAAGGCAGCTAAATAGAAAAGTCAAGGTAATTAGATGAGATAGAGGTGATGAATATTACGGTAAAACAACTGAACTTGGACAGGTTCCAGGTCCATTTGCAAAGTTCCTCAAATCTAAGGGCATTTGTGCACAATATACAATGCCTGGAACACCACAACTTAATGGTGGGGCAGAAAGGCGAAATCGTACTTTAATGGAAATGGTTAGAAGTATGATGTTTAACAGATCTATGCCTGTTTCATTATGGATGTATGCATTAAGGACGGCTGCATATTTACTCAGCAGGATTCCTAGTAAGGCAGTTTCTAAGACACCTTATGAACTGTGGACGGGAAGAAAACCAAGTTTGAGGCATCTTCATAAATGGGGCTCTCAAGTTGAAGTGAGAATTTATAATCCACATGAAAGGAACTGGATCCAAGAACCATTAGTGGTTTCTTTAAAGGGTATCCTGAAAAGTCTATAGGTTATCTATCGATTTTACTGTCCTAATCACAGTATGGGAATTATTGATTCTGGTAATGCTCGTTTCATTGAGAATGGCAACATCAGTGGGAGTAGTGAAAATCGTAATGTGGAGATTAAAGAAATATTGGTGGAATAATCTACATCTAATGTTTCTTCTCAAGTTATTGTTCCTATTACTGTTGCACATGCATATGGTAATTATGAGCAGCAACAGGCTGTAGTTCATAATCTACATCATAGTGTTGTAGTCAATGAATGAGAAAATGATAATATTCAAGTTGATGAACAAGTGCAACCTCAACAGGAAGTAGCATTAAGACGATCAAGTAGAGTAAGAAGATCTGTTATTCCTGAAGATTATGTTGTGTATGCACTTGAGCATGAAAGTGACTTGAGTATGGATAATGATCCAGTCTCATTTAAAGAAGTTGTGGAAAGTAATAATTCTGAAAATCGGTACAGTGCTATGAAAGAAGAGATGAAATCTATGGCAGATAACAATGTCTGGGTAATAACAAAATTACCGAAAGGTTCTAAAAGAGTTGGCTGTAAGTGGGTCTTTAAGACCAAGAGAGACTCTATGGGCAATGTCGAAAGGTATACAGCCAGACTTGTTGCCAAAGGATATACTCAGAAAGATGACATTGACTACAAAGATACTTTCTCTCCTGTATCAAAGAAAGACTCTTTGAGAGTTATTATGGCATTGGTAGCTCATTATGATCTTGAGCTTCACCAAAAGGATATAAAGACCGCCTTTCTTAATGGAGATTTAGATGAGGAAGTTTATATGGACCAGCCACAAGGTTTTGAGATCACAGGAAAAGAAAGTCTAGTATGTAAACTGAAGAAGTCAATTTATGGATTGAAACAGGCTTCAAGACAATGGTACTTAAAGTTTAATAATACCATATTGTCTTATGGATTTAAAGAAAACACTGTGGATACATGTATCTACATGAAAGTCAGTGGAAGCCAGTTTGTAATCCTTGTATTGTATGTTGATGATATTCTTCTTGCTGCTAATGATAAGGGCATGTTGCGTGATGTTAAAGAGTTTCTCTCTAAGAGTTTTGAAATGAAGGATATGAGTGAGGCATCTTATGTGATAGGAATAGAAATATTCCGTGACAGATCACATGGAGTATTAGGATTGTCTCAGAAAACCTATATTAATAAAATCTTAGAGGGATACAGAATGGATAAAAGCTCAGCTAGTCCAGTTCCAATTCAGAGAGGGGACAGTTTCAGTATATCTCAATGTCCTCAAAATGATTTGGAACGTAAAGAAATGGAAAATGTTCCCTATGCCTCAGTGGTTGGAAGTCTGATGTACGCCCAAACTTGTACGCGACCAGATATCAGTTTTGCTGTCGGAATGTTGGGCCGTTATCAAAGTAATCCAGGAGTACACCACTGGAAAGATGCGAAGAATTTTTTACGCAACTTACAAGGCACAAAAGAACATATGCTCACGTATAAAAGATCGAATGACTTGCAAGTAATTGGTTATTCAGATTCAGACTATATCGGATGTGTGGATACAAGAAAATCCACTTTTGGCTATTTGTTCCTTTTAGCTGATGGAGCAATTTCATGGAAGAGTGCGAAGCAGTCTGCCATTGCTACTTCCACTATGGAGGCAGAATTTGTGGCATGGTTTGAGGCTACAGTTCAATCATTGTGGCTACGAAATTTTATCTCAGGTTTGGGGATTGTCGACAGTATTGCCAAACCGTTGAGAATTTATTGTGATAACACCGCAGCCGTTTTCTTCTCTAAGAACGATAGATACACTAAAGGTGTCAAGCATATGGATTTAAAGTATATATCTGTCAAAGAAGAAGTGCAAAACCAAAGAGTGTCTATTGTGCATATTAGCACAAATGAAATGATAGCGGATCCGTTGACTAAAGGATTATTGCCCAAAGTTTACATTGGCCATGTAAAGAAAATGGGCGTTATAGCTAAGTCCTTGAGAACGGTTTATTATAGACATATATATGTACTTATGTTTGCTTGCACATTATTTGGATGACACTTTTAAGATTTATATTATTTTGATTTTGCGAATTTTTGTTAATCACATTATTGGCATACATTATGTTATTTTGTGATTACAAGCATGGGTCTTGAAATAAGACATTTAAGAATAAGGCTTATGTTTTCACCTTATTATTAAATGATGATTGAGTTAAATTTATTTGTAATACATGGAAGGAATTATGACGCTTGCTAGGCCCGTGACCGCAATGATTCGGTTGATTTAACTTATGTATGGTGTGTGACTTGTTTGTTTTTAGATTAAAGTTCATGAAATAAAAGATAATTTGAAACTTCAAGTCGTGCATGAATCAAGTGGGAGAATGTTAGAATTAAGTTTAACATTGTGATTCATGCACTTGTTTTAATAATTTCAATTAAAGTTACACATGGTGATGATTAGTGTTGTATTATGGTTGAAATTATTGGGTGAAAATCCCTCTCTCTTATCCTGTTAAAGTTAAGAAGCTTAAGGGTCAAGTGTTTATGAAGAAACTTAAGGGTCTATGGCCTTTGTACAAGTAAAATGCTCATATTAAGAGCATGAAACCCAAAGGGCTATGGGAATTAAAATGTTAGTGTTATTGTACAATTTAAGTGGTCATATTAAGTTGAGAAGTTTGAAAGTCTATGGGACTTACAAGAGACAAACCCATACACTATATATACTCTCTTATGGATCCTAAACAATACACTTAGAGAAACACAAAACACCCATTAGAGAAATTCTCAAGGAGCAAGCTACAAAGATATAGGATCAAAGAGAGAAATCACATAGGATCATTCAAGTCATTGTTATGGATCCAAGTAAGTTTCCTATGTTTCTCAATTATGTTTTTAATTCCCATGACCCATATTTGGTTGATTTAAAATATTTGTAAGTAGATTTTGGGTTAATGCTTTCGCATTACATTCACATATCAAAACAATATTTTACTGATCTGATATTGATTTTGATGTATCAAATTTTACATTGCTAGCTAATGGAGTTTAATATCTCCTGGACCTTACTGAGCAATCTGCCCTTCATCAGAAACCGCCTCTCCAAACGAGACTAGTCATCTGCTTCCTAGTGAGCAATCTCTCAATCCGCACTGCTACAGTATGCTCTATGGGCTCCATCACGTCACATATTGTATGTTGGAAAAGACTGGATAACTGTCAGTGGTTGTCCCATGCGCAGATCCTATATTATGTGCATGTAGTTGCGTGTGGCAACCTATAAATTGAGCTCTGGGGAATTCAATGATGTGAAGGCTACAAAAAAGGAATCATTATGGGGTTGGATGATGGATGTTGTTGCGGTTGCTATTAATCAGGCAGGTATGGCGACGACGACCAAGGCTAGAAGTCTCTTTCTGGCGTGCGGTGGTGAAATGTTTTAAATTCCCGGTGAAGGATGAAAGTGTGTTGTGCCTCCGCTTATACCTTTTATCGAAGGCCGTGAGCAAAACCCCTTGGTTTGCGCACGCTGTCTCTTCAACTCTTGCTTGGACAATTAATGACTAGCGCGCACCAACAAGTTTAGCCGCGCGACTCATGGCCTTCTGCTTTCAGGCATCTGACCTGCATCAGATTTGTTACGCAACCTCATACTTGAACTCGTACATGGTTAGTGAGTCAGTTAAACTCATAAAAACTATATAGATTCAAATGAATGAAAAATGAACTTCAATTGGAAAAATAAAGAATCGAGTCGCCTCTCCATGGGTGAACTTATTTAACATCTTAGGCTCGATAATACCTCTCATATCGATCATGGAAGCCTACCTAATCAAACATCCACAAACTCAACAATGGTTTTCTTACTTCCGTCCTCGAGCTTGCTTGAATGAAAATTTTTGTAAGGATTGCAAGCATTTTCCATAGTGTCGAATTCCTTCTTGAGATGTTGCTTGAACATAGAGGAAGGATGTATCTTCTTTAGATCTGATGATGCATGGTCATTTTGTGTAATGATGAAGTAGTTTTTTGCACCTTGCAAGTGAAGGGCCAATAAAATTCAAAAATAACTTTTAACCCGGTAAGTCTAGGGTCAATAGGAGGAGCATTGGGCTACTCTAAGCGTTAATGTTTCCTAGTTTGGATATTTATTCCTAAACAACTAATGAAAATAGATAACATAACTAAAAGTAGCTGATCCTAGGGAGATAATCTACCTAGCCATCATGCATATAAACCTATGAATCAGTTATAAAACATCCTCACAAGTTATGCTAGAAGGGTAAATCTAATATTGTTTGAGCTAACAAGTGAATGATATACCTCACATGTTTTAAAGTCCACATTTTATCACTTCATGCTGAAACAATATAGCTAAATTTGATCATTCTCTCCCTATATATATATATATATATATATATATATATATATATATATATATATGCAAACAAATAAGAATTTCAGACACAACATGTCGTGGACTAAAATTGAATCCCAGAGAGGTGCCCAAAGCATACATCTCCTATCATTTCAAATGTCATAATGCGGTTTTCATAATGCCCACTTGTAAGATGAGTGATTGCTTGTCAATATATTGATCACTTTCATACATATATTGATCATTTTCATACAATTATTCATTAATTTCATACATATATTCATCACTTGCATACATATACTTATCACTTTATACACATATTCACTGCTTCCATACAATTATTTATCACTTTCACATATATTTTCATCACTTTCACACATATATTCATCATTTTCACATATATATATTCTTCATTTTTATGCACATCACTTTCATACATATATTCATCACTTTCATACAATTATTCATCACTTTAATACATATATTTATCACTTTCATACTTATATTCATCAATTTCATACACATATTCATCACTTTCATAAAATATATTCAACAAATTCACATATCACCATTTTAATGGATATAAATTAGGAAATATATAAATTCATATTTTTTTCATTATTTTAATGTTTATAAATCAAACTAATTTTTTTTAATTTTTATATTATTTTTTCGGATTATTTTTAAATTATTTACTATTTATGTGAGTGATGTGTAATGGGGTAACAAAACGACATCTCTTTTCATTGAGAGCACTTGCTCCCGATGCAGTTAAGAATTTGCACTTTGGGAGGTGACTCATGTCCACTTCGGGTGACGCATGACAAGCGTGGTCAAGGGTGGAGCCACACTGGGGGGCAATGGGGTCATCCGCAACACATATTATTTCATTTTTTTTCATTCTTTACCTATAATTGAATGATTATTTGATTAATTATATAAAAAACCAGTCAATATTGCAAACCTCACATCTTTCCACGTGTCGGTGTCCCACCGTCATCTGAAACTCCAAAACAATGTGCAGTAGTCAATATTAATTAAATGATTATTTGATTAATTATAATTTATAAACTTTTAATATGTTAAAAAACCCTTAACTATAATATTAATTAGTAAATTATAAAATTTTCTAGAAAATCACTCAAGTAATTTAGGTACCATCTTTACATTTATGTTACTAATTACAAAATTGTCACATAATAATGTCAATTATTTAAGGGGAAAAAAGCAAAAGGGGTCCTGAACTACTACTACTTACGCAATTGCGGTCCGAACTACCACGATTTTCAAAAAGGGTGAGGTAGAAAAAAATTGGACTGATTTTTAATGATGCTTAAGATCTGTTAGTTTAATTTCTTAAATATAATTGATCATATTGATTTGTTAAGACTTATGGATGATTGAGTATGAAAAGACATTATTTTCTTTATGTGCGCAAAATGATATTATTTATTTTAATAATCAAATGACGTAATTTTGATACACAAATATAAGTCTTATAATAATATTAGTTTAGGAATATAATGGTAAATTTTATTTTACAAAATCAGTTTCTTTTTTTTCTCATCGCATCCTTTTTGGAAATTATGATAATTCGGACCGCAATTAGGTAAGTGGTGGTAGTTCAGGGCCTCTTTTGGGTTTTATCCTATTATTTAATTATAAAAAATAATTAGGATAATATTTCTTATATATATTTGGCACAAAATAAATATTCGTATAACATTTACTATTTTGTTTTACTTTTATATTACAGTCAAATAAATTTATTGTTGCAGTTTCGTAATAGCACTTATTAATCCTATTCTTATTTCATCCCCCATACAACATTTTTAGGTTCACAACAATTTGACTGCAATTATTACAATCGTGCACTATGAATGTATTAATTTATCATCGTTTTAGGATGTACGGTTACTCCTCATTACTAGAATACGGTTATCGAAACATCCTGCTATTCGTCGATGGTATCGAAGAATTTATTAATTCAGCTCATCCGAATGGTGCAATGTCTCTCAATCAAATATTCGTTCCTTGTAAGGGATGTAAAAATAAAAAATGACAGCCGATAGAAATTGTGAAAGATCATTTATTGAGCGTAGGGTTTATCAGCGACTATTACAATTCGACAGTCCATGGAGAAGCACGTTGTGAAAGATATCTGAATTTCTACTTCAGTTTGAATCATCCAATATTTTGTCACAAGTACCAACCTAGGAACCATGTTACTATACGCACATCAAAGAATCATATTCTTCACTACTGATCCTGGAACACCCAGTGATGCACAAGAAGACACAACCATGTATCATGATCAATTTGGCGCACTACCATCGTGGCCGCCTACTTCTCACATGAACATATCAGTGAACATGAGGATGCTAAATATTAAGGCAACATCTGACATGGTGAAAAGCACCTATGATGATCTATTTGGCTTGTTTCACGATTTACTGCCTGCGAATAACACTTTTCCTCGTAACTTTTATGAGATGAAAAAGATTGTTGTGAGGTTCAAGCACATGCATGTGAAAATTAATACTTGTGTGAGGAGTTGCATGTTTTTATTTCGAAAATATATTTTGTTTTCTCCAAAAAAAAAGAGATTAACAAATAAATAAATCCTAGTTACACATTGGAAATTCGGTTGCAATCAAAACATGCTCAAGGCATGGACAAAAGGCTTTTACAGCCATGGACAAAAAAATAGGTAACTGAGCAAAATAACTCAGCACCTTAACAGGAGCACAAGGCTTAAACATAGACTTGTATTATCACCTAAACAGAGCTAAAGAGGATCTCAGGTTAGGAAGAATTTTGTTCAGCCTTCTGGTGATGTGCTTCTTGAGTCCTCAATCTCCTTTTATATTCTTTGTTCATTTTGAGAATTCTGGAGTTGCATGTTGTAGTACAAAAATGATGAAGATCTAAGTAGCTTTAAGTTGTTTGGAGAACCAAGATATAAACAGAAGGATGAATTGAAGAGGGCTCAATGGCGTGTAAAATTAAGTTCTTCCTTCCGTTAATTCCACATCTTATTAGATTATTCCAACATCCCAAAAACAAAAAACATAGGTGGTGACACAAGGAATAAAAAAGGAATGACCCATGTGTCATCTGTCTAATGCAAAGGTATGGAAGGATTTTGATGTCACATATCCAGATTTTGTAGACAATCCTCAAAATGTGGCTTGGTTTGTGCATCGATGGTTTCTTTCCTTCTTCAGGAAATGGGGAAAGTTTTACTCTTGTTGGCCGGTGATTGTTACTTCATACAATCTTGCCCCCATGGTTATGCATGAAGCAAAGTTATTTTTTTCTGACATGCATGACCTAAGGTCTGCGAGATCCTAGTAAACATATTGAAGTGTACCCACAGCGAGTGATTGATGAGCTTTTGCTCCTTTGAGATGATGAAGTTCAAATATTTGATTCATCAGATGATGAAAATTTTAAAATGTGCGCCGCGTTATATGGATGGCAATGACTTTCATGCTTATGCCATGCTTTCAGGATGGCAGAGCCAAAGAAAACTCGCATGTCAGGTCAGCATGCATCAAAACATTAGAATTTATCTTCACAACTTTAGGAAGACAACATGATTTGATTGTCATCCTAAGTTTTTACTAGGGGATCATTCTTATAGATAAAAAAAGTCTCCTTCAGAAATAATTTTATGAAGGGAGGACGACCACCTGTGTGAATTTTCAGTGAGCAAATAATAAATGAGCAAATGTATCATTTTTCAAGGATTACGGAAGCCTTATGGTCCGAAAACTTCCTGAATATGGCCATTCTCACAACTGGACAAAGAAGAGTATTTTTTAGAATCTCACATACTGGAAACACAATCTACTTCACAATTTGGACATGATGCTCATTGAGAAAAATATCTTTGGTAGCTTATTCAACACAATTGTGAAGGTTTCAAAACATTCGAAGGACAACCTTGATTCCAGAAGGAACATTGCTACTATTTGTAACAGAAAACCACTCAAGCCTATTGATACGAGAAATAACAATTTCTTCTTTCCAAAAGCAAAGTATGTTATGGATGATGTTGAGGCCGCTAAAGTATGTCGATAGGTAAGAAATGAGATTTTCTGATGGTTTTATGTCCAACTTATCTAACTATGTTGATGAAGATAACCACAAGTTGGTGGGAATGAAGAGTCAAGATTATCATGTGTTCATGGAACTACTTCTGCCGATTTCATTCAACTATTTACTACCAATTATAAATATATAAGATAGTGTCAGAGTTGTCCACATTTTTCAGGGAGATATGTGCTTCTTCACTCCATGTGGAGCATTTGTTAGATCTCAACGAAAGCATAGTAGTTGCTTTTAGTAAGTTATAATCTCAATTCCCTACTAATTTTTTGAACTTTATGGAGCATCTAATAGTTCATCTTATGAAGGAACCAGTGTTAGGTTGTCTAGTTCAATACCGATGGATGTATCCATTCGAGACGTAACACTTATTTATGTGAATACCAGTTAAGCAAATTTTCATATTAGTAAACATCTATTCTAAAAGAATTTCTCTGTTGTTCCATAGGTACATGCAAGTACTGAAGAAGAAGTGTACGAACAAGAGACATGTCAAAGCTTTCATGATGAATGCTTAGATATGCAAAGAAACAGCATACTTGTCAGAATCCTTTACACAACTAATTTCTGCCAATGATGTGTTAGGAGATAAATTCAGAAAGTCAATATGCATATTCAATCACCCTAGTAAAAGTTCAGGATTGTCTGGGTCTCTCGCATTGTCCAAAGAAGAGTGTTGCATTACTGAGTATTTTGTTTTGTCCAATAACCCAGAAATATTATCATTGATTAAGTGAGTTTTAAAGTACCATGCCAACAATAAGGGAGTAACCTATACTGAACATAATCAATGCATGCACATGTGGAATTTAGAATACTATAAGACAACTTATGAAAATTTAACTCGATGGTGGATTTCATTGCGGCAAAAACGTTGGTAGGCTAGCTGGTAATTTTGGTGCATCAAAACGGGAGTAATATATCATCTTTTTGATGGAAAATAGTCGCACAAGGAACACATTTGAAGGCATGTCATTTTTAAAAATATGACGTGAATGGTTATAAATATTGATTTGATGAGTCAACCAATTGGAATATTGAAGATAGTAGTGGATCGCCGGTTGTCTATAAGGACATGCAAGGAAATGAGACTTTGTGGTTTGGAAAGCTAGTTGACATATACGAGCTGACTAATTCTAAGAAACCTTTGAGGTAAGTCATCTTATTCTAATGTTGGTGGTTTGACAGAAAATGGGGAAACAATTTTACAGATAACAGACTCTATAAAAGGCGCATGTTCCCATCAACATAACCCCCTTTTTGTGCTAGCTTAAAATGCGTCGCAAGTGTATTATGCCTCTATTACCATGTCAAGAAGTATTCCGAACAAAACAGATATTTTGGCCATATTTAAGATGAAGCAAGTTTGCATATCGAGATTAACGAGCTTCAACAGCCTTTTCAAGATGAATTGGCAGCCCAACCGATTCCTCAATTTACCATTAATAATGAGCAAGTCAATATCGGGGACCCGGATAGCGCAGGTGTATGAAGACAAACATGATGACGATGAAGATCATTTAGAGGATGGTGTAGAAAAAGAGCATGACTTGTCAGAAGATGATTTAAACGGTTAGGAGGAGAAAGTGTCACACAATGAAGACTGTGAAGAGTAATTAATTATTTCAATGATAAGCAACATGATAAATATTGTTTGCTTAATTTTCCGTTAAAAGTTTTTATTAATCTTTCAATTTATTTATTATTATTTTTTTCTTTCAATTTATTTTCTCTTAAAATAAATCTATTTCCATGCATCACATATATGTCAGGTAACAGCCAACAAGGCTGAGGTAGAATTGTCGATTGGTCTCGGTCATTCGGGTAGGGGAACCCAAGTCTTCCCATCATTCATAACTAGACACCCCAAGTTCCGGGGGTTTGGTTACTGTGAACGTATACCCCATCAGGCAGGACACAGTCCACGGTAGAGGAATTCTATAGGCGGATGCCACATTATGAGCCGAATGTCTTTTTTGTGCAAGCAGTCATGGCCCTACAAATGCTTTACCTGCCCATGCCTTACTTCCATCCTCATACTATGCTTGGACAAATTCAGCCTTCCCTTCGGCCATTCATGATGGGCTAAGATTTTATTAAATTGTATCTGTTGAGTCCAGCTTCATAGCATGGCACATCCTCTCAAAATGCCTTGTCATCATTCGGGTCTCAAGAGCTAGGTAGCTTAGCCACTCATACAACACACTCTCAAGGAAATTATCAGCCTGTCTACAAACCCAACTATGAGGGTGCTGAAGATGAGGGTCAAGACGACGACGTCTAAACACCACCAGTCTAGACACCACCATAATATCATCCGCATCCATCATTCTTTTAAGATGAGGTGACATGGGATAATGTCTTGCCTAGTGAGAGGATACCTAATGGAAGAATTTGTATCAAACATGTCCCGCAAAAGCAGTAAGTGCCCAACTTGATTATTTGTGGACATATGTAGAATCCAAAATTATACTTGAAATTTGGCTTAAATAGAGTTTTGCATTTAGGTTTGAGCTCAAAGGCATCACCGTAATGATTCGACATGAGATTTTGAAGAACAATTGGACCCGCCCTTATTATACATTTGGTGATGCCTTGTAGGAAGACAGAGGCGTGAGGTGGAGACTGTTTGAGGTAAAATTCAATACTACTTTTTCAACGTTTAATATTTCTAGTAGTCCTTAAAAACTTGATTATTTTTGTGGTTTTCTCATTATGATTGTAGGTAAAATTTGTGTGGTGTTAGGGCTTTCATTGGGATGTCATACTACAAATAAATTAATAAAATCTATGCTTACTAGTTTGTAGTAAGTATAGGGTCGATCTACCGAGACTGTGTTATTAAATATTTAACAGATAGATAGTTAGACAACTAAAAGACTCAAAATATTTACTAGTGAAAAATAATCAGGACAAATAACAAGGATATGAAATAGATAAGCATGTAGTTCAAGCAGTTTTGACTTCTGAGATTGTTAATCATCAATACAAAAGATTAAATTCTATTCATGTATTGAATTCAGCAAGGTATACATCTCATATTTCAGAGTGCAAATAGTTGCTCATATTTTGCATAACCCTTAAGCCAATGATAAGAATTATATGTATCTAGCATGATCTAGTAGGGTGTCAGCCTATCAAACAAGACATACACAGTTGTGCTACTGTGATAGAGAATTCAAATAAACTTATGTTATTTTCACAAAACTTAGGATATGATACTATATATGATCTTACCTATCTGGTTTTAGCTTTCGCCCTCACAATCAGATCTAAGCGCCTAGGCTTCATACAATGAGACACTACACACATTAAGGTTGTCATGCAATTCAATGCAATCATTAAGATTCAACGCAATAACGATAGCAACATAAACATAATTTATAAGAACAAATAGTGGAAACTACCCTTACGATCTTACTCAAACCAAAGATAGATTTTTCTCTCTTACTGCTCTCCACTGCTCCTCAAAAATTGTCACGGATCAGTGATCTAGTATTGAACAACATCAAGTACCCTAAGCCACGAAAACACACTAAGGCATGCCAGTCACACCATTTCTCCCTCTTCAAACTCTTTATATAGAGATGTGAGGTAGTTAAAACTTGAGCTACGAATCTGGACTCTTTTCTGATGTAAATCTTCAAGAGATAAAGATGGACTTAAAAATGCTTCGGCTTATAGAAACTAGAATCATGATGGGAGCAAGATTAGGAAGATTATCTGCCCACAGACTTTGTTAGTGATTTTAGCATATTTATATCAAGATTTAGGCTCTAAATACATTAGAAACTTGTGATTAATTGCTTGATCTTTATATAACATCTTGAAACGCATAAATCAGACATCTGAGTCAAAAGATATGATACATCGAAGTTGAAAAGATTATGAAGAACAAATTAGGAAATTGCAACTCTCACGTGCACGTTTTACTTGTACTCACGTGCCGGGCTCTCGCACACGGCTAATGACCATGTCATCTTTTATTCCTTTCTTTCACTGTGTGACACGTGTCAACTCTCTCCCGCGCGTGGCTCTTGCGCTTTGTTGATCACTATCTTCTATCCAATTTCTTTTTCTTATCCGAATTATGTTCCAAAACTGCCCTTTTTAGTATATTTTCGCATTAAGACCTAAAACAAGCTTGAAATACAAAAACTAACTACACATTTTAAATCACACTGAAGAACAATTAAGGATTTGGTGAGTTAAGTATAAATAAGACAGAATAAATAGGTCTCATCACATGGCATCCCGGAAAAGAGAAGGAGGCCGAGAAACATTATAAGGAGAAGATCTGAAAAGTCATTAGTGATGTGTTCCTTATAGGTAAGAGAGAAAGGATGATGTGAATGAGTTTTGTATTCCTGAATTTGTTAAGCCATACCACGTTCCACTTATCCTCAAGAAGAAGTAAAGTGATACCAAATTTGCGCGATAGTCGGCCACTAAGAAAGAAAATGCCAAAGGGAAGAGGAATTTGCCTTACACACATCATCATAAGTCCAAATCATCCTTTAAAAAGCTTACAACAAATTGCTGACTACGACAAAATCTTACATGAGTAACTTATTTTTCGAACTAATTAATTTCCTCCACATAAAATAATGCGCTAATATAAAAATAATTTTGGAATTAATGCACAAGCAACTCAGTATGGAAAACCCATCCCCCTAATCTTGTTCTACAAAAACACTCAGACAGATAAAAGGATCAATATTTTTGAACTAGACGCATTGTGATTTTCTATGAATAACACAAACTAGTTTGGTAAATCATTGTGATCAACATTTCACTTGTTATCATTTAATATAATCCTTTACCCACAATGTTCGATGCTGTGGAAATGGCTTTGGACGTCTGTGTAACAGAAGATCTCACCTTCACGTCCCTTCCCTTAGGTTAAGTAGGAGCTACAGGTCTTGCCCTAAGTTCAGGGAACCTCCGTTGACAGTTTGAATGAGTTCAAAGGCCTGAGGAGTTAGACGACATTATACACATAACATAGTTCAGGTTTATCATAGTAGAGCTGAGGACGCTTGAGTAATGATGAGCTTACTGATAAGCTGGAACAACTTGAGAAAAAAACGCAAGAGGAGGCTCAGGCTAACTGTGACTTCCATATGGAGATGAGGCAAGCAAACGAGGGCAGCAGATCTTATATATCCTTTCTATGCACTTTTAGTTTCATTTTTGTTTTTTATTTTATTTCTTAAAGTAATTAGTTTTATACTCACCTTAGTTTCTCTTATTGCCATGTGTGAGTAGTCCACTAAGATCCTAGAGTCCTTTTGACCCCAATCTAAGTGTATTCAAATGCTTGTTTCAAAATTCAAGTTTTATTTATCATATTAGTTTGTTATGCGTCCTTGAACGTTCATAGTACACCACTTGATAATTTATATAAGAGAAAAGTGAGAACTCACCTAATAAGTGAGCACTCATGAATATGAGAACCATATTATGACGTTTTCAAGAATAGGAAATATATGGTTTTGTGCTCCATTCTAGAATTCAATTTGATCCATCTGCATATTGTGCCTAAAAACCTTGTTCATATGCATACATATTTAGAAAATGATTATGCTTAGCTATATTGTATTAGCATTAAGTGACATAGTACAGGTTTTAAAGTATGCGCGGGGTATATCATTCCTGTGTTAGTACTTGTAAACGTACCCTTCTGACATAACTTATGATGATTTGAATTAAATGTTTATATGCACAATCGCTGGCTAGGCAGCGATTTAGTACTTGTAAATCCTTATGATCAGCTACATTTAGTTAAATTATCTAACTTTTGTTATTTATTTTGAACTAAATATTTAGTTTAAAAAATATTAACGCCTGACTAAATAGACTTATCAAATTATAAATTATTTTTGACTTGTATTAGACAATCGCTTGCGAGGTGTTAAAATACTGTATGTCAAAATGACGCCATTTTCGCGAAGCGATGGTTAATTATTTAAAATATTTTTCTTTTGCAAGAATGTTTTTTTCTTGTTAACCTACTGCATCTTCAGTATAGGAGTGTGAAATTGACAAGCATTGAGTCATAAAGCAATAAAACAGTGAAATGATAAGTATAATTTAAAATCATAACACAACAACATCCAAAAAAAATCCCACAGCCAAACTAATCAAGCTCATTTCTTTCAAATTTTTAACACGAACTCATTTACAAATACAGACCACTCACAACTAGATCAAAAAATTGAAACGCAAAATAAGTTTAAAACATAATCAGACTTGAAAAATTGTCAATTTTGCAATTGATTCACCAATCTCCGTTCTTCAACAAAAGTGATCGATGAAAATCAAAAGGGCATAGATAAAAACCAAGTGGAAATTATTAAAATAAAACAAAACGATTGAGATGACCCCAGAAAAACATACCAAGGGAGACGACAACGGCCGAAAATAAAAATGATGCGAAGAGTTGAAGAGGCCTTCGTCGTAGATGAAGAATTGAAAGGGTCTTTTCACCTGCGACGAAGAATCTGAGGGGATTCTAGCGAGATAGATAAACGGCTCGATTGTACGTTATCTCGTACAGTTCAGTACATCTCACGCCATGGACCGCCGTCGAGAGATGAAGGATCGATTGTTTTGTGATTTAATACGAATTTGATGGTGGGGTTGAATTTAGATATATTCGATGTGATACTTGGTGTAAAACAAGGAAAATAATTATAGAAAATGTGTATATGTACAAATAAAAAATTTCGTATTTCTAAAAAGATAAAATGGATTTCAAATTTGAAAAATTGAAGTAAATTTTATCTATTAAATTTTATATGTACACAGTTTATGTATTAGAAGTTGTTTTTATTTGATCGTGTACAAATTTAATTTACATATTTATATTACAATAAGCGTGTAATTTTATATAATATTTAAGTTAATATCGAAACTTTTGAACATTTATTGAAAATGGTAATAGTTTTGAGAATCAATATAAAAAATAATAGTAAAATATTGAAGATTTTTTTCTTTCCGTTTATAGTAACTATCTAGACTCTCCTGCCCTACCGTTCCACTTTTACGGTAAATTTCGAAATTAAAGCCATTAAAACTAACAAATCTATATTATCCTAACCAAATTTCAAAATTATTTGATCTTGCCTAAATAGTCGTTGAATATATCCCATATAATCTTAATTCACTACATATATTTCGCTGATTTATTTTCCATAATTATCTTAATTCAAAAATTTTAGACGATTATATATAGAGACAATGTTCACTGCATATTTTTCCATCACCATGTATGTTCTTCTCTCTACGCATCAATTTTTTTCTTGTTTTATAATCGTTATTATTCCGTACACTATTTTACCTTGATCCATGCTTTATTTGTTGACTCTATTTTTATTCAATTGTTTCTCTCTACTCTTCTTTGTTTTACAGTTTTTTCACCGAAAAAAGAATGATCAGGTAAACATTCAATTTATTTCTAAGTTTACAATTTTTGTTTTATCATCGGTGTTTTTTGCTTCTTCTTCCCATTTCGAATTATTCACTGACACAAGACGATAAGATAAACTTTAATTTATTTTATTTCAAATACATAAATAATATCCTGAGATTTATAATAATATGTATTTATGTATGTGTTTGTTATATTTTTAAATATGTCGTTTTGTGTTTTATAGCTTTTTTGAAGTAGCTTTGAATTTTGTTTCTTATTCTGGTGTTAAAATTTTCATTGATACAATATGATGAGGTAAATTTTCCAAATAAAACAAAATTTGATTTATAATTCCGTAATTATTGCCAATTTTAATTTAAAAAATATTCCGGATCTCACTTGAGCTGTTCATCCACAACCTCTTTGAAATTTAAATATGTTTTTTTAGTCTTGATTTTAAGAAATCTATCTAACACAAGCTCCATGCTCTCTTTACAAGGTGTGATCATGTATGCTATAAAAACTAATTAGATCATGTCACATCATATCTTATCACTCACGTTTCCATTACTTGATAAAGTGAAATAAATTTCTGCAGGAACCACATGTTGCTACAATGATGTGCACGACAAAATATTTAACACATTCTATGAAGTCAAACAAAAAAGGACAACCTACATTATAAACGTAATTTTTTACTAAATTAAGTTAAATGATAAAATTGTAAATATTATAATTCTAAATTGTATTTTTTTAATAAATTGTAAGATAGATAGAAATAATATAAAATTAAACAAACATTCTGCATTTTATAAATTTACTAGAACATTCTGCATTTCATCTCTTAATATATCTTTATTTAATTTTATCATTTATCTAACTTTTCTAACTAACAATTAAATATATTATATGTTACATCTAGACCTCATTATTAGCTATTATATGTTACTAAGATGACCAAATATTGAGGCAAGTGGTTTTGATAAACTGTGCGTATTTTTAGGTAAGTGGTTTTTATTTTCTTAATAATAGTGGTTTGATTATTTACACATGAAATTTTTTAATTTTATTTCATTTTTATTTTGAAGTTTTGTAAACTCCTTTTAGTAAGCAACTCATTACTTAAACAATATATTTTGATTCTCCTGATTTCCTCTTTATTTGTTTGTTATTCTTTTTCTTATTTGTTTGTTTATTTAACTTTGAACTTTTAGACACATCAATAATTAATTAAGTTGTAAATGTTTAAGCTAAAAACTAATTAATTAAATAAATAAAAAACTAAAATAGATAACTTATATAAATTTGCGTAATAATCTCAATTATTTAACTGGATTAGAAAAAATTAGAGTGAGTGCCCCATCACTTTATGTTTGTCACCACATGTCTTATTTAATTTAATATGTCACATAAAAATCTCAAACTTGGATTATTTATTTTTTTAACTGAAACGCATTTATTAAACGAAAGGTCTAAACAAAAATACAACCAAGGGGGAGGAGACGGGAAGAGGGATGACACCCAGTCTACCCGAACCGCCCACCCCCAAAAACAAAAATACATGCCCTTTACACATGCCTAGACGACATGAACCGAAGACCGTCCCAACGAAGAGCCGCGCGCACCTCCGAGGAGAAAGGTTGGGGGGAGAGAACAATTAAGGACTCGACTCCCAAAGCAAAACTAGCAAGCTTGTCAGCAACGTGATTGGCCTCACATTAAAATCTCAAACTTAGATATTATATTACTAAAATAATCATATATTAACGGTACGTGGTTTTGTATGGCGGTTTTTTGATGAACCGTGGATGGCTTTTGAAGGTAAATTGTTTTAATTTTTATGATAAGTTATTACTCATAATGCATATTTAATATTACTAATATGGATTGCATTATCGAAATCATTACAAATTCAATTAATATTTAATTTTTACTATAGTGATGCTTATGTTCTATATTTACCATTAATATATTTCAAAACATTTCATGTTGATAATAACCTTTTTATTAGCGGAAGTTGCACTTTACAACTTAAAAGTCAATGAAATATCATCATTGTCCACTCCTTTTATCAAACAATTAAATACACTCTACTTAAGAAAAATTATATTCTCCACTGATTGTCTCTTTATTTGTTTGTTGGTTATCTTTCTTTTCCTTATTTATTTGTTTTCTTAATTATGAAATGAAATCTAATTTATATATAAGTATATTCATATGTTTTGTTTTGATGCGTGTACACATATGTAAAGATTAAATAATAAATAAATTATATCAATCAATCAAATTAATATAATTTGGGTAACATATTCAAGTCACATATGCATTCATAATTATGTATATACTAAAATATGAAAGTCATTATTAGGGCTATATATAGAGTATAATCTAATGATTTTAAAAATTAATAATTAATGATGAGACACATTAATAATAAGAATTTTGAAAGTTACTTAAACAAAGGTGAATGTTTTAAATTTTTTTATTATTTACTTATAGAATCATATAATAGAATTTTAGACACATTAATAATTAATTATTTTAATAAAATTTAAATCATAAACTAATAAATAAATCATTATGTATATTTTATATTTTCCTAAAAATCTCAACTATTTCGTTTGATTAGATAAAAAAATGATATGATTAGTTAAGAGATATTTGATATTTTAAAATTCTAAAATTTCAAATTCATGAGTAATATTACTTAATAATCTCAACTAAGAAAAATTTTAAATTTATAATTATAAAATCCCTATATGTATATTTTAAATATTTGTTGAATCACATATGATTGTCTCTTTATTTATTCTTAGTTATCTCTTTTTTCCTTATCTCTTAATGAAATCGGTATAACCGCTACATGATTAAAGACTAAATATGGCGTTTATTTCGACTTTATACGATGTCTTGAAACACCGTATAAGCAACTGTCATATAGAGTCGAAGGTCTCAAACGCCGTCTGTATTTAGACTTTATATGGCGTTTCGTATTCCTAAACGCTGTATAAAATCCAGACTTTATAAACAGTTTCTATACGGTGTTTCTTAATCCTAAACGTCGTATAAAGTTTGGACTTTATGCAGCGTTTATACATAAGAAACGCCGTATTTTACATAAATCGTAATTTAAGTTTAATGATATATTTTTACTTAAAATGATATTTAATTTATTATGTTGATTATTTGAATATAATTAATTAAAAATAGAAAATGTTAATTTAATTAATAATTATTTATAATGAATAAAAACCATAATAGTAAATAAAGATTTTTTGACAAAATTTGAAATTATAATAAAATATTTTAATATTTAAAATTACACAAATAAGATATTGTTCCTAAATTGTTTGCCAAATATCAAAAACTGCCAAATATCAAAAACAACCTGAAGCTCGATGATGTTTTAAAGCGGTCCGAGCCACCACATCTTGAACTTCCAATATTTGTTATGGGGTATATGGTTGATGGCTGAATGGGAAAACCTACATAGAAACTAAATTAAAATAACCATATTATATAAAATAATTAAATTTTAAATTAATATAGTTAAAACTCTCTACTTACATTTTGAAGGTCTTCCACATGAAAATCGGTAGATTGCAATATATGTGATATTATGTCATACATAAATCACATGACATACTACCTGCATAAAACATGATGAAAACATATTTTAATATTTTCTAATAGAATATTATAATATTAAACTGAATTGTTAGGGTTGCGGCGTTCATCAATGGTTAGGGTTACTGAATTGTTTCTGAGTTGTGTCGTAGGGGCGAAGATGATGATGCCTTATACAACATTTTTAGGTTACCGTATAAAGTCTAGCAAAAACACTTATATGGTGTTTTTATACTATATACGCCGTATAAAGCATTATTATATTTATTTTTTTTTAACTTTATACAGTGTTTGTAATATAGAAATGTCATCTAAGTGTTTTTATTTTATATTTGTTTAATTTTATACGGCATATATACAACGTTTTTAACATAAAAACATTGTATGAGTGGTTTAATTTTATATTATTTTAATTTGATCAAAACGAATGTGTTATATAAATTGAACACAAATTTTATTGTATTTTCATTACGAATTTGTACTTGTTTAATTATATGAACACTTTTAATACATACGGTAATTGAGAAAATTAAAATTTATAAAAGTATACATATTATAGTACGGAAAGCAAAATTTATAAAGTAAAGTATAAAAAAATTCATGTTTGTATCCAAATACCCTCACTATGATCTGTTATTTAACAATATGCATTTGAATAATCAATATGTAATTCGAAACTAGGTAACCTCGATATCACTAGAACAATATCATCGTCAATAATGGATTCTTATATTGTATGTTGCTGCTTTCCATTCACCACAATGGAATAAGTTGGATCGATAGGTTAAGTCACATAAAAAATTTGTTTTTCTTGTTATGCGAGAATGAGTGAATCAGCCTTATATCCTTGACGCTTAGTGTTAATTAATTTAAATCCAAATTCATCATCCTGAATGTACCGGTTGTCTGCCCACCAGCATTTGAATACGGGTATGCGTATGTGTGCCTAATCCAATTCCCAAATTTCTTCTAACTCTAAAATATGATTGATCTTCAACAGAGTCCAAAGTGAAACCAGTATTTTGCATCACACTTCTCGAATCTTGCTGTATGGTGTAGAAACGGTAGCCGTTGATGTCGTACCCACATTAAATCAGTACTTGTAGAGTAACACTGCGACCGAGCCACCTTAATTGTTGATCGATACTGTCCTTATCTACATTTAAAAGTAAACCTATTTGTCGAGAAAACTAACCCGAAAATATATGCTTATGCTTGGTCTGGACCCAATGATCATCACTACCACGACATTGTGACCGCAGCAAATTACGGTGCTCTTCCACAAAAGGAATCATGATCTCTAAATTATTTAAAATGTAAAAATGTGCCATAATTGAATCTTGATTCCTCGGATGCTTCACTTATTGCCCGATATGACCACAATGTTCAATATTCTTTTCGAGACGAGGGACGAACACATCTATCGCATCTATGTTTCCTAAATACGTCATGCAAATTCAACAAATTTTTCAGTAATGTATTCCTCCACAATTCATCCCTCTGGCCTGAATCGATTCCGAATATATCCTTTCATGACCTTCATGCAATGTTCAAATGGGTACGTCCACCTCATATATACCGAACCACACTCTCTGATCTCTCTCACCACGTGCACCACAAGATGAACCATTATGTTAAAAAAAGGCGGAAAATACATCTCCAATTCACACAGATGAGCCCAACTTGTTCCTATAATGGATCCAACGAATCGCGACTTATCAATTTACTACAAATCGAGCTGAATGTTGCACATAGCTTCGTGATCGTGAGCCGTACTTTTTTCGGTAAGACTCCTTGTATGACGATTGGAAGTAGTTGCTGCATTAGAACATGACAGTCATTTGACTTCATGCCCATCATTTTCAGGTCCTTCATTGAAAAGCGACTCCTGATATTTGATGAGTATCCATACAGAACTTTCAGATCATGAAGGCATTTGCAGAATGATTCACGTTTCTTTCGAGATAGCGCGTAACTAGCAGGTGGTAAGAAGATCCAATTACAGACAACTTGGGGCGCCAGTTCCTTTTATATTCCCATCTCTACCAAATCAAGCCTGATAGCAAACCCATATTTACTCATACCTGTAATATCAAGCAATGTTCCGATCAAACTCTCAATAATATCCTTCTCCAAATGCATCACGTCTATGCAATATCTCACCTGTTGACTTGACCAGTACGGCTATCTAAAGAAAATTGATTTCTTCTTCCACAGACTGTTGCTTGTTGATTTCATTATCTTTTCAAAAGAGATCTCGATGTCCTGAACCTTTGATAAAATGTCATCACCTGTTAGAGGAACTGGCGCATGTCTATGTTCTGTCGATCCATTTAAATTAAGCCTTCTTTCCTCTATATGGGTGTGAACATGGAAGAAATCTTCTGTGACCGGTGTAAACAATTTTATGGCAGTGTAACATTCTTGAAGAATATGTGTCTTTCTCACATATTGGGCATGATTTGTTTCCTTTGACACTGTAACTAGATAGATTGTTGTAAGCAGGAAAGTCATTAATCGTGCAGAACAACATGACTCCCATCGTAAATGTCTCTTCTTTGTTGCACCGTACACCTGAACTCCTGTCTCCCACAACATCTTCAAATCATCTATTAAAGGAGCTAGGTACACATCGATGTCATTAGCGGATTGTTTGAGGCCAGATATCATGAGAGTCAGCATCATGTATTTTCTTTTCATGCACAATGACGGAGACAGATTTTAAACCACGATAAGGACGGACGAAGTGTTGTGTCTGTGGTCATATGTCCCATTGGATTCATACTGTCGGTACTTAACGCTAACCTCAGATTTCTTAGATCATCACCGAATTTAAGATATCGAACGTCAAACTGCTTCCACTAATTTGAATCTGCCGGGTGACGTATACTTCCAACTTCAACTCTCTTCTGGGAGTGCCAAACCAACAACTCTGATTCTTCTGAATTTGCAAACATCCGTTTGAATCTAGGAATCACCAGGAGATACCGTAAGACCTTCACAGGTCCGCATTTCACCTTCTCCCCATTCACAGTTTTCTACTTGTGTCGTAATGTACCACACTTCGGGCACTCTGTCATATCCTCATGCGCACTTCTGTATAGCACATAATTATTTGGGCACACATGTATCTTCTTGTACTCAATATCCATTGGACAAAGTATTTTCTTCACATCATAAGTTCATTTCAGGAGCTCATTTGGTTCTGGAAGCATCTCGCTGAGGAGTGACAAGAGACCCGTGAAAGATTTGTCACTCCAACCGTATTTGACTTTTAGATTATACAACTTCAGCACTGTAGATAATTTACTGAAACATGTGCATCCCAGATACAGAGGAGTGTCTGCATCGTTCTTGACTGCTTTGAATAATTTATTACTTTCTTCATTATTTGCTGCTAAGTGATCATTTAGCATTATACTTAAATCATCATCCCGATAAAAGTCGTCGGCTCTTTCCCCTAAGCTTCTACGAGTTGAGATCCACCAAATGATTTACCGTGTAAGTACTAGACATTATATGATGCGTCAATACCGTAAAGGTGAAGATGACGTTCTAGTTTTGCGATAACGATCATACTTCCAATCCCATATTTTATACAAGGATATCGAACCTCATTTGTGCCTTGCTTCTCGCAATATACTTTTGCAAACTCACAAAACTCTCGTAATCCGACGTTGTATTCCCGGCTGAGACGACTTGATTTCATCCAATTTCTAGTCATTCTTTTGTACCTCACAAATAAATAAATAAAATTTGTATGAGTATATAATAGAAATAATAAAACTATATGATTAATTTATGAATTCATACATATTTTTTTAATGATTGCAAATCAAACTGAAAATTGAATTACAACTTATCATACTTTACCGCCAAACCAACGTCCATATATATATGCAGGGAGTAAACTGAAAATTACTAGGATTACAAATAAAATGGCATTTTTTAGACACAAGCGTCGTATATGGTAACACTATATATGAGGTTTCTTTGTTATAAACGCCGTATATAATGAACATAACATGCATTTTTGACACACAAACGCCGTATATAGTATCAACCATATACGATGTTTGCTGTCCATAAACACCGTATAGATTATCTTCATTATATACGGCATTTAGAACAAAGAAACGTCATATATGGTTGATAATATATATGGCGTTTGTGTGTGAAAAACGCCGTATTATATATACATACGGCTTTATAGAATAAAAATATCATCAATAGTCTTAATAAAAACGGTGTAGTTCTTCACTTTAGACTATATACGACGTTTTTAACATATAAACGCCGTATATAGTTTAAGTGCCGTATAAAGTTAGTAAAATAATGCCGTATTAAATCAATAATGTGGTAGTGAACTTTAATATTATCATCACATCACATTTGTATCCTTGAAACAAATAAAGCAACATATAAAAATCATTATTAGGATTATATATAGATTAGAATTTAATGGTTTAATAATTGAAAATTGATGATGATGGGACACGTTTTGAATCCAATTATTAACATATGTGTAAATATGAGGGTTTTGAAATTCGTTATTTATTTAATTATATAATAATTTAACAGACTATAAGACAAATCAATAATATGTTTCTCGATTTTCTATGTATGGATGTGAGAGTCTTAATTGGGTGCAACATATGGATTAGACAACTCAAATTTACTAAGAAATGAAGATCAGAGGTGGTGTTCGTCGAGATTCATCAAGTAACAACAATTATTTTACATGTGACACATACTAAATAAAAATGATTATGATCTCGTACAGCGAAGTGAGGTTACAGTCATCCAAAAGAGACTGATATTATTCAAATGAAAGTCGTTTCACCATAAATCAGGATCATTTTAAATATCAAATGATCACTTAATAGTGTACGACATGTAAATCATTTTACTTCACATAATAAAATCTAGGGAAAACTACAGAAAGAGGGTATGAACTATCACATTTTTACAAATCACGGGCGTAACTATCATTTTTTGCAATTTACGGATTTTTCAGTTTTGAGACTGTTTTGTAAGTAAATATTTTGCAATCAACTCCAGATATATTTTACACTAAGTACAAACTCACCCTCAACAAAACTAACCTAACCCAAACTCACCCTCAACGCCGCCAGAGCTAGCCCGGCGTGACCGAAGGGAAGAGAAGCGAGCGGGGAGACGAGCGCGAGCATGAGGAATCGATCGGGAATCAGACTGGTGCGATCGGCCGGGGGAGATATTCCCGATCTTCGACCGGCGGCTGCTGTCGGAAGCGGAAGCGCGCACTCTAATGGCGTTGCATTTTCCTGGCGTGCTCCCCGCCCCGAGGTCCCATCCACGATCGTTCGCCACCGGCGCGACGAGCTCCGCCGTTTGGAATGGCAATAAATTCTTGTCTTTAAGGAATTCCGGGTTTAGACATGTTGAGCCAAGGGGCCTGTTTGTGGCAAATGTGGGTGCGAGTGCAGGAATGCCAGATGACGATAAGAAGATTGCGTTTACGCATTTGAAGGAGAAAGTCAGGGAGATTTGGGGGAGATTTCCACAGCCGGTGAAGATATTCCCTTGGAATAGAGCGGCTGATCACTTCATTCAGCTGATACTTGATTTGGTTTTGGCGGTTGTGAAGTATTTAAGTGTGCCCCTTTTGGCGGTGACATCTCTTAGCGAGTTGTCCTACTGCGCTCATGAGAGGAAGCTGTTTCTCACGCCGGTTCCATTGCTGATAGGGGTTTTTCTTGCTGGTGTTTTGAAGGAGACGCTTTTTGATCTTTCTCCACTTCTAAGGGAAGCGGAAGTGCCATGGCATCTTTTTGCCATTGCAGTCATATTCACACTGCTGAAGCTGCCGGGACCATACTATCCATACTGGGGGCGCATATTTATTCTAAACATGGCTAATGGGGCATTACTGAGAACTCTTTGGTTTGCGTTTGAATGCTACTATCGCAAACCGCGAAAGACGTCAGGAATCGTACACTGCAGCATTTCAACGGACATTCAAAATTCTAGAGGTGAAGCATGAAAGATATATTTCTTTAGCGCTCGGATGATTCTTCGTTCTTCTGTCTGCTATCGACACACTTAGCATTTCTCAATCACCTTTGAAAGTCAAGGTCGCTCACTGGTGCAGCAAGCCACACTGAAGGGAAGCAGCCATATTATTCACCAGCTCCTGGCATGCTGAGAAGCAATTTTGATCACTGGCTTAAGTGGACCATGTCGCTTATGGAGATTAGTAGAGAGCATAGCATAGTCTAGGTGCAGTAGGCGCTAGAGAACCTCTTCTGGTCGATGATCGGGACCACCACGCGGCGGCGAAGCTGGACGGGGCCGCGCCGGGGAGCTACTGCATGTGGACCGCGCGCTTCCACGACCTCCATATGCCCGGCCTCGACCACGCGCGCTTCCGCTTCCGACAGCAGCCGCCGGTCGAAGATCGGGAATATCTCCCCCGGCCGATCGCACCAGTCTGATTCCCGATCGATTCCTCATGCTCGCGCTCGTCTCTCCGCTCGCTTCTCTTCGCTTCGGTCACGCCGGGCTAGCTCTGGCGGCGTTGAGGGTGAGTTTGGATTAGGTTAGTTTAGATGTCGGTGAGTTTGTAATTAGTGTAAAATATATCTGGAGTTGATTGTAAAATATTTACTTACAAAACAGCCTCAAAACTGAAAAATCTATAAATTGTAAAAAATGATAATCACATCCGTAATTTGTAAAATGTGATAGTTCATATCCCTTTATGTAGTTTTCCCTAAAATCTATATAGATGTAATGTACAACATACTACAAAACCAAAAAAAAATATCTAAGCGGAGCGGAGCGAGGGGCACAAGCTAGTAACCAACAACACTTAAATTTTAAATTTCAATTTTTTTTCCAAATCTCGAAATATATAATCTCCATAAAATATAAGACATAAAATTGAATTTTCCCGAGACCTACGCCGACTGGACTCCTCTAAATGGGAGGGAAATCAAAACTCCGCTGTCCCGCATCGCATAAACCCTAGAAAAACCCTCTCTTTTCCTTCTCCTGCTTCCGCATCGTATAACCCTTAGAAAAACCCTCTCTTTTCACTCGCCAGCTTCCAAACGTAATGGCGAGGCTTCGCATCTGCCAGTCATCCTTTAGAAGGGCACTATTAGTTCCCGAGGTATCTTTATCTGAATTTCGCCCCTTTTAGATTCTTGTCTTCTTCTTGTTTTGCGCCTTCACATCTTGAAATCTACATAATTGCATTTTGAAGTTTTGTGACATTATCAGTGTTTGAGAAATTTGATGCTTGGGAGCGCAACACCTTCCCAACTCTGTCTCTATTCCACCAAAGGTGCTGTTTTTCTTTTCCAAATCACTTGAATAGCTACCCCTTAACTTGATTTATGCTAATATATGGTCTCTTTTCGTATCTGCTGTCAGTGGCGTACAATATTTTAGTCTTTGGTCCCTGATTATCATTTGTTGATCACTGTGTGGTTTAAACTTAATTTTCAGTTGTAGGTAAAAACAAGTCAACTTCGGAAGACAGTGATTCTAGTAATGACAACTTATCCAAAAGAGGTTGGGCACTGATATTTTCATTGGAAAGAAAAAGATCAATCATATGGCTGGCTTAATGCTTAAATAACACAGTTGCAGGTAAAAAGAATTCCAAGTCTGATTCAAGTGATGAGGGATTATCCAAGAAAGATTTGGCTCTACAACAAGCAATTGATCAGATAACCATGTCATTTGGAAAAGGATCAATTATGTGGCTTGGTCGTTCTGCCTCATCTCAATCTGTTCCAATAATTTCAACTGGCTCATTTGCATTGGATATCGCTCTTGGCATTGGCGGAGTACCAAAGGTAATCACTTCTAAGTGACCTCTAGCTCATAAACTTTGTTATATGTGGACTTGTAGAGTCTAGAACTGAAACTGTTTTGGTTCTAATTAAATCCTTTTTACACTTTAATTAACAAATTAACTTTTAATATTGATTTTATGCAGGGACGTGTTGTGGAAATTTATGGACCAGAAGCATCTGGCAAGACATCTCTTGCCCTGCATATAATTGCTGAATCGCAGAAGCAAGGAGGTTTAGCTTTACTTAGTCAAAATTCAAACCAATAAAAAGTTATTATAGTATTAAACCATTTTCTGTAAACCAAAATTAGACCTTTACTAGTCACTAACATGGGGACAGTTTGAGATATGTTGCAGATTCGTAGTACTGATATATATTACTGATTTCAATTTTATACATTATTTCGCTGATATCAGGGCCGTTTCTTGCTTATTGAGTTTACCATGCAATTATGGGCAGGTTACTGCGCTTTCATTGATGCAGAACATGCACTTGATCCTGCACTGGCGGAGGCTATTGGTGTGAACACAAAAAATTTATTGCTATCACAACCTGATTGTGGTGAGCAAGCTCTCAGTCTCGTGGACACTCTCATTAGGAGTGGTTCAGTGGATGTCGTCGTTGTTGACAGTGTAAGTAATGAAGAATGCTACTTATACTTTCTGTGAATATTTTAATGGTTTCAATACCCCCTCTCTTCCATGCGTGTGTGAACCTTATTAATTTGGAGGTTATGCTTTTCGAAAAGTACTTATTGTAGAATGTTGTGACTGATCTATAATAAATGTTGAAAATCCTTTTCCTGCATTATAATTTTAGTGTCTCCCTGGCAGGTCGCCGCTCTTGTGCCCAAAGGTGAACTGGAGGGTGAAATGGGTGATGCTCATATGGCTATGCAAGCTAGATTGATGAGCCAAGCTTTACGGAAACTGTGTCACTCATTATCACAGTCGCAAACTGTATTAATTTTCGTAAATCAGGTTTGTATCCATCTGCTTTTCCTTTTCAATGCTAGATTACATATTCGAAATGCTGTGCAACTTGATTTTATATGCCACTATATGTCATGATAAGAATGATATCTTAAATCTCAGGCATCTAAAGATGATGAGGCAGCAGCCACAGAATTCAAACAACTCATTTTATTCTTTGTGGTCGCAACACAAAATAGACCTAAAATAACAACCAAGAAAGGACCAGATCTTTCTGGTGTGTTTTTAGAGTTGCTGAAGTATACTCTTTTTGGCTTTTTCTACCGTTATTTCACTAAATACAACTGTTCTTTTAAATCTGACGGGAAAATAGTGCATCTTGAAATGGTGTACTGGTAAGTGTCCGTCAATTGATAAATCTTGTTTCCTTTAGCACTGTCTAAGAGTCAGTAATACATGTCAAAGTCTTTGTTTTTCTAATTGGCAGTTTCTGGTAGTACCAATTTTTCTTTGTATAGCATCATACATAATAAGAAAGTGTATTTACTTAGGTGAGGGCTAAACTTTCAACCTTCGGGTTTGGAGGGCCCACTGAGGTTACATGTGGTGGCAATGCATTGAAATTTTATGCTTCAGTTCGCCTAAATTTAAGGAGAGTTGGATCAGTCAAGAAAGGAGAGGAGGTATGTAATCTCATTTTCGGCTAACAATGAATATCTGCGATCTGATGTTAGCTATCGTTTCAACTGAATCTAAACAAAAGCCATCATCCGTTTTTAGATTGTCGGAAGTGTAGTTGGTGTAAAAGTCGTGAAAAACAAGCATGCCCCTCCATTCAGATCGGCACAGTTTGAGCTTGAGTTTGGAAAAGGGATCTCCCGACAATCAGAGCTTGTAGACCTGGGAGTAAAATACGGCTTCATAAAAAAAGGTGGAGGAGGATATTATCGTTATAAGGATCATGGTTACCGCGGCAAGGATGGAATGAGTAGATATCTAGCGGGGAACAGCTCTGAGCAGGAAGAACTTGAGTTGATTCTAAGAGAGAAACTTCTTGGTGGTAAACTTGAGGAAAAAGAGTCAGACTCAGGAGCTACTGATGAGGATGCTACTGATGAAGTTATCTCAACAGCTGATGAAGTTATCTCAACAGGTATCACAGAATAGGAAGAAGTGACTGCTTTGGAGGTTTAGTAACACTTTACTATTGGATGCGCTGAAGTACGGCCCCATTTGCAGCTGTTCTTCGATTTTCGGTGCATGAGCTTATCCTAAGCAGCAAACCTGAGAGCCCCTCAGTGGACAAGACTTGATCCTAATCAGCATGTATGAGAACTGGAAGGCCACTCATGAATGATTATTTGTAGCCCTGAGTAATTTTGTCTGGTTCCAGCACTATGTGCAAGCTTTCCCTCATGTGTGGGAAGGAGTAAAGTGGATCAGCTCTCTTTACTTCCCATCTGTTATGCTTGTTGTTGAACTTTGTCTCACATTTCGCAATGTGATATATGTAAATAGATAGTCATTGGCATCAACAATGCAGCCAGTAGGTGTAAAATCAAGGAAAAATTTAAAATCAATCTATTGAGTTGTCAAAAATAGGAGTGTCAGTAAAAAATACTCTAATAAATTAATTTTAGTTCAGTTTAATTGAGTTCGGTTTTGTTAGGTTTAAAGTGAATTCAATCCGGTTATTAATGTGCTTTTATGTTTGAGTTAAACAATTTCTTTTCAATGGAAACATGAGTTAGATTCCTATTCAATCTAAATTAAGAATTTTAATTATGGATTAGATTGAGTCAAATTATTATAAATAAATATCGGTTAGTTAAAACTCAACGCAAATTTAAACTATAGCTCAAATTTACACCTTTAGTCAAAAAACTGAAGAAAAAAAAAACCTATTTTCGAAAGTAAAATTTACAGTTGCACTTATAAACTGATATTATTATAAGAATCACATTTGCGTGCGAAAATACGTCGTTTGGTTATCAAATTGAATAATATTATTTTATTCACTTAAACAGAATAACTTCTTTTCATATTCAATCAATGCTAATTCTCAACAAATTTAATAAGAACAATTGTATTTAATGAATCATATATCTTAATTTAGTCCATTATTTTCACACATTGTTTTGATAGTTCGAATAGTTCTTACCTTAAGAAGTAATGCTAATTCAATTTTTTTTCCTTAAAATTAAATTTCTCCGAGGCTCAATGTGCAAGGGTAACAGGCAAAGAATTTTCTAGTAATCATCTTTCGGTGGCAGGTATCTTATACATGAGGTCTATGGCGGATTGCATATTTTTAGGACATTCATATAAAAGGTATACGAGAGGTTATGTTAAACCTTGACTCTTAATTTACAGATTGTTTAGAATGCAAGAGGAGTACATTCATAGTCTTCTGTTTCTTCATTTAGCTGTTGTATCTGGTGAGAGAAAATGTGAAAGAGATGACAAGGAATTTGACAGCCTGAAAGAGACGAAATAGTCAAGTTTGTATTAGTCACAGTTAAAAAAAAATCGACAAAATTACAAAAAAAGGGTATGTACTATCATTTCTTTCAATTCAAAGGCCATTACTACCATAGTTTACAATTTCAAGGTTTTACACTCTTATGAAATTTATCATTTTTCAATTCACCCACACATGTTTTTGTAATTACAAAATTATGTATGTATAAATTTCAATGCCAACATATTGTCAAATTCAATTAACGCCTTTCCAAATTGATTAAAATAAATTCTTAAATAAAAATTACGCACATTCAAATTTCAATGTAAGAATCTCACAGATAATGCCAACCTGTTGTCTAATTCACAAATTAAATGTAACAAACTTATAATAAAAAATGACAATGTTTCATACCAAAACGCCATGCAATTTAAGCAATACGGTTACACTCAATCTTAATATGAAATCGAGTACACTAACACAGTTCATATCTCTAACGGAAATGAGTAACCATATATAATAAGAAAAGGCTGATTCACGACTTCAATCATGACTAAAATACGCTCCACTTGATGTTGAAGGTTGTGTACAGTTGAATATCGCACTTGTGCTCCTCTTGATGGTAAAATAATAAGACCTCTAGATTCCGGAGGCCTATATTGCACAGCATTTCCTCTATTCTCGTAAGGACGTTGCCACCCTCTAACCGGCGGATGTTCCTTATAATTACGATTGAAACTCTAAGTCAAGAGAGAACAATAATCACATAATATATGCATCATAATAATTGAAAGTTTTTTGTCTGCATGGGAGCCTACTAAGGAGTCCCATTGGACTTGCACGATGGAAGTTGCCATCTCATTTGCGCTGGCGATGATGTCATGAATGATTCTTGGGATGCCTCCCATAATTCGAGGTCATATTTCTCCAATCCTCTAAACTTTTCCATAAACCTTTTCATTAGTAGCTTTCTTATAATTTCTAGACAAGATATTATAGGTTGAGTCCTAGCATCCTTTAGAAACCCATTCCAACACTCTGAAATATTGCTGCACAATGAATCACTCAAAGCATAATATGAGAATGCATGTCTGCACCAACTGTCTTTGTCTAGCTTCTCCAAATAATTGTATGCATTAACGTCCAACTCTTTCAGATATTTCATGGCTCTTACATGAGTGTTAATTGTTGTTGCCAAGTAGCAGCCCACATTGCATCTTTTAGCTCTTTCCCTTTATGAACTTTGGAGAAATTTGCATACAAGTGTCGTACACATAATCTATGCTTAGACCTAGAAACCAGTAGCTTCAAAGCCTCTACCAATCCCTGAAAGGTGCAATTAAAGATAAAGCTAAAATAATAAAAAATCAAATATGTAAGCTCTCAATATAAGAAATGAAAACAAAAATATATGGATTCTAGGTGTGCAACCTAAATTTAAAACTTCATCTGTTCGTGGCACCTGTTGGGAATCACCCACACAAATGTCAATCTGGATTCCCGAACCACGCGGCATAAGCCTGGATCCGGAAAGCCACAAAACCAATTTCACGGCTTCGGCGGTAATCCGAATTACCAGATACAGATCTGGATCCGGATTACCTATTTCTTACTTTGAACATTCTCAATCCAGATCCGAGATATAAATCTGGATCTGAATTGAGAAATCCCAAAAGAAAACATATACAGAATGAAATAAAAGTAATACTATATTACCTTAGTTTCGTTGTCTCATTTTCTTCGTGCGGCAGGTGACGCACCTCTAACGGTATCCACACACAAGTGCGGGATACCACGTCTGGCTGGAGTACTAGCTCCCTTCCGGATAAAACCCTAATCTCACTCACTAGTGATTCCGTTATCGTATAACGGGAATTGTGTATATCAAATATAAACCCTAGGCTTCTATTTATAGTGAGTTACGGGCTTCGCCCTGCGGGCCAAGCCCCTCAGCTGAGTTACCGGGCCTGCGTCATGGGTCAGACCCAGTGGGTATTATCCATGGGTCAAACCCATGGATTAACCCAGTTGGTTTATCCAAATCAGACATGGGTTGAACCGAATCATATCCGGACCGAATCTTATTCGGTTTACATTCAACTTAATATCCCATACTTGCTTGTGTGCGACCCTTTAGGTTTATTCTTATTCAGCCATGGGTTGGAGCCCATTAATCATAAGTGGCCTCTAGTAAGACGTTATGATTCCTGATTAAGAATAAATTGGTTCGAGACAACCAAACCATTAGTCAATACGAGTCAATTCAACTAGTTTAATGGGCAGACTCCAACAATAGCAAGGTAAAGAAATTAAGCAATTAGCAGTATTTGGCAGAAACTGTTTCTGCTTAATGGCCATTTTGTACAACAAGCTTTTGTAACTGTGTGCTCAGAAAGAAGAGTGAAATTGGTAAGAAAATTTCCTTACTTTTTATATAAATCCATCCAAGAATGTAAAAACCAAAGCCTTAAGCTAAGTGTTGGCATAGTGTGAATGACAATGTACTTGTGGATCAGACATGATGTAAGCATGTAGCCAAATTGCCAAAGGCATTATTCATAGCAAAATCTTGCCTTACTAAGTTCACAGATCCTAAACAAGTGGGAGAGACAATCAAACTCACTATTGTAACAAAAATTAAAAAATGAATGGTAATATATTATTACCTTCTGTTGATTTGAAATAAATGCCCAACCATGCTCTAGATCCTAACCAATATCACCGAGCAAGCGATGAACCATATCCAAGTTTCCTTCTACTCTGCCTCACATATTGCATATGCAATGGGGAACATATCGTCGTTGTCGTTTCCTGTAACTGTGGAATGTACCTGTCCAGTGTACTCCCCCTTCATATGACACGCATCGAGACTAATAATTGGACGAGGCCCTTTTATGAAACCTCTCTTGCATGCATCCGGATATATATATTTATTTAAAATGAATGTTATCAAACAGAGGTGAACAGAGGTACCAGGATTATGGAGCTTCAAAGCCTCACAATACTCTCTCAGTATTCGATATTGGTCTCATATCTTCCCAAATAATTCCTCTTCTGCAAATTTCTTCGCTCTATACCAAATGTGATAAGAGACATTAACACACAAGTCTCTCTTCACGTGTCGCCTAAAAGCTGCCACCTCCCACTTCTTATTGTCTTTAAACTGATCTAGATAGTACTCTGCTAAAAATCGCGTAGTTGCCTTAGAATTTTCTAAGTCTCGTGGACAATTCTCATGTCCGATCATAGACTTAATCTAAAAAACCCGGCTGCCGTTTCTGAATTCATGCCACGACACACTAATTTTCCAAGGACAGGTCCTACATCAGCACTATGCTGACACTATTGATCTTTTGTTGTCTACAAAATCATAGTCAAATTCTTTTCATATTGCATAATATCTCAATGCCTATTAAAATAACTTAAAGTCTCTGAATTGCATTCCGATAATCAATTCAAAATCTATTTTGTAGCCAAGAAATTCAATGAAATATATATACCTTCTTTTTTCAACATCTTCATCGGAATTAGTAGAGTTAATGTAACCCAAAAGATCATCATCATCATTCTCATAAAACTTTTCATCAACATGATCTTCAAAAATAGCACCCACTATCCCCTGCAAATCATGATCAACACTTCTTCGCAAAAAAGTTGCATCTTCGATATTTTTCCAAAATAAATTGTTGCTATCTTCATCTAATTCACAATGATCAAAGTCTGTGAAACTATCACTTTGCTTTGATTCCATTTCACTTCCACTCTCATGATTGTCGCTTTGTTCATCCTCTGAAATTTCTTGTTCATTCGCATTCCCCATCATTTTTCCTTCGCCACTCTTTTCTACACCAGTATTAGAAAAAAAATTATATGTTTCTACAAGTGAAATTTGTGTAAAAATAGTGTCAACGTAGTGTAACAAATTATATGTTGCCACAATTGAAATCTGATAATCATAGGCAAGTATGTATAACATCAACATCTAACAGAAAAGGCACATTTTAACCTAGCTTACTATTCAGAGTCTATATGCTTTGAAATTGACAGAGAAAACAAAAGACAACATTGTTGTATCAAACTCAATCATCAGACATCCACCAGTAAATAAAATCAATCATATTATCAACTCGTTGAACAATTTCAAATACAAAGCATACCCATCAAAAGCGAAATCGTGAAGGTAACAAAGCTTAGATGCGAGTCGCGGCACACATCTTCGCCGCGCTGTTGATTTCTTCAGTCAAGTCGCAACACACATCTTCAGCCACGCTGTTGATTTTTTCAGTCGAATCACGAAACACGTCTTCAGCCGCGCTGTTGATTTCTTCAGCCGAGTTGCGGCAACACGTATTCATTCTAGTGAAAAGTATGACGTTCTCAGGTAAAGAAAATAGGGTTAGGGCGTTTAATCCATTCAAGTTTATTTTGTAATTACAAAAACTTGTGGAGGTGAGTTGGAAATTGATAAATTTCATAAGAGTCATGATAGGGCAATAATTCATCTTATTTTAGGTATGTATACTTAGTATAGTATATTTTAGGTATTCATCTTAGTATAGTATGAAGCAAAAATATTTCAGAAGAGAAAAAGTATGAAAAAGATGCAAATTGGGTCAAAATTGGAGAAAAATACAATTAAGGGACCAATCTGTAAAATCACCAAACTTTAGGAGTCAATCTAATAATTATGGCAAACTTCAGGGATCAATATATCATTAAGGCAAACTTCAGGACCTAACTATAATTTCCATAAGTTAGGGATTTGAGTTGTAAATATCTAAAAATCAAGGGGGAAAATTATAATTTCTAAAAGTTTGGGTGCTGTTCGGTCAATTTGTAGAACTTCAGGGATTGAAGTGTAATTTTAAGAAATCAGTTGACCAGATTTGACCGAGTTGACTAGAGTTGACCGAGTTTGACTTATGGATAATCATCATTTCATAATTTGATTTCGGCCACAATTATCTTCCTAATGCATATAGGATTACAAATTCACGAAAACAAATCAATTATAAATAAGAGACCTGAATTCAAATCCTAACACGTCTGGCATCACACCACATCTAAAACCTCTCAATAACTTATGGAATTACATGATTACTGATATTTGGAGTGCGAGAGGCGATGCATATGTATTTTCATACTTTTAAAGGACGTCAAATTCACAAGTGGTTTCACCGGAAGCTGTAATACCTTATTATTTTTGGCGGATAATTATTTCAATGGGATTGTAAGATGGATTAAGGAAAAGATGATTTTCAAGGCCTTTTGAGAAAGGATCCTAGCAAAAGACTTCTCAAGAGTGATTTCTAAGGCCACTGCCTTTGATGCGTCTCATCAAGATGTTAAACTAGGCATTTTCGGGAAGTAACCCGCTCCGTAAGTTTTTCTTTTTCCTTTTCTTAGTTTTTAGGGCAGTATTCATGGCATGGGGGATTTTAATCGCTCAATGAATTTTTGTGTGAACTTAAGTGTTGAGCAGTTCTTGTCCCCAATTTTGATATGTGTTTAATTTTAGCAGTCTTTGGAGTTTTTAGAGTAGAAAAGATGAAAAACATACGTCTGAATCATAAAACAATGGCTGGGATCACTCTGGCTAGGTCCGGATCGTCCCAAAAAGAATATGACTCGATTCGATCGTGCTTCTCCTTAAGCCATACTATATATTTACAAAAACTAGAAATTTTTTCTTTTCTTTCATCTGTTGTTTCTCTCTCATTACTCATGTCTCCCTTCACCCACTCATCCGTCTCTCCTTCTCTCTCATCCCACAAACTCAAATCATCCCCATCTCTCCTTTCCTCTCTCGTCTACCTGGCAATTTCCTTGAGTCAGTGAACTAGTGGAGCACAAAGAAGCAGGCTGCCAAGTGCTCGATGTCCTTACTTAGCGCGCACGACACACTGATTGTCAGTTCTTTTGCAGAGGTTACGCGTGTTTGAAGTTCTTCTTTGTGCATGGTGTGGCGAGCGGTTTAGTGAATTCTTCATCTTCTAGGCTAAATGCGCGCTCAAGCACTTTCCTGTCTGCGCACGGTTCATCACGCTATTGCTTTATCAGGTCTTAAAATTCTTTATTTTCTTCACTCTTGACCTTGCATTCCACTACTCATATTAGAAGTATTAGTATTGTAATTGTATCTTCCTGATTTTGAATGAAAGTTTCTCATGTTCCACTTTTATCTCCATGACATCTGTTCTTATGTTGTTCCTTGATGTAGTCCTCCTTTTCAAGTCACGAACTTAGAGCTGGATTGTATGCAACTTTTGTCAGGTGCTGAAGTGTATAGTTCCTAAATCTTAGTGGTTATTGCTCACACTACTGAATGGTCCTGACATTCAAGTGCTTCATCATCTCGTGTATCATGTATTTCTATTTAGATACTTCTAAGGATGAATCTACTAGTGTTGTTTCCGGATGTAGCAACAAATTATATATTCTAAAGATCGCTTCATCTTTTTATGACTCCTACCACCAACGACAGAGTTTAGTAGTATGGCCATATCCAATCATATTTCACACCTTATTAAATTCAGAATTCATGGCTGCTTGTAAATCTTCTCTTCTTGTTTTGGGAGGTCTCTATAGGTCTTGTATCTCGAGTACTCATAATATTGCCTATAAGCCAGGTAAAAGTAGTTTATCATCTTCCATGTCTTTAAGCTTCTTTGTGAATACCTGTTCTGGCAAGAAAAAGAATAAGACGTCTTGGTTTCTAAATTCTTGGCACACATTAAGTAAACAAGTTAAAAAGATCACACAATGAAAATTAGAAACAAAGATGAAAAAAGAAATATTCAATAAAATTTTATTTCTACAAATATTCACAAGAGATTAGGGTCAGTAATATTCTTTGAAAGTCAAGAAGTTTCTATGGCCGCACGCTCAGTCAATTAAAAAGCTGCTTGTCGGTGGCTAAATAAACCTTAAAAAGTAAAATGATATTAAAAATAACTAACAAGACATTAAAAACGTAGAGTTAACCTATCCTCAGCAATAACGCTTTAATAAGACTGTCTTTGAGATTATTCGGTATCATATACACAACTGTAGGATTGAGTTATTCCAAACCACGCGACATAAATCCGGATTCGAAATTCCCGTTAATTGCTTTTATCAGTTTCAATTCGAACTATCACACACAAGTCTAGATCCAAATTGAAACACCCAGATGAATGGATTAGGATTACCTCTTTAACCAACCGTCAAATGCCACTTCTCTACCAGTATCCATACAAGAGTGGTGGATACCGCGCCATCTGGAGTACTAGCTTCCAAGTGACCCTTTCACTATGATGTCACGCACACAAAACGGAAACCAAAACTTTTATTACAGTAAGAATAATGCTTCTGGGCTTTGACCCGTGGACCAGTATTATTAATGGTTCTACCTAGGGGTTTAACCCATTTAGTTCATCAGAATCAGAAATGGGTTGAATTGGATCAAATCCAAATTGAATCTTATTCAGTTTTCACTCTACTCAATATCCGCCACCTGATTGTGTGCGACGCTATAGTTTATTCTTTTTAGCCATGGGCAAAAGCCCATTGATCATAAGCGGCCCCTAGAAAGGCATTGTGGTTTCTAATTAAGAATAATAAATTCTCGAAGTAACCAAAACCATAGTGAATACGAGTCAATTAACTAGTTTGAAAAAAAGACTCTAACAGAGATGTCTTATGAAAATAAAAATACTTGATCTCACTAGCAAGTAGTAAGTCGGAATGAATCCAATAGGACGGGGAATTGTAAAGTTAGTGATTATCAAAAGACAAAATAAA